>JANRMT010027041.1:22914489-22937911 GCA_026402145.1 Polypterus bichir lapradei
CCCCCCCCCCCCCCCCCCCCCCCCCCCCCCCAGTAGGGACTGGGCGGTCTCTGAAGACTTTAGTTCTACTAGCTCTGAGCTGAGGAAAAAAAAAAAAAAAGAAAATAGGTCACAACTGCAAGTTAGATGCTGATGTGTTTCACCAGCTCTCTCTTCTGAGTATTAATTAAGGGGCACTGAGTGCAAACTGTAAGCCATTGTAGCTTTACAGCACAAAACATAAAATATCAATCACATGTTTGAACATTACACATCATTAATTATTCAACTGCTTTTTGATTGATTTTATATAAAATCATACATGTGCAGTTTACATATTTATTGTCAGGCATTGGGTTTATAGGTGCACAAATAAAGTCATTTTGAACACACTGTTCCTGAACTTCTAGGAACAATACTGGCGTCTTCGGAAGGCACACAGGGAGTTTGATAAACTTCTCTCCAGTCGTGTGTTCCTGGAAATTAAAAGAATTCAACGGTGTCTGCGTCAGCACTATCGAACTGCAGAGGGACAAGGCCCCAAATTGTGTGGACTGCAAGACAATAAACTCAGCCAGGTAGTAAATTGTTTGTATTAGTCAATTAATTATTTATAACACTGAATATATGTTACCATGATATATAAGACTTTGAGACTTGTGCAAAGCTGCAGGTCATCCTTGTTAAAAGAGTATCTGAATCATGCTGTAAAAAGTGGGAACACAGCTTGGTTCATCTCTCTCTATCTCTCATACTGTATATATATATATATATATATATATATATATATATATATATCTCATCATCATCATCATCATCAGACCAGAGAATCTTATTTCTCACCATCTCAGAGTCCTTCAGGTGTCTGATGAGACCAAGATAGAACTTTTTGGCCTTAATTCTAAGCGGTATGTGTGGAGACAACCAGGCACTGCTCATCACTTGTCCAATACAGTCCCCACAGTGAAGCATGGCGGTGGCAGCATCATGCTGTGGGGTTTTTTTTCAGCTGCAGGGACAGGATGACTGGTTGCAATCGAGGGAAAGATGAATGCGGCCAAGTACAGGGATATCCTGGACAAAAACCTTCTCTAGAGTGCTAAGGACCTCAGACTGGGCCGAAGGTTTACCTTCCAACAAGACAATGACCCTAAGCACACAGCTAAAATAACGAAGGAGAGGCTTCACAACAACTCTGTAACTGTTCTTGAATGGCCCAGCCAGAGCCCTGACTTAAACCCAATTTAACATCTCTGGAGAGACCTAAAAATGGCTGTCCACCAACGTTTACCATCCAACCTGACAGAACTGGAGAGGATCTGCAAGGAGGAATGGCAGAGGATCCCCAAATCCAGGTGTGAAAAACTTGTTGCATCTTTCCCAAGAAGACTCATGGCTGTATTAGCTCAAAAGGGTGCTTCTACTAAATACTGAGCAAAGGGTCTGAATACTTAGGACCATGTGATATTTCAGTTTTTCTTTTTTAATAAATCTGCAACAATTTCAAAAATTATTTTTTTTGTCTGTCAATATGGGGTGCTGTGTGTACATTAATGAGGGAAAAATTAATTTAAATGAGTTTAGCAAATGGCTGCAATATAACAAAGAGTGAAAAATTGAAGGGGGTCTGAATACTTTCTGTACCCACTGTACATCCTAAGCCTAAAAGTGCAACAATTTTGTGCAACCATTTTATGTGACTTTTTTTGTCACACTTTAAATCTGGCTTATTTTAAAACCTATATATATATGTGTTAGGTATCATTATTTCAGAATTTATCGAACTTTAATGTGATGTTCTTAGATTTTCAGATTCTTATTCCTTTTTTAAATTATGAACTAAAAAATATCAAGAACTCACGTCCCACAAGACGAGACTTTGTGCCAAGAGATTTAACCATGCCCGGGGCCGGAAATTAAAGACAAATTGTAGGACAGCTGCTGTACAGGCTTTTAAATGCTCAAAGCGCCGCATGAGATGCAGATCACGCGGTATGGCAGCAGCAGCAAGCCAGCAGCTGATCGAGCAAACAGGAGGTAAAAAAAAAGAATTGTATTTGTTTCCCATTGTATCACTGTTTAAGAGGGGGTTTCGGAGGAGGGACCGCGTCTCTTTGGGGTGTGTTCAGCACCCCTCTTCACAACACGAGGGGCAGAGATGCGAAGTGGCTAGCACCTAGTGTAGGCTGGGGGGGGTTGGCAAGCGGCCCCTATAAATAATAATCTTTCTTTTGTACATTTGAAGGCTGGGCGGCAAAGGTGCCAGGGGAGCTTGTCCCCCAGTGTATATATATATATATATATATATATATATATATATATATATATATTGTGGTCTATGGCCGGCTTGTCATCCCGGCAAATACCCTCAGATGGAGCCCTCCCTGCAGCATGGAGGTGCCCCGAAGACCAGCAGGGAATCATAGACAATGGAGTTTTCATCCACAGCCCTGCTGGATACCACAGGGCCGCTAGAGGGAGCTGCAGGGATGAGCAAAGAATATTATTTGCCCTATGCCCCGGAAGTATGTCCGAGTCACATGGACAAGGGGAATGACGTGCTTCCGGGGTGAAGAAAAAAAGAAGAGTTTTGATCTGACCCGGAAGTGCTAAGAAGTCACATGGAGTGAGGGTTCAGAAGCACTTCCGGGTCACTGACTATAAAAGGACTGTGGCAGCTCCCAGACAGCGAGCTGAGCTGGGTGGTAGGAGGGCAACGCGTCTGGGAGTGGTGGAGAGTTTATTGTTATTGTATTGGTGAATTGAATGAGTATTGTGGAGGAGAGGGTACTTTGTGCACCGTACTGTGAAAATAAAGTCAATATTTGGACTATTACTTGGTGTCTGACGTCTTGGACAAGGGTTCAAGGGAGCAACAGCGAGAGCGAAAAGAAAAGACTGAGCCATTGTTGTGGGTTATTTGTGCACTGTGTTGTGTAAAGGCAGAACAAAGAATTAAAAGCGTGCTGCTTTTGGACTTGTGTGACTCTGTGTCTATCTGTGATCGGGTTAATATTACACAATTAGAATAGTGAATGGTTTAATCTGGACATTTCTGAAATGGAAAAGTGATACCAACACAAGTGGGGTTGCCAGTATGCTTGCTGGCTACTTTCGGTCCAAGTACAGCAGAAAATTATACACGTCTGCCTTTTAGGTGTGATGCTCCCGGCATATATATATATATATATATATATATATAGCATAAATATAAATTTATTGCAAATTTTAATCATGTGTCATTGAAAATCCTTGGGTGATAGAGAAATTCTTGATTAGATATTTCAGATCATAAAAAATACCGCAAGATTCACTTATACTGACAAAAAAAAATAATAATTTTGTTACCCAGTGTTGTTCTATCTTTTTTTTTGAAGCAAAATCATGATTATTTCATATTCAGCTCATGACTTTATCCAAGGTGAACAGCAGCACATGCTGTGACTATTTACAGACCTTTTTTTCTTTCTTACAGTAGAAACACATTTAAGTTTGATGATTAGCTCATGGTCACATACTGAATCATACTGAAATAGGAACTGAATCACCCGCCGTTTGGGTTCAGAGTGAAATGCATTTTGACATTGGTTCGGTCAGGTCTGGACTACTGAAACTCAGTACTAACAGAGATATCGGCACGCACTATCAAGCCACTGCAAATGGTTCAAAATGCAGCAGCATGACTTGTATTCAACTATCCAAGACGAGCGCACGTCTCTCCTTGCTTCAGATTGCTGCACTGGCTCCCTGTAGCAACAACTTATTTTTTGTATAGTGGTCTTCACTGAATGCAGGTGTAGAGCACTGTCAACAATTCTTAGGTGAAATGCAATGCTAAATTATACTAATTGCTAAATACAGAACTGGTGCAGATATATTATGCCCTCCATAATATTTGTGCAAAAAGACACATTATTCCTTGATTTATCTCTGTGTTCTACAGTTTAAAATTACAAATCAAACAATTCAGACGTGACTAAAGTGCACATTGCAGACTTTCACTTAAAGATATTTGCATACATTTCAGTCACTGCAGGTAGAAATGACAGCTCTTTTTCTACATGGTCCCCCGTTTCAAGGCACCATGATCAAGTCAAGTTGGGGAGCATGCACTGTTACTATGCTTTGCCGCACCCACTACACGGCAAAACAACTCGGGATCCCAGTTTGCAACCCCCCAGGCAGACACGTGGCCCAGTCCCACTCTCCAGAAATGACCCTCTATCTGCTGCAGGCAGGTGTTACGTGGGTGACCCATTGGCCTGGTCCAGCCACTTGGGTCCCCAACAATGAAGATCTTACGAGCCGGATCACCCTCGGGGAAACGCGCCACATGGCCGTAGTGCTGTAACTGACGCTCCCTCACAATGCAGGTAATGTGCCTCATTCGGGACTCCATGAGCAACACAAAGTCTAACCAACGGTACCCAAGGATTTTCCGGAGAGACACAGTACCAAAGTGTCTGAGGTCACTGGATAGCGTCCATGTTTCGCAACCATATAGCAAGACAGGAAACACCAGGACTCTAAAGACTTGGACCTTTGTCCTTTTGTATAGATATCGGGAACACCACACACCCCTTTTTTAGTGACCTTATGAATCCCCATGCTCTCCCAATCCATCTACTGACTTCACAGGAACAGTCACTAGAGACATGAATGTCACTGCCAAGGTAAGTAAACCTCTCGACAAGGTCAACACTCTCTTCGCAAACAAACACACTGCTGATGGCCGTACCCAAGTGGTCATTAAAGGCCTGGCTCTTGATTTTTATCGGGACACTCGCAAGCCCAGACACTCAGAATTCTCACTCAGTCTCTCAAGCACCCCGATCAGAGCCTCCATTGACTCCACGAAGATCACAGCATCGTCAGCAAAGTCAAGATCCGTGAATCTTTCTTCACCAACAGATGCCCATAGCCGCTGGACCCCACGACCTTGCCCAACACCCAGTCCATATAAGCATTGAACAATGTAGGAGCAGAACACACCCCTAACGATCCTGTCCCATAATGTTTGGGACAATTGGCGTCACAGATGTTTGTGAATCCTCAGGTGTGTTTCATGACTTCATAAGATACTTTGGCTTGCTTCTACCCTTTAGAGTCTGTAGCTATAGCATGAGGACAAGAGCTGTGCCAATAAATGTCAAAGAAGGCATTATGAAGCTTAAAAACAAGAATAAAACCATTAGAGACATCGGTAAAACCTTAGGATAACCAAAATCAACAGGTGAGCTCAGTAATTGTAAAGGTACTGGTAGGCCAAGGAAGACCTCCACTGCTGATGACAGATGAATCCTTGCTATGGTCAAGGAAAAACCCCAAAGGCCTGTGCGACAAATCAGAAACAGACTTCAGGAAGTAGATGAGGATGTCTCAGAGACGACTGTCTGTAGAAGACTTCATGAGCAGAAATACAGAGGCCACACTGCAAGATGCAAACCACTAGTTAGCCACAAAAACAGGACGGACAGATTACAGTTTGTAAAAAAAAAAAAAAAAAAGACTTCAAAGAGCCTGCAGAATTCTGAGAAAAGGTCTTGTGGATAGAGGAGACAAAGATGAAGCTGCTAAACAGTCAGAAAACTGTATGCCTATCCCATTTACAAACTGCAAACGGGTCTTTCAATCAATGCTAGCAATGAGCCTCTTTTAAAAACGCACACCCTGTATTACAGATATAGCTAAGAAAGTTCTATCTCATACTAACTACAGGGGGTAAGAGGCTATACCATAATCTATAGCTATGAAAGAAAATTATGTTCTATTCTTCTCAAGCAAACACTAATAAAAGTTTAACTTAAAGCTTTAACTTTCTAAGATTGGCTCTTACAAATAATCATAATTTATTTTATTGAAACGCGTCTTTCAAGGCACTCAAGGACACCTTACAAAATAGTAAAAGGTATATACCAAAACAAAGAATTAATTCAATTATTAAATACTAAAAGAAATAAACAGTAAATAAAAAGAAAACAAAAAAATTAAAAAGAACAATATAAAATTAAAATAACATTATGTATATATGATCATAAAAATACTAAACTGTACAATCAAGGGCCAAAATCAAGGGGAGTAGGCAAGTTTCAAATGATAAGTTTGAAGTCTGGATCTGAAGATGGGAAGGGAATCATTGCTATGAGTTCCAAAGACGAGGACCAACAAAGCTAAAGGATCTCAACCCCATGGTAGATAAACGAGCAGAGCGCGTAGCCAAGAGATTCAAATAAGAAGATCTAAGAGACAAGCAGGCAGGCGGATACATATGTAGCAGATCCAAAAGATATCAAGGTGCCAGGCTATGAAAAAATTTGAATGTTAATAGCAGAATCTTGACATTAATACGGTATGCAACAGGGAGATAGAGAATTCATAAAGAACTGGGATAATGTATTGTGTGGAGATGGTTCCAGTAATAACTCGAGCAGCAGAATTCTGGGCCAGCTGAAGCCTATGTAGAAGCTTGTGAGGGAGGCCAGTCAATACAGAATTACAATAATCAATACATGATATTACCAGAACATGTACAAGAATAGCAGTACTATTAGGTGTGAGGAATGGATGGATACGACTTATATTGTGAAGGTGAAAATATGCAGACTGGGTGATACTGTTAATATGAGCTTTGAAAGACAGAGTGTTGTCGAGGACGACACCCAAGCTCTTAACCTGAGGGGAAGAAAACATTATAGAAGTATCAATTGTCAAGGAAAATATGTCAAGTTTAGCAATAATAGATGTAGTGCCAATAAGAAGAACCTCACTTTTATCATTATTAAGTTTGAGAAAATTAGAAGAGAACCAGGTTTTTATTTCAGAAAAGCAGTTACAAAGGATGAGGGGAAGAGGAGCAGAATTGGGCTTGGTAGATAAAAACAGCTGAGTGTCATCAGCATAGCAATGAAACTAAATACCAAGTCTCCTAAATATAAGTGGTAGAAGATATAGAATAAATAAAAAAGGGCCCAAAACAAAGCCTTGGGGAACACCACTAGTGACTGGGGTAGAATGAAATCTAACATTGTTGAGTTGGACAAACTGTGTACGCTCGGAGAGATATGATGCAAACCAAGTGTAAGAAATATCACAGATTCCAATGGAGACTAATCTATCTAACAAAGTACAATGGGAGATGATATCAAACGCTGCACTTAGGTCAAGCAACACCAGATGGTTCCACAGCCCAGATTTAGAGGTCATCAGCAAATTATTAGTCATTTTAACCAAAGCTGACTCTGTACTATGGAAAGGATGAAAACGAGACAAAACTGCTTAAATAGATCATTATTAGTAAGATACACATGTATATGTGCTGCTGTTTTTTTTAAGTATTTTAGAAAAAAGAGCAGATTTGAAATTGGTTCAAAATTATTCAGATTATCAGGGTCAGCATCTGGTTTCTTTAAAACAGGAATTATAACATCCATGTTAAGAGCTGAAGGAGCAAAACCAGAATAAAACGATGACTCTACAAAATCAGTTATTGATCTATACTAATAATAGGCAAAGTCCTCACTGACTGACTCACTGACTGACTCATCACTAATTCTCCAACTTCCCGTGTAGGTAGAAGGTTGAAATTTGGCAGGCTCACTCCTTACAGCTTACTTACAAAAGTTAAGCAGGTTTCATTTCGAAATTCTACACGTAACGGTCATAACTGGAACCTACTTACGTACATATATACGGCCATAGCCTGCAGCTCGGTCGCCGTGTGAGGCAGAGTTGCGTCCCCCATCATCACGCCTCCCACGTAATTGAGTGCCTGCCATATAAAGCCATCCGTCAGCAGCAATCCAATAGACACGCTGCCGCTTAATATTCGCGGGTGAAGGACGGTGCTTATGCAAACGAAGATGAGATGGTCAGGGATAGACTAGTGTTTGGCGCAAACTCAGCGAAAGTGCAAGAGAAACTTTTAAGTGCCGTGTCTTAGCTAACATTAAATAAAGCCGTGGACATCGCAAGATTGCACAAGATAGCACAAGCACAGCTGAGAACCTTTGATGCATGTACTCCGAGCGGCTTACGTGAAGCTGAACAAGCCTTTGAGGACACATCAATAGGAAAGCACGGTGTAAAGCATAAGTTTAAATTACGTTCATAGACACGCTGCCGCTAAATACTCGCAGGCAAATCCACAACTTAATACCGGGAATGCCCGTTAAACATCTTAAGATTCAAGAGTACCGATTTGGGTAGTGATCACTTCGATGAATGAAACCTGTTATCTTTACAACGATTGACAATGAAGATGAGATGGTCAGGGATAGACTAGACAAACACGGAATGTAACTTGAACACAACACATCCTCCAAATACGAACCTGATTGAAAGAAATAATGATAATCAAATCCTTGATGACATGAAACACTCATAACAGTCACAAAACAATTACATTGACAATCATGTTACGTTATTTTTAAAATGTTTCCTTTTCTTTTTCATAACTTCTTTAACACACTACTTCTCCGCTGCAAAGCGCGGGTATTTTGCTAGTGAGAAAATAAAAGGCAGAAAAGTTTTTACCAAATGAGTGACAACTGTAGCTGAGAAGTGGAAGATTTAGATTTTTTAATGAGATCAGAGATTTCAGAGACAGAAGGGAGTGTAAAGGACAAAAGGGAATTTGAGCACGGCCTACCAGAGGCAAGGTAGTTGGTATTAGCAAGGTATTGCTAATTTTTGAATTAAAGCATTTCATACAAAATATCACATTGTGCAGTGGAGTAAAGGTGAGGTCAGATCTAAACACTAACGTGGTGAATTGCTTGCGTACTGAAGTGACTTTAGCTGCAGTTGGAAGTCATATTTTACTTTATGGTGCCAAGCAGAGTTGCGTTGCGGTCCAGCCGTCTATTAGCCGGAGAAAGTGCTGTGAAGAAGCTTTCAATTGTTACGGTCCTGCCTTTGTGCAGTCAAGGGACATTATATCTTTGTTTGCCAGTATAACAAACAGTTCTGAGCAGGCATCAGCCACAGCGCAACTCTTGTGAAAAGAATGGAGATAAATGCCTCAATTCAGAGAGTGAGAGGCAAGTTCGTTGTACCACGTGAACGTCACTATGAGAATAAAACTGAATAATAAAAAAACAAGCGCTAACTTTTACAAGTAGCTAAAATTTACACCAGGTGTTACAGGCTAAAGTCAAATGTATGTTTCAATTATATTGTAGAAATAATAATAATAATAATAATAATTGCTCACTACTTAAAATGCGGAACGCCCGGTCTCGAGCCGGGGACCTCCGGGTTGTAAGGCAGCAGTTCTTACCTCTGTCGATTGACATTTGAGCTTGAGTTTTTAACTCATTGACAGCCACATGTAAACTGAATGCTTTTTTTCTTTGGTTATATTCTTGAATATAAGCGCACGTGTTTAACTGATATTTGGACTAAAGTATTCACATATTATACACTTTACATCATTATTAGCATAACACGGAAAACGTTTCTGCTTTGGGTACGTGTTCAGCATTTCTTGCATTATCTTTTCATCCTACACTCACCCAGATCTTTGTAGACATGGAACACACATGAAATGCATGTACTCCAAATAACGATATACTGTACTATATTATTTACCCAGTATAACTCTAGGCACCTCACCCCACACGTAGATAAGGAGCCTTGGCTTAAACTAGGAGAGTTGAGCTCCGTCAACTGGGATAGCAGGCTGCTTGCTGCTGGTGCTGATCAACACATTTACAACACAAAAGACGCTGATGGAGAGGTGCGAAGGGAATTACGGTGGGCCGGGATTACAAGTTTTTTCGTAGGCTTCAGGAATTCTAGTGTTAATACTGTTAGAAAACAATTGTACAATATACACAGAATGCAAAACCCAATAAAAAAATACATATGAAACAAATCTCATATATATAAAATAAATTTACAAAGTAATACTAAACTCTCACATAACTTGTGAAATATTTTTGGTAAGATTTAGCAAACCCAGGAGAGGATTGTCCTTATTTATTCACAAGTCTCATTTTCTAAGGGACTTTCATACCCAGCAAGCACGAGAGTTCAGGGAGCATCTGGAAGACAAAGATGTAGTCAAAAATTTGTAGCAAGGGTCAGAACCAGAAGGACAGCTATCAGTAACCTATGCCAAGAATCGTGAGACAAAATTGAAGTCAGAAACAGTGCAGAGATTTCAAAATCCAGAGAAAAAAAAAACAAAGATTTTTTTTTTCCCAAAAAGGTTTGAAGGATTTTGGAATCCGTGTATTCAAATAGAGAAGCATACCCCTGGATGACTTTTGATCACATCTCGTTGTGATTGATAGGCCACATCCTTTAAGGACACACCTTTTCTGGGGTGGTTCCAGCAGCAGGAATCTACAATAGCACTGTCAGAAAAAATATAACGAGCCGAAACACAAATAAAAAAAAAAAAAAAAAAACTATATTTCGAAAACAAATGAACCCAATGGATACTTTAGAACAGTGGTTCTTAATTTTTTTTCTTTGCAACCCAGTTGTGTCACTGCAACCCACAATCACAGCGATCATCATACTTGGTCCACCTTGGAGTTTTGCAGCCAGTTGTCCTGTAGAGAGGTGGGGTTGGGGGGCCCCCTTTGAGAATTACCACTGATTGTTGGTGTATATGGGGGGGGGGGGGGGCCCCTTGGACTGGAGAATCGCCAGCAATTGTTGTTCCTTTTGCCCTTGTAGTATAGCCATCAATTGACGTGCAAGGGTAGGATTGGTGACCAATCTCAAAGCATTCAGCAAACCGTTTGCAACCCTTTCCTATTAAAAACTATTTGTGATTCACGACTCAGCTCAGCCATCATGCAACTCATAGTTTAAGAAGCACTGCCTTAAAATATAGAATAACCCAAAAGGACCAAATGATATTCAAAATAGGAGTCCCTGACAAGTACTACCCTGACCAATGTATCAAGTGTAGAAACTTCAGTTCCCAAAAGAAACTCTTCAAACCAGGCCAGTGGATTTATGCAACGTCCTCCATCTAGCCTGCAGATCAACTTTCATTCATACTGTCTAACACTCTATAATGAAGTTGAAAGTCTGCCAGCTTCACGGGTACTTAATGCAAAAGCCCTTAGCAGTGGGATGGCAGGTAATTAATAGGATGTGCCAATCACAGAATACACACCCAAAAGAGAAAAGGTCCTGTTTTACCCTACTGCCATACTTTAATTTTAAGACAATTTCCAAATGTAACGTTTTATAGATATGCCAATTTAAATTAAGCACCACCTAAAGTGAAAAATTATCTTGTTTTTTTTTTTTTAATTAAAAAAAAAAAAAGTTCTTCATAACCTGGCCCCTTTTTAAATTATTAAAAATGGTTTTAGGTGCCAAAGCTTTTGTTGCCCCGTCAGTTCAATTGTGAAGTAAAGGGCTGGGATTTGTGGGTGTTTTATAGCAAAGTGGATATTTTGTTGAAAAACAAGTTCAGGCAAACAACTTTTGAAGAAACATTAGACACCAGAAACCGAAGACTCTAGAAACCTGATGACTCCATTACTGTAATCAACAAAAGCGAATTTAGACAAATGCATTTGTGTAACTGCCCCTGGGAAATTCTGCTGGCCGTCCCCTGGCTTCTAGTGACAGCAACCCATTAGGATCCATTATGTGCAGTATTTACATGCACAGCTGCCTTATTTTTTTCACAAACCTAAAAACGTTTGTCTCGCTGTGAACATTTTGGACACGCTTCTCCTGTACTTTTTGGGCTTCATATAGACAGGTCCATAAGTATTTGGGCAGTGACACAATTTTCATAATTTTTGCTCTGTACACCAACATATAGGAAACAAAGCAATCAAGATGTGATTGAAGTGTGGACTTTCTGCTTTAATTGAAGGGGTTTAACAAAAATGTTGTATGAGCTGCTTGAAAAAGATTTTTATACATGGTACTTTTCAGGGGCTCAAAAGTATTTGGACAAACTAACATAATCACAAATATTAAGATAATTTTTAATACTTGATTGAAAATCCTGTACAGTCAATGACTGCCTGAAGTCTGGGACCCCTGGCCATCTCCAAGTGCTGGGTTTCCACCCTAGTGGTGCTTTGCTAGGCTTTAACTGCAGCTGTCTTCAGTTGCTGCTTGTTTGCTGGACTTTCTGCCATCAGTTTTGTCTTCAGTACATGAAATGGATGTCCATTTGATTTCAAGTCAGTTGATTGACTTGGCCATTGAAGAATATTCCACTTCTTTGTGTTAAAAAGCATTTGGTTTGCTGTCACAGTATGTTTTGGCTGATTGTCCACCTGTAGTGTGAGGCATCGTCCTATCAGTTTTGCAGCATTTATTTGAATCTGAGCAGATGATAGAGTCCTGAACAATTCAGAATTCATCCTGCTACTACTGTCAGCAGTCATATCATCAATAAACACCAGTGACTGACCTCCTTTGGCAGCTACCCATGCCCATGCCATAGCACTGCCTCCACCATGTTTCACAGATGATGGGGTATGCGGTGGATCATGAGCTGTTTCTTCTCTTCCCAGCATTCTCATATATATCGATCTTAAGTTTCACTTGTCCAAAGAAAACTGTTCCAAAACTGGACTGGATTCTTAAAATGTTTTCTGGAAAAGTGTAATCTGCCCATCCTATGCTTAAGGCTTACCAGTGGTTTACACCTTTTGGTAAACCCTCTGTCTTTACTTTCATGAAGTCCTCTCTTGATTGTAGACTTTGACAATGACAGGCCTACCTCGCGGAGAGTGTTCTTGGTTTGGCTAAATGTTGTGAAGGGGTTCTTCTTTACCAAGGACAGAATTCTGAAATCATCCAGCACAGCTGTCTTGTGGTTTTCCAGACCTTCTGGTGTTGCTGAGCTCACCAGTGTGTTCCTTCTCTTTAACAATGTACCAGTTGGTTGAATTGACCAATCCTGGTGTTTCTCCTCTCCCAGACTAATGATGATTTTTACTTGCATGGACAGCTCTTTGGACCTCACTTTGAGAGTTCACAGTGACAGCTTCCAAAAGCAAATTCTTCAATTGGAATCAACTCAAGACCGTCTACCTGCCTAATAGAAATGAAATAGTGACGGGCCTCCTCCCACCTGGCTATGGAACAGCTTGTCCGTCAAATGTCCAAATACATTTGTGTCCCTGGAAATGGGGAGCTATGCAGAAAAATGGCTGTAATTCCAAAACTGCTTGTATGATATTTTTGGTAAACTCCTTAAATTAAAACTAAAAATGTACACTTCAATCACATAATGATTGCTTGATATTAAATCCATTGTGGTAGCGTACAGAGACAAAATTATGAAAATTGTGGCACTGCTCAAATACTTATGGACCTGAATATATGAATACCAAAAAGTACAGGAGAGGACCTGACTGCTGTCATTCAAACTGCTTGCGAGAATGAAAGGCATTACATAAAACAGACACTGGATGACTGATATTAATTTAATTAATGTCAATAAACACAAAGCTGGAATTTAGTAACACCAAAAGGGTGTCTAAATATTTTAAAAGACTTGCCGTTTGCCCACATTATCAAGTCCTAAATTACACAGTATGAAGACAGGGCTACAGATATTTTAAGGGGTGCCTCAGACTGGAATTCTCATTTAATAAAAACTGCAGTGGAAACTCCATAACTCACCATCGTCTGGCTGTTTCCCAGAAAACTGTATTACTAATTGTTACTACATATAAATGGTGACAAGCCACCTTAAATTGTTAAACGTCCAACCTTACAATTAGTCGTTTAAAAGCTAACTCTCCAGTGTTAGTCCTGTGTAGGCCACAGCATTCAGGTAGCAGTTTTGGGACTTGTCTCTTTTAGGCAGGCCAGTGAAGGTCCTGGCATGCTTTTGGGGCTAATTTTGGAGGCTTCACACTCTTTTTTCCCCATATTTGTGTTTACAACAGATGGAGCTGCTACTGACTATATCATTAGGAGAAACTGATGGGCAGCTTGGTCAATAAAACTTCCTTACTTTGTATGTGTCAGTTGCACAGCCAGACTACTTATTAAACACAGCCACAAGCTACTGCAATCCATCACACAAGTTACTATAACATCTGCCCACAGATTCAGCCTCTTGGCAACATGTCTGGTAGTTGATACCTTCACTGCCACCATGCTTTCACTTTTGTCTTTCCCTGGAGAATCATCTGCCAAAGATACTGAAGAATTTGCCTGTGTCATATACACTCACCTAAAAGATTATTAGGAACACCTGTTCAATTTCTCATTAATGCAATTATCTAATCAACCAATCACATGGCAGTTGCTTCAATGCATTTAGGGGTGTGGTCCTGGTCAAGACAATCTCCTGAACTCCAAACTGAATGTCAGAATGGGAAAGAAAGGTGATTTAAGCAATTTTGAGCGTGGCATGGTTGTTGGTGCCAGGCGGGCCGGTCTGAGTATTTCACAATCTGCTCAGTTACTGGGATTTTCACGCACAACCATTTCTAGGGTTTACAAAGAATGGTGTGAAAAGGGAAAAACATCCAGTATGCGGCAGTCCTGTGGGTGAAAATGCCTTGTTGATGCTAGAGGTCAGAGGAGAATGGGCCGACTGATTCAAGCTGATAGAAGAGCAACTTTGACTGAAATAACCACTCGTTACAACCGAGGTATTCAGCAAAGCATTTGTGAAGTCACAACACGCACAACCTTGAGGCGGATGGGCTACAACAGCAGGAGAGCCCACCGGGTACCACTCATCTCCACTACAAATAGGAAAAAGAGGCTACAATTTGCACAAGCTCACCAAAATTGGACAGTTGAAGACTGGACAAATGTTGCCTGGTCTGATGAGTCTCGATTTCTGTTGAGACATTCAAATGGTAGAGTCAGAATTTGGCGTAAACAGAATGAGAACATGGATCCATCATGCCTTGTTACCACTGTGCAGGCTGGTGGTGGTGGTGGTGTAATGGTATGGGGGATGTTTTCTTGGCACACTTTAGGCCCCTTAGTGCCAACTGGGCATCGTTTAAATGCCACGGGCTACCTGAGCATTGTTTCTGACCATGTCCATCCCTTCATGACCACCATGTACCCATCCTCTGATGGCTATTTCTAGCAGGATAATGCACCATGTCACAAAGCTCGAATCATTTCAAATTGGTTTCTTGAACATGACAATGAGTTCACTGTACTAAAATGGCCCCCACAGTCACCAGATTTCAACCCAATAGAGCATCTTTGGGATGTGGTGGAACGGGAGCTTCATGCCCTGGATGTGCATCCCACAAATCTCCATCAACTGCAAGATGCTATCCTATCAATATGGGCCAACATTTCTAAAGAATGCTTTCAGCACCTTGTTGAATCAATGCCACGTAGAATTAAGGCAGTTCTGAAGGCGAAAGGGGGTCAAACACCATATTAGTATGGTGTCCCTAATAATCCTTTAGGTGAGTGTACAAACATCAATGAGGAAAAAAAATGTTTGCACCTCGGTCCACATAGCCCATCAGCTGCTTCACAGATGCAACCTTGTGATGTCTTCATTTACTTCAATCAGATCTTCAAACAGATCTCTGCTGCATTCCACTTCTCTGGATTAGACAACACAACATTTTTGTCTGCTGCTGTGACACAAATAATAACATTTATCAAACCCACAATCAGTAGTGGTAAAAATAAAAACACTACACGGAAACTGCAGTTTGCAAAAGTTTGAGTCAAAGACTACATTCAAATGATGATACTTGTGTCCGAAGCAGCTTATAAACAACTGGGCAATTGATTCAGGTTCCCAACCACTTGAGCACTGGCAAGTGAAGTGCTTACTTGGCCTCACAAGTGGCTGGAAATGAACCAGCAAGCCTGAGGTTTGCAGTCTGGAAAACACCCACTAGGGGGCAAAATGCCTTTACACTGCAAGAGAAGAGGAATTCATTTAAATTGTGTACTGATGCCTAACAAAAGCAAAAGGTGCTATGTTGGTTAGGTCATATTATATTATATATATATATATATATATATATATACACATACTGTATACACATACATACACACACACACACACATACATATACACACACATATATATACATAGATATACATATATACATATACATATATATATACACACATATATACATATATATGCACACACACACACACATATATATGTATTTATATGTATATATATACTCAGCAAAAAAAGAAACGTCCCCTGACTTTCAACTGTTTTTACTTTCAGTAGACTTAATGTGTAAATATTTGTATGAACACTAAAAGAGTCAACACCATAAGACATACCGGTAAACTAAAAATGTTTCACAATGTGTCCCTGAATGAAGGGAGGCTCAAAATCAAAAGTACCAGTCAGTATCTGGTGTGGCCACCAGCTGCTTGAAGTACTGCAGTGCATCTCCTCCTCATGGACTGGACCAGATTTGTCAGTTCTTGCTGTGAGATGTTACCCCACTCTTCCACCAAGGCACCTGCAAGTTCCTGGACATTTCTGGGGGGAATGGCCCTAGCCCTCACCCTGCGATCCAACAGGTCCCAGACGTGCTCAATGGGATTGAGATCTGGGCTCTTCGCTGGCCATGGCAGAACACTGACATTGCTGTCATGCAGAAACTCACGCACTTTTTGCCACTCCTGTCTGGTCCAGCGAAGGTGGGTTTGTGCCCATAGGCGGCGTTGTTGCTGGTGATGTCTGGTAAGGACCTGCCTTACAACAGGCCTGCAAGCCCTCAGTCCAGCCTCTCTCAGCCTATTGCGGACAGTCTGAGCACTGATGGAGGGATTGTGTGTTCCTGGTGTGACTCGGGCAGTTGTTGTGGCCATCCTGTACCTGTCACGCAGGTGTGATATTCGGATGTACTGATCCTGTGCAGGTGTTGTTACACGTGGTCTTTCACTGCGAGGATGATCAGCTGTCCTTCCTGTCTCCCTGTAGCGCTGTCTTAGGCGTCTCACAGTGTGGACATGGCAATTTATTGCCCTAGCCACATCAGCAGTCCTCATGCCTCCCTGCAGCATGCCTAATGCACGTTCACGAAGATGAGCAGGGACCCTGGGCATCTTTCTTTGGGTGTTTTTCACAGTCGGTAGACAAGTCTCTTTAGTGTCCTGCGTTTTTAGAACTGTGACCTTAAATGCCTACTTTCTGTAAGCTGTTAAGGTCTTAACGACCATTCCACAGGTGCATGTTAATTAATTGATTATGGTTAATTGAACATGCATGGAAAACATTGTTTAAACAATTTACAATGAAGATCTGTAAAGTTATTTGGATTTTTAAAACATTATTGTTGAAATACACAGTCCTGAAAAAGGGACGTTTCTTTTTTTGCTGAGTATATATAAACATACATATATATACACACATATGTATATATGTATATACATATATATAGATGAGTGTGTGTGTATATATGGGCCAAACATATATATATTATACATATATTATACATATACACAAACATGGACAAATTTATCAGTAGCCTTACAGCTCATTGAAAAAATACTCTATGCCTTTTGAAAAATGATTACATGAAAAGCAATTGTCCCATTTAGACCTGCATATCATTGATATATCATCGAGTAAAGCAAAGCAAGCTCATCAATAACTGGATTTGTGTGATTTTTCAAACTAGCGGTTTTCTTGAATTAGTATCCCACGTCTCCAATTGTGCAATCACCGTTTCAGTCTATTTAAATGGAGAAAAGTCATCTCTCTGCTGTTTGGTATCATCGTGTGTCCACCACTGATAAGGGACCAGAGAAAGTGAAGGAGAGAGTTGTGTGAGGAGATCAGAAAGAAAATGATAGACAAGCACGTGAAAGGCTAAGGCTAGAAGACCATCTGTAAGCAGCTTGGTGTTCCTGTGACAATAGTTGCAAATATTATTAAGATGTTTACAGTCCATGGGACTTTAGTTAACCTTCCTGGATGCAGCTGTAACCAGAAAATTGACCCCAAAATGGAAAGAAGAACAGTGAGAATGGAAGACAAAAAGCCAAGGACAACCTCCAAATTGATACAAGATGAACTCCATGGTCAAGGTCCATCAGTGTCTGAACACACCATAAATCACTTTTGGAGTGACGGTGGGCCCAGTTGGAGAAAACCCAGGAGGACTCCAGTGTTTAAAAGGAAACCAAAAAAAAAGCCAGACTAGAATTTGCTAAAATGCCTTTTGACAAGCCACAACACTTCTGGGAGAATGTCCTTTAGGGAGATGAGACCAAACTGAAGATTTTTAGTAAGTCACATAAGCTCTGTGTCCACAGATGAAACTTTTAGAGAAAAGAACACATGAAACATGCAGGAGACTTTAATTCTGTTTTGGGGCTGCCTGGCTGCGTCTAACACGGGGTGCCTCGAGTCTGTGCAGGGAACAATGAAATCTCAAGACTATCAAGACATTCTTGAGTGAAACATACTGTCAGGTGTGAGAAAGCTCTGTCTCAATCTCAGGTCATGAGTCACAGCAAAAAGCACCCAAAAATGGCTAAGAACAAAACTTTGGACTCTTCTGAAATGGCCATCTATAAGATTGATTTGAATTTTACCGAACATCTGTGGAAAGAACAGAAACATGCAGTCTTGAGAAGACCCCTTCAAACCTGATCCAGCTGGAGCAGTTTGCTTAAGACCAGTGGGCCAAATTACCTGTGGACAGGTGCAGACTTCTCATGGAGAGCTCCAGGAATCACTTGTTTGCAGTGATGGCCTCTAAAGGTTGTTCAGTGCAACAAAATATTAGGTTAAGAGTCCCATCATTCTTGTCCCTACCATTTTAATTTGTGTTATTATTTGAAATATTCTGTTGAGACAATACTCCAAACAAAGTCTTATTTTTGTTAAATATAGAATAAACAATGACGGGTGCCAATTACTTTTGCCAGTTTCAACTTATTTCAGAGAAAAGTTTGAGTTCTTTTATTATGTGGAGGAATACCAACAAATTTGTCCACGTCTGTGGAAGATGCCGGGACATTGAGGTAGACTCCTATACAGAAACTAATCAGCATCATAAAGTTACAAAAGTCACAAGAATTTCGAGTGCAGGGTCATTCATAACAACCATCCGACTTGAAGCACTGATGGTGAAATCTGGAGTCTGCCAGTCTGCACCCTCTCACCTTTGAAGTTTGTCTGGGTTATGGATTAGGGTAAGAAGACAGTGTATACAAAAGACTCTGATGACAGTGCTAAAAGACTTGGATTTTGCAGATGACATTGGTCTGCCATCCAGCAAGCACCAAGAAACTCACGAGAACACTGGAAATCTTGCTGAAGCAGCTAGTACTATAGGCCTTAGAGTCAATATGGGTAAAACCCAAGAACACCAGAGTGGAAGACCCCATTTTTGTGAGTTTATGTTCCTAAGCAGTAATGTTTACAACAATTAGCAACAGTGAAACAGAAATTAAACAACATAATTAACAGAGCAAATCAAGCTGTTGCCGTGCTGAAGAACATCTGGAGATTCAACAACCCCAGCTGTCAAACTAAGATCAGGATATTTAAGAACAACATCCTCAACGTCCTGCTGTACTGCTCAAAATGCCAGAAAATTATCACCTCCATTGAGAGAAAACGTGAAGTATTCCTGACTAAGTGCCAAAATCAAATATTGAGGTTCTTCTGGGCAAATACTATCTCAAACAAGGGCTACAGGAGCAGGACAGGAATAGGAACCATCTCAGAGATTGTAAAGTTGCTTCAATGGAGATGGCTGAGTCATGTCTGCCAAATGCCACCCAACTCTCTCTTAAGGATAGTCCTCCGTTGGACACCTCAAGGGAAAAGAAACAGTGGCAAACCCAAAGAATCCTGGCACAAACAAGGGGAAAAACCACTCAGAAGACAAGGTCCATAATAGGCAGACTCCAAGACTGCAGAGTATTAGCTACGAGGCTGAAGGAGTCAAATCTTTTCAGTTTACATGAACAGAGGTTATGGTGAGACAAGTTTTAAGTATGTAGAATTACACAATAAGCAGAATTAGTGTGGTGGATGCTATCTGTTACTTTATAATGAGTTCTTTAGCTCAAAGGAACAGACGGAAACTGGTTAAAGGCAGATTTCCCATAAAACTTAGAAAATCTTTCTCCACAAAGAAACATGTAAGTTAGAAAAAAGATGCAGAAAAACATGCAAGTTAAGAGAACTGGCAGTGCTAAATTGGCTCTTGTGTCCGTGTGTGTGTGTGTGTGTGTGCGTGCGTTCACCCTATGATGGACTAGCACCATGTCCCGGGATTGTTTCTGCCTTGCGCTTGATGCTTGCCGGTATAGGCTCCAGCTCTCGTGCAACACTGCTCAGGATAAAAAGGGTTTATAAAATGGATAGGTGGATGCTGTAGTTATCATAAATCACAAATTTTAGATATAGCATGCTAATTACAAGCATGCTGATTACAAGTTGCCTGAAGAAGGGGCCTAAGCTGTTTCAAAAGTTGCATATTTTAATCTGTTGAGTTAGCCAATAAAAGGTGTCATTTTGCTAGACGTCTCATTGCACCATTATGGCTAACACAGTACAACACCCTAGTACTACAGAAATAGCAAGCTGAAAAAAAAAAAAAAGAAAACTTGACCTTTAAACGTGTGACTTTATTAATTGTTATGGATGCTAAACGCCACTGTGACTGGTCTGGTGAGCAGAGCAGACCAAGAGTTTCCATTTAACAGAAGCTGATTTCAATAGACAGTGCAGGATCTCTGCGAGATTTAGGCTGCCTGCCATGTCCTGGGTTTTCCTACAGAATCCTAGTGGGGCAGGCTTTTAAGGTTCCTGAACTATTTCAAATGGCTCTTGAAGTAGCGTTTAGTCTAATCCAAGGACATAAAATACTTTCCATCGTGCCATGATATAGACCAACAACCCTGCAGAGAAATCTCATTTCCACAGCAAATTGCTTCTTTTCTGTTAGACAGTCTGCACTGCACATTTGGAACGGAGATTAAAAAACTTGTTAATCTTTCCATAAAACATTAAAAAGTGCTCAAGTAAAGAAAAAAAAACAACAACTTTGGTAACCACAGCACTCTGGAGAAAATGAGTGGAAAAAGAGGGAATTACAAAGCAGAAGCAGTAGAGACAACCTATAATTTGAAAGGCCCTACTGTATTAAGATGGTGTGATTTTGTAGAAGAATCTGACTAAATCTTTCAAACAGATGCCAGTAATGAGCTGAGTGGTGCCACTTGAAAGGTGGGTAAGCAGTTGAGCCACCTTGCGACTAATTTAGTGAAAGGCCTAGCTCAATGTGTCTGATGGCCACTTATCTGCATGCATTAATTGAAATTATTATAATTAATTGTATTTGTATAATCAAATTAACTCCTTCAGGGCTGAATATTTTTTCCTAAAAACACAGTTTTCTGAAAAGCACACAAAGCAATTGTTTCACACTTAAATCAACAGCAGGGGTGGCAGCAGTAGTCGCGGTGCAATGCAATCCGCTTTGTAACTCTCGTCATTGTAAATGGCAGTTCTCCCAGGCAAACTTTGCTGTAGGCGCATCTGCTACATGAAAGTGTTCCAACACCACGATCAGCTGATGCTGCTACCTCATGTTCGTTTTTGATTAATTGCATCAATATCAAAGTCTAGTAGGTCAGAGTCCAATGCGGCGATATTATGCAAAACATCGTCCACGCAGTAATTTGCTTTGTGCGTTCACTTTGACCTCTCGCCAGAGGTCAATGCAATTTTTCCTTTTGTTTGCTCCTTGTTATTTATGCGAGTGCAGGGAATCTCAGTCAAACCAACTAAGCTAACTTTCCTTCTAGCAAAGAGAGTCAAACTAAAGCATAATGGCAGGTCACCGTTTACAGCTGATTACCAACCTCAACCCCTTCTGTTGACAAAAGTTGATTTCCGCACTGAAAGAGTTAATCATATATGTTTTTTAAAAAATCAAACTACAAGTACTGCAAATTACATATTGTGATGAGTGGCTATGACAGCTGGATGGAAGGACATGGGGAGAAAGCATCTGCAAAACACTACCTCCCCTAGGACGCTAGAGGGCAGCCTTCCTGGGCAGCTGTGGCACCACAGATTCCCGCAGGGCACGCTGGGAGTTAGAGTTTGGTGCAGACCTGCTGAGTTCCATGGGGGCTCCCAGGGGGAGCTGCAGAACCTTACCTTGAACTTCCATCACACCTGGGAATGATTTCAGGTAAGGCTAATGAGCCACCAGGAGCACTCCCAGGAGCAACATAAAAGGGGCCGACTCACTCCATTCGGGAAATCAGAAGTCAGAAGGGGGTGGACGAACCTTGCCAGAACAGGAATGAAGGAGAAGAGAAACAGAGAGAAAAGAAGACAAGAAAAGGACTGTGACTTTTACTGTGGTGCATTATACTGTGCTGTGCTGTGAGGAGCAAGAAAAAACGTCTCCACACTGTAAATAAAAGTGTGTTGTGTGCTGCACTTGTGTCTCTGCCTGTCTGCATTGGGTTAGGATAGCTGTACGCTTCCCGGTGGTCCACAATATGTATACATACAAACATACATATGAGGTGAGACACAAAAATAACCAGTTTGGTAAAAAAAAAATTTATTGATGAATAACAGCATTCTAAACATTGTCACCTTGTATATACTACCCCTCCTGATCTCTACACCACTCCATACGTATCTTCCATTGATTGAAACGGTGCTGAAAGTCTTCTTGCTTGAGACAGGCTTGCCATTTCTGTCTTCATTTCATCCACTGAAGAAAAATGTGATCCCTGCAGGTCACTTTTGATATTCGGGAACAGGTAAAAATCACAGGGAGATAAATCGGGCGATTAAGGGAGAATGATCGAGGACAGGAATGTTTTTGTCAGTCAAAAACTGCTTTACGGAAAAAGCATTATCTTGGTGAAGCACCCCATCGACCTGGGAGTTGAACGTCTTCCACATTTTCTAGTCCTTCCTTGAAACGTTTGTGCCACTCAAAAACTTGTTTATGTGACAAACTGTTATCACTGTACACTGTTTTTATCATTTCATAAATTTCTGTGGCTGTTTTGTTCAATTTCACGAGAAATTTGCTGTTGATTCACTGTTCGATTTTTTTCACCCGACATAGCGGCAACTCATGAAGCGATTATTGTGCAAATACTGACTGGGCTATTCACAGGATATACCTAACTGGTCAGCGGTTTGAGAGGGCTTGTAGGAGGGGATATTGTTCTATGATTCACGTTCGGCCGACCTCCAGACTGTTTTTCAGGAAAGCCCCAAGCCCAGTCCAGTTATTTTTGTGTCTCACCTCGTACAAACAAACACACACACACATATATATATATATATATATATATATATATATATATATACTGTATGTTCCGGCATTGAGATCAAAAGTCAATATGAGCATATCTTGATAATTATATGTGAGAAGTCACATATACTGTACAGCATAAGGTGGTACTCTGAGGTTCTCCTCGTTGGTACAAAATCATCATTATCCAAAGCCGATAATCTTTCACTTGCTATTGA
>JANRMT010027041.1:22957911-22978194 GCA_026402145.1 Polypterus bichir lapradei
TGTTCATTCATAGTTTTGATGCCTTCAGTCATGAAAATAAAGAAAACACATTGAATTAGGAGGTGTGTCCAAACATTTGGCCTGTACTGTATATATATACACACACACACACACATATACCATAGTGCCTTTTACATGTCTATCTGTTGTATAGTGCCTTTTCTATCTATCTATTATATAGTGCTTTTCATATACCTGTATATATAATAAAAAAAATCTTGGAAGGCTTGGAAGGAGACAATACGTGATTTTCTCAGAGACACTTAAATGTCCCGCAAGACAAGGCAGTGAGACAAAAGGACAGCTGCTGTACATGCTTTTAAATGTTCGACGCACAGCGCAACAAGCAGTACACGCAGCTCGGCAGCAGCAAGCCAGCAGCTGATCCGACCGCATCTCCTTAGCGTGTGTTCAGCCCCCGACCCCCCTTCACAATGAGAGTGACAGAGACGCAAAGTGGCTGGCACGTAGCATGCCCCTGGGGGGTCAGGGGGAAAGGGGTGGGAGAGCAAAGCAATATATAATATTATATATAACATAGTGCCTTTTACGTGTCTATCTATCGTATAGTGCCTTTCATATCTATCTATCTATCTATTATATAGTGCCTTTCGTGTATCTATCTATTATCTGTTATATAGTACCTTTCATCTATGTGTGCCGAATCCAATATTCCCCATTGAGAAAATGAAAAAAAAATCTGTACATTTTTAATTAAATATTGTAACATTACCAGAAAATTTTCTATAGTACTAGGGTGTGGTACTGTGTTAGCCACTATGAATGTAGTGAAAAGTCAAGCAAAATGACACCTTTTATTGGCTAACTAAAATGATTACAATATGCAAGCTCTCGAGACAACTCAGGCCCCTTCTTCAGGGAAGAAGGTGTCATTTTGCTTGACTTATGACTACAGAAAAGTTTCAGTAATTATAAATAAAAAAAAAATGAAAAACAGTCTTGAAATGCTAGTGCTGAAACACCACTACGCAACTACAATCCAAATGTATTTTAAAAAAACAAAACAAAAAAAAGCCTAAATGGAAGACAAAAGCTAGCATTCAAATGTAAAACAGTAGTTGCTTGTGTGTTCATTTCTGCATCTCGTTACTCCACGCCATACTGTGTTATTTGACAGATCTGTTTTTGCACAGCACTTTCACGATCAGCTTCTTAATAATGGTTGAGCTAAACCAGAAGTCCTTGCCTGAAGTGAAAGTGCATGAACTTGAAACATCTTTTTCTTGTCCCTACTATCATGGTGTCATTTTTCCACTGAAAAACATGATAGTCAAGTACTTTGTTTTTTTAGATGTTTTATATTTACTGAAACTTTTCTGGTAATGCACCAGCATGCTTACTATATTGAATTCAAAAATGGGCAGAATTTTTTTTTCATTTTCAATTTTCTTGTGTGTATGAGATTTAATGTTTCTGTGATTAGTAGAACAGTGGTGTGCCTTGGGATTTTTTTGCTTGTAGAAAGTGTGTTGTCACAGGAAAGAGGTTGGGAAACACTGACCTAAAGACTGAACTCATCAACACAAAGCAGTGGAAATGCAGCTCCTCCATAGGGCTGAAGGGCTCACTATCTGCAACAGAGCAAAGAACTTAACAGTCCAGAAGGATATCGGAGTAAAGTAGCTGCTGCTCTGAAACAAGTGTGGCCAGCTGTCGTGTGGTTTCAGATTCTAGTAAAGATGCTTCCTGCCGAGAATGTGACTGTTCCCAGCCTCTGCTATGAAAAGTGGTATACAAAACAAAATGAAAAGAGAAAATGTCATTGTATGGGCAGCTTTCAGCATGATGTCCTACCTCAGGGTCTCCATTAAACCTCCTTTCTAAAAGGAAGACCTCCACTACCACCCCACTCTCATCAGCATGGCTTTTCAGGCGCTGCCAATATTTTTGCTGTCACTATGGCAACATGGACAAGGTAATTCCATTATGAATCACATTGATGACCAAATACAGCTTCTTGCAAGCAGAGTTTGGGTTTCCCTCCCCTGCTTATAGTTTCCAAGATAAATTTATCTTTTGAGTTTCTGACAGACACAAGACACAGCAGCAGTGCAGAAATAAATTGCCTATGACATGCAAGATTTAATAGAATAATTCTACACAAATAGTAAGGAGGATCTAAGATGGTCTCGGTGATTCTGAAACCAGATACTGGACTTTACAGTACATGGACACTGTTGTAAATTTTTATTTTATAGAGTGTCCACTATGGAGGGCAAAATCACAAACTGATTAATTAAAAAATCCAATAAAAAAATAAATAAATAAATAAAGCACAGTTTGCACATACTCCTCAAACACATGCTAGTTAGATTGATTGGCGATTCCACATTGGCCACGTGTGAACTACAAGTGTTGGTGCGTCTGTGTGCCCTGCGGTTGACTGCCATGCTTCTTCCTGCCTTTCACCCAGTGCTGCTGGGATGGACTCCGACTTCTCATTAACCGTGAATTGGAACAAGTGAAATGGGTTTGCAAATTAGAACATTAGAATAATCGGGACTAGAACAGGCCATTCAGCCAAACAAAGCTCGCCTGTCTTATCCACTTTGAAAGTCCCTCAAGTTCCACTGTCTACCACACTATTTGGTCACTTATTCCATGTGTCTGTGGTTCTCTGTGTTAAGAAAAACCTCTTAATGTTTGTGTGCAAAATTTTCCCTTAAAAAATTTCCAACTGTGTCTCTGTGTTCTTGATGAGCTCATTTTAAAGTCAGTTTCGATCCACTGTACTAATTCCCTTCATAATTTTAAAACACTTCAAATTATGTCTTCTCTTAACCTCATTTTACTTAAACGGAAAAGGCTCAGCTCTTTAAATCTTTCCTCATAACTCATCCCCTGTACAGCTGGGCGATAAATCGATTTTATCGATTAATTAGAATTTTTTTGATTTGGATGATGTGCAAAATGAAAATCGCGATTCACTAAAAACTGGTGGCAAAGTTCACAAAATAATCTTTATAGCCCATGCATAAGTTTTTATTTTACTTCAGGGCCTGCATAAATTCTCTGCAGGGCTGGCGCCCCACCCGAGGACGGTTCGAAAACCTTTAAGGCGTATCTGGATGTGATATTGGGGCAGCTTAGCTAGTAGCTAAACAGATGAGGCTGATGGCCTGAATGGTCTCCTCAAGTTTGTCAGATTGCTTGCATTTATATGTTCTTACCCACCTTCATACTCACATAGTGCAATAAAGCAACACCAGGGTAGTCAATATTGTGATGGACCATCACCCTGTCTAAGCCTAGGAGCTTTCGTTTTGCCGACGTGCTTGCATCACTTGTGCATTAGCGGCTAAGTGACTTTGTCTTTCTTCGGAGGTTTCGTTTTGCCGCCGTGCTTGACTCACTTGTGTATTAGAAGCTAAGCGAGTGTCTGTTTCCTCAGAGGTGGAGCCCTTACCCTGACTCCACCTCTCACTTCCAGGCCCGGACAAACAAAGACACACACTTCCATGCATAGACGTTTATATATAAGATATTGTAATTTTCAATTCAATATTTAGAATATTTGTTTTCCTTCTGTCACTGGATATAAATCCACCTATTTTTTATTTTTCCTTCTGATTTTTATTTTATTCTCATATTGTATATTCTATAAATGTTTGTAGAATGGCGGCACGGTGGCGCAGTGGTAGCGCTGCTGCCTCGCAGTTAGGAGACCTGGGTTCGCTTCCCGGGTCCTCCCTGCGTGGAGTTTGCATGTTCTCCCCGTGTCTGCGTGGGTTTCCTCCGGGCGCTCCGGTTTCCTCCCACAGTCCAAAGACATGCAGGTTAGGTGGATTGGTGATTCTAAATTGGCCGTAGTGTGTGCTTGGTGTGTGGGTGTGTTTGTGTGTGTCCTGCGGTGGGTTGGCACCCTGCCCAGGATTGGTTCCTGCCTTGTGCCCTGTGTTGGCTGGGATTGGCTCCAGCAGATCCCCGTGACCCTGTTCGGATTCAGCGGGTTGGATGATGGATGGATGTTTGTAGAATTTTATATATTTTTACTGATTTCTAATGTATTGAAAAATGACTGACATCATTCATGAATATGCCTTTCCCCAATCAATAATTATTACCCTGCATACAGTGACTTGACTGATATAAACCAAGTCATTTGTGCTTTTTAAAGAATGAGAATGGAGGACTTCCAGACAGAGAGGACATGTGAGGAGAGCCTCAGCCCAGGGAGTGGCTGTGCCTTGCCAGCCAGGTGGCATGCAGCAAGATGCTGGCACTGACTTGGTTAAATGGATAGCTGCAACAAACAGCCCCACCCAAGTGCAGCTGCTGTGACCACTTCCGAAAGGAGTTTCAAAAGAAAATCCATTGCTGCATTATGTGGATTTGAACTTTAAAAATTAAAAACAAAATTCTAACAGTCCATATCATTGGAAAGTAGTACTAGGAGTATTCATTCTTTTTACTAGACTGAAATTTCTGGGCAAATAAGATCAGGTTCAAGTTCAAGTTTGTTGTCATCCCAGCATAATATCCAACATCTCAGTACAAGGTATACAATTAGCCCAAGACACATGACAATGTTGGTTCTTTATTCTCTTGGATTTATAAAATGCAGCTGTCTTCTCGTATGTATTAAAGAAGCTGTAAATGACTGCTTTTCGTCTATAACCCATATCGCTTGGTGGTTTCTGTAGTCAAGCTGTACAGGCTAGGTGCAGATTGTAGTTGGTTTTAAGTGCCTAAAAATAACAGTAAGCATGATTTTAGGGTCACAACAGAAGTCTGTTGTGGATACTAGGGCAGACAAATGATGCTCAGTATGAAAGTCCTTCTCCTTCACCCAACATTGAATTGCTCCACTTCTGAATCATATGTAACAAATGTCTACTCCTTGTTGTAGATTTTCACAAAACACATTTAGAAACAGACACATTAGACTACATTCCACTGCTGCTCACACAACTGGACAATTAATTACTATATAAAGATATATGTTAGCACTGGAAAAATTAATATGTCTTACTCTAAAGTCGCTCATTCACAGGTGAATCCTGCTATAGAGTTACACTCTGAATGACAGCGGGGTAGATCGACATACATCTGTGTGCTTCAGAGTGCATGGAAAATATGGTTATGGCAGAAGAAAACAGACCTTAAAAAGCAGACCCACAAAAACAGGCTCAAATCCTCAAAACAGGTCTCATCAAGGCAAGTCTAAACCTAGACCAGCGTTTCTTAAACTATGATTTGTAACCCAAGAATCGCGTGTGTGTGTGAACTTTGGTTGCGCTGAGTTGTGAATAGCACTGAATGAAAAAGGGTCGCTATCATCTTGCAGACTACCTTGTGATGGACCGCAGAGGCCAAGGGGAAACCGTAAGTGACGATGATCAGTGGCAATTCTCCAAGAGGGAATCTGGGAGTACGACCCTGGATGACAAATGAAAGCAATTCTCCATGGGGGAAGGTGTGAAGATCAGCGGCATTTATACATGAAGGATGGATCCCCTGGATGACTGTAATCAGAATATAAATTTAATATGTCACTGTGCTCTATGCAAATATTTTAAATCTGCTTTTCTTTTCTTCTCACATGTACAGCTAACACAAAGCCAGATTTAGTACAGGGGCCCAGCATTTAGGACTGCTAGGCAAGCTTTTTTAGACAAGACTAGTTAAAAATGCAAAATGGGCATTTTACTACAGTAGAGTCTCGCTTATCCAACATAAACTGGCCGGCAGAATGTCGGATAAGCGAAAATGTCAGATAATGGGAGGTGTTAAGAAAAAGCCTATTAAAAGTCAAACTATGTTATAATTTTACACATTACGAACCTAATACAGTGGAACTTTGGTTCACGAACGTCTCTGGAAATGTGCAAATCAGGTTATGACCAAAAAGTTCGCCAAACTTTTACATCTGTTCATGACCACACACTAGGTATACGAACGAGCCAGTTTCCCTTTCGGTTTGTGCGCGCCGATGATTTCCGCACGTGTTCAGTCTCTCCCTGTGCAGCAAGAGAGAGAGCGCGAGAGAGAGACACAGACAGAAACACGCGCGCACGAGAAAGAGACACACACATGCGCGAGAGAGAAAGAGAGACACACGCGTACGCACACGCGGGAGAGAGAGAGAGAGAGACACACGTGCGCACACGAGAGAGAGAGAGAGAGAGAGAGACACAGGCGCACACTCACGCTCAAGAGAGACACAAGCGCACACACACACACGAGCGTGAGAGAGACGCAGGCGCACACACACACGCGAGCGAGAGAGACACACGCGCACACACACACACACACACGCCAGAGAGGGCTGGCCACATAATTCACTGTAATCATGTTTTACAATAAAACAACAGAAAAATTTAACTAAAAAAATGAACTCCAGCAACTAAAAATAGACTACGCTCAAGCTCGCAACTTGCAGTTCTTGTTGCCGATTGATGCGTTTTTTTTTTTGTTTTTTTGGGACGTCGGATAACACAGAATGTTGGATAAGCGAGACTCTACTGAATTTCTCTGTGTCAGAGTCAGTATGACATTGGATCTTCTTTTCCTTGTTTGGAATGGCATGCTTTAACTAAGTGGAAGCCTGCACATGGAGAAACAGTATAAAGCCTCGGAGCATTGCCCGGCACACCTTTGAAGGCGACGGACGGATAGGAGATAACATCATCTGATCCTGAAAATCCTTCCAGCACAAAAATGGCAGACTCTACACATAGGGCCCCTACTACCCGAAAGATCTTGTCATGGCTTCCTCGTCTGTTATGCCGCATAAACCGTCATTAAAGGAAGCTAAGTTATTTCTCCTATGTGATTTCTTACTGCCTTATCACTAAGGGAGGGGTATCGCCTTTTAATATCTATAGTTTCGGGTTTTGTAAAATGCCGCAATTACAAAATAATTTATTCCAACAAAGGAGCTAGCGCCCCCTGCTGGATACAATGACACTCTGTAGTGATTGAGGGTCCCAAAGACACAAAAAAGGCAAAACTGTGTGCAAGGAAAAAAAAAGGTTAAGAACTACTGTGCTAGACAATGAGAAGACTTCAGGCAATAAAAATGGGGACTAGGTTTTAAAGATTCAAGAAAAATACAAGACAGTATAAGAAATGTATCAAAACAGGCAGAACCGTATCAACTCTGGATTGTAAATAGGTAAGTCATATAAGAATCTTTTTGGGGCGGGGGGGGGGACTTTTTATATTTATATATATATATATATATATATATATATATATATATATATACTTATTTTTAAATACAAAATAAGGTTCAAAAAAGCAAAAAGAAGTTGTCTGAAAGGTAATCCGAAGGCAAACAAGTTGTATTATTATCCAGAAACAGAAAGCCAAAAACAGAAATAAAAAATAATTAAAAGCTAGAAGATCAAAATGGCGGGAAAGAACACAAACCTCAACAGAAACCACCATGCAGATTTAATGAACCGCAAATGGACTAATTTTCCAGAACTACCTTAAAAGGCTCTGGGTGGTCCCTTAGCAGTGATGCAAGGGTGGTCCGATGCCTTGGGTTTCCACCCACAAAACAAAAGGAACATAGGAAAACAAAGACACACACTTAGAAACTACATAATAAATAGAACAAAATGAGCAGAAAATATGCAACTAGAATAAAACTTTTGTTAAATAATTAACAAATAAACATAACAAATAATGGTGGTTAGCTTTACTGGTTACTTGAATTTAAATGAAGGGATGCCTGGCTAGATTTATAAGAGCACCTACATACAGGAGGTATAGTTTTGATGTTTACTTGATTTTCTTTACTTTTTGTACTGCTAGTCATTTTTTCTCCTGGGCGTCGTCAATGCGGTCAATGCCATTAAAACATGACTCTATCAAGACAGTTCCAACTCTTGTCAATAATCTCTGCAATTAATGTGGCTGGCATACTTTGGAAAACAGATGTGTCATCATTCTCATTTAAACTTTTTGCTTATTTCCCCCTCTTGGAGTCTGCAGTTCCATTATTTGTTATTAGATGTTATAGTTTAAATCCCTACATTGCTGAAACCGATGTAAGAATAAGCTCTGGGAGCACTGATATTTATTAACAAGGCAAAAGTCTGGAGTAAAATTAGCTCAGAGTTCATTTGACTGTCCATTTTCCACTTGCTAGCTTTGAAAAACTCCTATGTTGCCTCAGCAGTATATTTGGATTATTACTTTATTATAAGATGAAGTGCCATCCAATGAGTCTGGAGGCATTTACTGGAACTTCAGCAGATCGAATGTTTCAAAACAGCTCAGAATTCATTGTGCCACTGCAGACTGCAGTTCCATTATCAACGAAGAGAAGTGTGCCAGGACCTGTAGCAGCCATACTTGCCAAGCCATAACAAGATGAGGTGGTCTGCTTTGGATCTTGGGCAGTTCCTTTTGGTCTCCCTACTTTGCTGTGGCCATCACTCTGATTCAGGTTCATCTTTGTATCATCTGTCCACAAAATTCTGCAGGCTGTTTTAAGGTCCTTTTTCACAAACTATAAGCTGGCCACCCTGTATTTGTAGCTAACTAGTGGTCTGCATCTTGCAGTGTGGCCTCACTATTTCTGTTCATGAAGTCTTCTGCAGATAGTCGTCTCTGACATGTCCACATCTGCCTTCTGAAGACGGCTTCTGATCTGGGCCTTTCCTTTACTATAGTGAGGATCCTACTGTCATCAGCAGGTCTTCCTTGGCTTACCAGTTAGTGATGGGAGGTCCGGCTCTTTTCAAAGATTCAGCTCTTTTGGCTCGACTCCCTTAGAAGAGCCGACTCTTACGTCTCCCAAATGGCTCTTCATTTAGTATCACTCAGAGCCTTCTATTTTAGCCTGATTTAGCAATTACGAATGGTTTGTGTGCTGGTAAGCAATTTTTTATTCAGTGTTTTCATAAAATTCTTATTTTTACGCATGTTGTTCGTTACAAATAAAAATTCCCAGTTACTATTGTTTAACATTTTAATAAAACCTTTAATTGAACAACTAAACACAGAACCACAGCAAACAAATCAAATAAATAAAGGTCAAAGTCTTAGCATTATGACACTTTAGATAGAAGTCTTTAGTTCAGGTTACCTTCAGAAATACCAGATGCCTCAGCTTAGATGGGCTGATGTGATTTTTCCTCTCTGTGATTATTTGTCCTGTTTTTAAGAAGACTCCCTCTGAGGGGGCCGATGTTGCAATGATGCGGAGTCTTCCTACCATTACCTTAACTAGGTGTGGGTGGACTGAAAATAAACTCCTGCCCCTCCCTGAAAGGATTCTCAGCAGAGTTCAGCAGGAGTGGCTGAAGATTCGTTTCTTCCTGAGGGGAGTCAGCTCTTGTTGTTTGCTACAAAGAATCAACTCTTAAAGCCGGCTCGTTCGTGAATGACACATCACCACTACCAGTTCCTTTGCGATAACTGAGCTCACCAGTATGTTCTCTCTTATTAATAATATTCCAGACAGTCATAGGTCATCCTAAGATTTTTCTGATTTTTTTTTCTTATCTGTCAGCCTCATGATGGCTTCTTTGACTTTCATTGGCACAGCTCTTGTCCTCATGTTGAACAATGGCAGCTACAGACTCCAAAAGGGTAGAAGCAAGCCAAGGATCTCATGAAGCCATGGAACACACCTGAGGAATCACAGACACCAGTGACGTAAATTGTCTCAAGCATTATGGTGCCCTGAAATGGTGGGATAAAGTAGAAAAAGTGTTGTCTTTTCTACATGTCTGCAAATCCCCTTCAAGGAAAGTCTACAATGTACACTTTAATCACGATGCCTGAATTGTTTGATTTGTAAATTTAAACTGTGGAGCAGAGGGGGAAATCAAGGAAAAATGTGTCTTTGCCCCAAACATTATGGAGAGCACTGTATATACACATATACACAAATATGAAAACACACAGACACATACACACACACACACCCCCCACAAAGGATATACAGTACATGTATATAACAAGAACAAAATGAAATACAAAAAAAAAAAAAAAACACAAGAAGCAGTGCATTATTTTATTGTGTAGAAGAATTTCTGCAGTAATCTCACTATATGCTACCACCGCTTACAGTACAGCTAGCCATGATTATAGTTTTGTTTTTTAAATAATAGAGCAACCTCAAACAAATTGAAAATTGCTTTCACATTGATATCCTGACTTGGTTTGCAACCAACTGCTGACTACCAGACTATGCATCCCATTGAGTCTGCAATTTAAAGTTTTGACAGCATAACATTACCAACAAAAACATGCTCAATCAACTTGTAAAAAGGTTATTCGTTGTATACAGGCAAAACTGGTAAACCTCTGTTAAAATTTAGTATAAAAATACATTTTTGGCTCCTTATAATAAACCCCAACAGAAAGGATGCAAGCCACTTTGGCCTCTTGTCCAGCACTCACAGATTAATTAAAAAGAGCTTAAAAGAAAACAACAGGACCAATGAGATTAAAAAAGAAAAATCAGTTTTACTGGTTATCATTTCTAATCCAATTATTACACAATGCCAATGCCTGTAATAGTAACAGCATTATTTTCACACCCCATTAAAATTTAATGACCTTTTATTGCCTTGTTTCAGACTATAACATGCTGTAGAACAGGCATTAATCTATACTAATAAAAGGCAAAGCACTCACTGTCTGACTCACTGACTCACTCATCACTAATTCTTCAACTTCCCGTGTAGGTAGAAGGCTGAAATTTGGCAGGCTCATTCCTTACAGTTTACTTACAAAAGTTAAGCAGGTTTCATTTAGAAATTCTACGCATAACGGTCATAACGGTCAACAACGTCCGCCATGTTGAACTTTCTTATTTATGGCCCCATCTTCACGAAATTTGGTAGGCGGCTTCCCTGCACTAACCGAAACCGATGTACGTACTTATTTCGGGGGTATGACGCCACTGTCGGCTGCCATGTTGAACTTTCCAATGGTCTTTGTTACTTATGGGCCCAATCTTCAAGAAATTTAGTACGCGGGTTCCCAACGCTAACTGAATCCTACTTATGTACATATATACGTCCATAGTCTGCAGCTCGGTCGCCATGTGAGGCGGCGCTGGGTCCCCCATCCCCACGTTGTTGGCTGCCTGCCTATATAAGGCCGTCCGTCACTCCGGTCTCTTCATTCTTTTCCTTGCTTCGCCACGGGATTCACGTCTCCCTGCTGATAACTGCAGTCTTTTTATTTAATCCACGGATTCTCCACTGTTTTATTGTTCGTTTATTACGATTATGGTTATTGTGTAGGTATTTTAGACTTACTTTACATTGTTCAGGTACCCATTTCCTTTATTGTTCCAACCGTACCCCGATTAACATGTCTATCGAGGCGATCACCATCGATCAAAGAACTGTCACTTACCAAGTGGTTTCCATGCCACCTGCCTTTTCCATTCTCTGTGTTACATATTGTACGGCCTTATCAGGCTCACTCTTGATATCCGGAGGAACATTGTGTCTTATTTATTGAATGACTGGGACAGGTTCAAGGTGTGGACTGATGATGGTACAGGAGATAATTATACTACACAGGAGCACTAGAAGAGTGAAATGCTTAAGCCCTTCACCTATGGTTCTGCATGTGTGTTGATGGCTGCCGCTGAATTGTTTGGTTGTCGCTTTCAAGTGTACCGAAATGGCCAAATATTTTACACCTTTGGACAACCGCCAATGCCTCTTAAACATCTTAGATTCACAGGTGACGATTTCAGTAGTGGACACTTTGATGTTAATAAATGTATAAACTCTCAAAAGCTGGATGCAAAGTTATCGATGAAACCGGTTGTGTGCTTACAACGCTTGACAGATGCCAAATGTCACTTCAACACAGCAAGTCCTGCAAATACTGTCGTAACTGAAACAAACCATGAAACTCAAACCGATTATGACAGCAGCAATCCAAGCTGTGAGATTTGAGGCAAGATTGCTTTTTACATGGCCAACTGTACGTTGCATGCTCAAGAGTAAGCTCAGCGCACAGCTTGGTCATATTACAACCGGAGGGACGAACTGACAACGTGGTATAGAAAGAGATCCTTAACAAATAATTATTGGTATATTTTCCCTCAGTTTAAAAAGGTTTACTTTTCTTCTTAATAAAAATTTTAAGGCCGTACTTCACCGCTGCGAAGCGCGGGTATTTTGCTAGTTATGTATAAAAAGTTTCAATCCCTGGGATAGAAGTACAAATTCATAATATATACTTGTAACTTTATGTACATTCATTAAATAACCAAAGATGTGACAATCAAATTGTGGCAAAAAAGTTAACAAGTCTGATACATGTACTCAAGACGGAGTTATTTCATACTACAGAGAATTTGTATAATTTAAGTTTTACTTTATGAACTACATAAATTTTCATTATTTCTAATCATAGACACTATACAAATCTGTAAAAACACAAAAAGATATATACCAAAAAAAAAAAGAATACGCCTGTATCTGTTTTTATTTAACGCTGAATGACTATCAGGCAGTCAGTTGCACTACATAATACACCTTTAGAATGCCTCATTGTGAATGGGACTGCTCTTTTTATCTTTAGCTACGTCAGATGTTTTTCTTTCTTTTGAATCATTCTGACGTGTACTGGAGAGGGAGTTTGTTGTTTACCATAAAAATGATCATAGGAATCATGTCACCTCTTAATCTTCTTTTGCTGAAACAGTAAAGGCTCAGCTCTTTTAATCTTTCCTCATAACTCAACCCCTGTAGCCCTGGAATCAGCCTAGTCGCTCTTCTCTGGACCTTTTCTAGTGCTGCTCTGTCCTTTGTGTAGCCTGGAGACCAAACCTGCACCCAGTACTCCAGATGAGGCCTCACCAGTGTGTTATAAAGCTTGAGCAGAACCTCTTTGGACTTGTACTCCACACATCAGGGCGCTATATAACCTGACATTCTGTTAGCCTTCTCCATGACTTCTGAACACTGTCGGGAAGTTGACAGTGTAGAGTCCACTACGACTCCTAAATCCTTCTCATAAGGTGCATTTTGAATTTTCAGACCTCCCTTTGTGCATTCCAACCTAACACTTTTACACCTGTTGTGTCATACTTTACATTTACTTACATTAAGTATCATCTGCCACAAATCCACCTGGGATCTGAGGAGGAATTAATGTGAAAAAGCAGACACTTGAAAACAGCATACTTTCCTCAAGAACACAGACACAACTGATCAAGGTCTAACAGCTGCCCTGGCTGCCTGGATCTTGCAGGAGAAGCGACAGGATTACATTATTACATTATTAGTCTGCTGTTTTGGCCATAGGTTAAACTTAGTGATTATCCGATGGCATTTATGCCAAAAGTAAACACTGTGCATACCATGGAGGTCATGCTGTTGCCATATTACCATATTGGTAACAGATAATTGCCTCATAATGTACAAATACTATGTCAACTGGCCAAGGATAGGTGTGCCAAGCTTGTGGCATCATATTCAAAAAGTCTTGAGGCTGTAATTGCTGCCAAAGGTGCATTGACAAAGTATTGAGCAAAGGCTGTGAATACTTATGTACATGTGATTTCTCAGTTTTTTTATTTTTAATAAATTTGCAAAAACCTCAAGTAAACGTTTTTCACGTTGTCATTATGGGGTGTTGTGTGTAGAATTCTGAGGGAAAAAAAAATGAATTGAATCCATTTTGGAATAAGGCTGTAACATAACAAAATGTGGAAAAAGTGATGCGCTGCGAATACTTTCCGGATGCACTGTAGTTAATAAAGCATATGCAGCTGAAAACAGAAAATATATTTCAATATAATATTATTAATCAAAATGAATGACAATTATAAATATTAAGGGCAATAACAGGCAGTTATTAATTTTGTAATAATTGTGCACCCCATGGTAAACTTATGGTCATCGGGTACCACACTTAAGTAGTGGCCAAGGTGGCAGTGACCCCATTCCCAGCCCAGGCTTTTTTTTTTGTTTCTTCTCTTTCATTTAATGAGTAGAGGATCACAAATCATCTAACCTCTGGTGTACAAGAAACATCAGAACCTTTATATGCAGTGTTATCCTCAAACCAAAAACTCTTTTACAAACATGTATTCTAGTCCAGATCTGACAGTGGGCTACATGGGTGGGCAGTTTAGTCTTCTTAATAAGACTGACTGAACAGGTGTGTTACTGTTTTACTATATGATAGTGAAAGCCAAAAGATGGTGCCAATCCCTTTATGTGCCACACCTGTCTACAACAGCAGCAACAGAAGTAACCCAAAAAGCTATGCATGCCTTATATAGATGTTTGCACAATTTGTCAGAAACTTTAAAATTAATCAAAAGAGCATAAACTGTAATTTGAATATCTGAGCTGGATTTGAATTACATTATTATTTCTTTTTTTTAACCATCAGTAAGCACTGTAGCTAATTTCACACAGCTTAGAGGTTTACGATACCTAAGAAGTAGGTCTGAGGTGAGCTGTCTGTCTGGAAGATCGCCACCGTGACCGGGTCAAACCGAAGCCACAATCCAATAGCCAGCACCAGTGAGCCCACCAGCTGCAAAACATGAAAAGGAAAAATGCTCAGGATCATTTATTTCATACCTGAAAGAAGACAAAGTAGGGGGAAAGCAGCAAAAATTGCAGAAGCTGGACACTTTCATTTGACACTAAACCACAGTCACAGCACTGTATATGCCATAATCAATAAATGTTTTATACAGCTGTTTTCTTAAGGGGAATCATCAATAAATTAATTAAGAGATGCAATCAAAAAATTAGCTTTATATTGCCTTTAAAATGCATTTCCTTCAAGGGTTCCCATACTGTCCTTTAGACACTGCTTTTGATGCTTGCAATCCACCAAACCTCAAAATATTGACTGACCCCATTTTCCGTTAGCCCATGCATAGCTTTTTATAAGTAGTTTGATTTATCACTTTCCTGCTTGCAGACACAATCAAAAATTCCATTTGGATCTAAATTGAATTAATTTCTGAACAGTGCTCTTTGCCAAGTACAAGCTACTAAGAAATCCACTTCTACATTGCATTGAGAGAAAATTAATAAACTACACAGAATATTCACACAAACTACACTTCACACAAAGTGAAACAGAGCACCATAATGTAAAGTAAATTCATATTATAACTGAGCTCTGGCCAGCTGTCAACAGAGGAGAGGAAAACAAAAACGCCGGTCAGCAGGAGCACTCCCTGGCCACTTTATTAGGTACAACTGTTCAACTGCTTGTTAACACAGATCTCTAATCAGCCAATCACATGACAGAAACTCCCTCCATTTAGGCATGGAGACATTGTCAACATATATATTTCCAATGAGGCTATTCACATGAAATTCTCATCACACATTGGTATTAACTCAAGAAATCCACAAAATATAAAGAATTCACAACATTCATGGCCATAAATAAAGGTATGTGTGATAAAGGGGATTGGCACAAGGAAAATGAATTGAATACGCTAATTTAATACTTAGTGGAGAAGCCTTTTGTTTGTAACGACAGCTTCAAGATTTCCCCTTGGGGATTAATAAAGTATCTATCTATCTATCTATCTATCTAAGACACTTCCTGTATGAAGAAGTCAATCACCTGCAGTGCTCAGGTATGATTTTTATCCATTCTTCTAAAGTGATCATCTTTAAATCTTGAAGATTCCAGGGGGCCCTCTTGTGAACCCTTCAGTTCCCTCCACAAATGTTCAATCGGATTTAAGTCAGGTGATTCTAACAACTCGATTTTCTTTCTTTGAAACTAGTTGAGAGTTGCCTTTGCTGTATGTTTTGAATCGTTGTCCTGCTGGAAGGTCCACATATGTCTCATCCTCAGTCCGCCTGGTGGATTCTAGAATCTCCCAGTACATGGCCCGTTCATTGTTCCTTCAGTTACATGACATCTGCCAGTGCCATTGCAACATGAAGTTAGGTTACTTTGCAGACATACTTCCACTTTTGAACAAGCTTAACTTATCACTTCAGGAAACCCATAGCTATAATGAAATAATAAAATTGAAGAACCAAAGAAAAAAATTAAATTTCTAAATATTTCCCTCACTGTATGACCCCTACATTAACAAACCTTACACCAATTTTTTGATGACTTTTGTAATGCTATGGCAGCACATCCTCCGTATTTTCATTTATCATGCCTTAAGTATAAACGCTTTTATTATTACATCTTTCTGCATAAATTCATGGGTAAATCAAAAAGTAAATACAGTTTTAAAATTATGCAGTAATGTTCACAATGACTTATGGGTAGTTTAAACATGCACAGTGCAGCACTCTGCCATTAGTCTGGTTGAAGACAAGGTCAGATGAAGAAGCACGCTGCTCTGCGGTATTGCATCATTGTTCAACGACACACTGTAGAGAAATTTCTTTGGAACCTGCTAAAAGGATATCACCAAAGGATGTTGGCTCAGTATGGAAGTGAAAACAACATGACTCAACAAAAAGTTTATGAATGGGTATAAAGGTTTAAACTGGGAACTGGGAAGAACAAATGTAACAAATGAACCTCAATCTGGTCAACCATCAACATCATGCAAACAAGCCCACATTGACATGGGAAATGCCTTCATCAGAGAAGACCGATGGATTATGTTGTCAACTGTTACTGTGCATTTGTATATCAGGTATGGATCTACACACGCCATAGTGCGTGATGACTTGGGGTACCGTAAAGTTTGGATACCCAGACAGCTTACTGATCTACACAAACAACAGTGCGTGGAGGTTGTGACCCAGTTCTTGAACTGTTATAAAGAAGATCAGAGTGTTCTGGAGTGGATTGTCGCTAGAAAAGGACCATGACTGTGAGCTGAAAGGTAAGAGACAAAGCATGCAATGAAAACACCTGAACAAATTGAAAACACAGCCCTCCACTAAGAAAATCATGATGACCTTCTTTTGGGAATATGAAGGGTCTTATTCTGGCCCCTTTGCAGGAACAGGGAAATCAGTGACCTGTGCAACGAGCTGTGCTATGCTTAGAGAAAAAATTGAAACCTGCGATGTGCAGTAATGTAAGAGGAATTCTGTCAAAAACACTCTTGCTATTCCATGACAATGTACATCCTCGTGCAGCATTTGCAACAGTGCAGGCAATGCAACAGCTGCGGTCTGAACATCTTCCACATCCTCCTTACAGCCCTGACATAGCATAACACCATGCGACGATCACATCTTCGGTGCTCTTCGTAGTCGCAGATTCACCTCTGATGAAGAGGCTAAGGAAGCAATGCAGACCTGAATTTGGAAGAACCTGAATAGTTTCTTCTTTCAACGACTGAGGAAGATGGTGGAATGGCACAAGAAGTGCATTGACCTGCAGGGCGACTATGAGGAGAAGTGATAGATCTGTTATGTAAATCTACTCACGGTTACCCGTATTCAATTGTACGTTGCCACAAGTTTTTGATTCTCCTTCACATATACTATATATGCATATATTTCTAAACTACTTTTCTTGATTAAAGTTATTTTTTAAAATAAAAAAATCCTGGGACGAGATGAAACTTTTTTTCCTCACTACATTAAAACTTTTGTCTAACAGAACGTCTTTTCGTCTAACTATGAGTTGCTTCTAGCCATTATCCAAATTTACCAAGGAAATGCCACCCGATATTTCCTCTAGTGTATATTTCTCAGGGAGAGCCCAACACTTTATCATGTCACGTATGGATGTCATGACAGCAGAAGTTTTGTATTTGATACCAATACCAGTGAAATGTTACAATACTTAATGCCTTTCAATACCATAGCAAAAACAAAATTCCCATTCAATGGCTTTTTATTAAAGTATCTCCATTAATTGAAATGAACAATTTTGTGCCCTTTTGCTATAGTCTAAAGCGAAAGCTTTAAATTCATCAAAATTTTCACTCTCCGGTTTTCGATGTAAACTGCCCAATGAGGGCAACTGACTCCACTCATTCCGATCCCAGGATCATAAAAGCCCAGCTGTCTGGAAGGAGGTGTCAACTTGTTGACTGGAGAGAAAAAGAGGCAGAGTTCCTTCAAAGACATAACACAGCCTTTAAAGAATCAATTTGTTTGTTATATTGCTCAAGTGTCACATTTTTTTCTTGAATTCACACCATCGAGAGCCGTTTTATTTTCAGATTAAAAGTAAATAAGGAAAGCTGGGTTGGCATCCCAACGTGTATTGTGATTTTCGACCCATCTATACCTCGCAAGACCTCTCTCTATACTATATTAAATATTTATTATATCCTTCTTATATAATACACTATCGTGGCTGTCCATTTGTCTGTCCAGGATTTTAAATCACCTGTAGCTCACAAACCAGTTGACCTATTGACCTGAAATTTGGGTGACGTCTACTATCCACTTTAGGGGTGATGATTGACCTCCAAGGTTATTCCTCTTTTTATTTTTATTTTATTGTAGAATCAACTCTCAGCAGAGGCCACCAGGGCGGCCGTGTGGCGCATGCGTATGGGCACCGTTCTCGTTCCCTACCACTTTCGCTGTCACTTCCCCTACCTCTTCATATCTTAAATGATTCTTGAGGCACATTGAAGACTTAAGTGAAAAATTAAGGAAAACATACTAAGTAACTGCAACACAAACACTGACTTGATCAGTTTTAATGTGAAAAGATGCCGACGACAGAAGAGAAGAAGCGGGCCGCTAGGGTGGAGAAAAGAAGAGCTGCTCACAAAGCAGCAAGCGCATCAACCTCTGAGCAAACGAATGGTAAACGTACAGAGAAAGAGGATGAAAACTAGGAATGGTCAAGTCAAGTGTATTCACTGCACATTATCATGCAGTGCGCCATTACTGAAATAAATATATATATAGATAAAGCTATAGATAGATAATACACACACACAAACACATACACACATTTATTAAAAAATATATACACGCTTAAGCATACACAAACAATATGTATGCATCACACTTAACATTGTGGAATGATGCTTGTATGTGTTATGAAATCATGGATATGTATTGTCATCATCATGTTGTTAATGCAGTGCCTTTACTAAAAACATAGAAAGAGGTTATCATAACTCAAGAAACAGCTTGACCCTGTAGTAATTCAAGAGAAGTCTCTTCATGAACAGATACTTTTTTAACTTTAAAATGTTTGATATCTTTATCAAGTCATTTGAAACAAAAGTGTCCAGCATGGTGTAATGCTTTAGGAATTGAATACATCATTGAAATCACCGGATTTTCTTTGCTCCTATTTTAAAAAATGAAACAGTCCTAATACTTCTAACAGCTCAGACTGCTGAAGATTTAGTATTAAATCTTAAAATAAATAAATAAATAAAAGTGTCTCATTTCCTTTCCATTAAAGCAGCAAGTGCTTATCTGATGAGGAAGGTGATGTATTGATGTTGTAACTCTCAGAAATCGATAAAGAATGCAATTAGGCAGAAAGTACTTAATCGTGTGAGAGGCAGGAACTGCATTGGAATTTACTGAAGCTTTGGGAAAGGGATGACAGAAACACAGCTATAAGCTGCAGGGCCAGCAAAGAAAACTTCCTGAGAGACTCATTTATCACCGCATTTCCTAAGTGAATGTCAGCTGGCCACTTTCACTATAACATTAAGCACATTTTTTCTTTTTATGAATGCTACTACTCCAGCTATGTCTCAACTAAACCACTTTTATCTAATTGCATAAATATGCTATAGTGAGATTACTGTAAAAAATAAATGCCACAGAAGGCGTTTGTTGTTTTAATAATTTATTTGGCCTTTTTTTTTTAAAAATTACTAATCCCTAGATGGGAAGAAATGGGATGATGTGGTCACTGCGTTTTAGCATTTCAGTCTGGCCAACTCGCAATAAGTAAGTCCAGTCAATTGAACTTTATTTTAAAAAGTGGTGTTCCTAGGTGATTCAAATAAAATATATAACAAATATGTTTAAAAATAAATTGATCTTTATTATTCCTTAAAGTGTTGCAAGAATGGTTTCATAAAATCCACCTCTGAAAGGCCCTATGGTATCAAGGGATAAGTCAAAGGTTTTTAAAAAAGAATCCACAATGGGGTATACATATGGTTCAATTAAATGATATGGTCTCTAATGACTAACTTTACATTCTTATCCAGTTTATTTTTATTTTTCTTATAACTATTTGACACCATGTAAAGTGCTTTGACTGCATCTTCTGTATGAAAACGTGCAATAGAAGTTAGTGTTGTTGTTGTTGTAAAACAGACAGGAAAGGAGATAGATAGATAGATAGATAGATAGATAGATAGATAGATAGATAGATAGATAGATAGATAGATAGATAGATAGATAGATAGATAGATAGATA
>JANRMT010027041.1:22978204-23001619 GCA_026402145.1 Polypterus bichir lapradei
ATAGATAGATAGATAGATAGATAGATAGATAGATAGATAGATAGATAATGTAAAATCTTGCAATTATTAAATGTGTTTGTGAAGGCCAGTAATTTACAATTATAGACATTTTGTAAAAGCAATAAGCAAAACTAGCAGTTGGGGTGTATGCCGGGGCCCTTTCCTGGCCAGGACACCTCTATGCTGGAAGGACCAGGGGAGGGAGCGTATCCAGAGCATTAACTCCCCTGGAACTCTAGGTGGCAGCCCCCCCACTGGGTTGCAGTGGTGCCTTGGACTTCCTCAGGTCTCCATGGGAGTTGGAGTTGCATACAGCACTGTTGGGATCCGTGGGTGCCACCAGGGGGTTCTGCAGCTGCTGAGCCCTTATGGGTAGAGTTCTTCCACCGCACCTGGAGCACTTGCAGGTGCCTTATAAAAGGAGCCAGCAGCCATTACTCCGGGAGCCAGAGTCGGGTGGGAATAGACAAAGCGGAGGAATGGAGGAGGAAAAAGAGCAAGATAAAAGAAAAAAGAGTTTGTGCTGTGCTTGGTGACTCTGTTGTGCTTCCCACGAGGGGAAAATAAAAAATAAAAACCGTGTGTGCCTTGAACTTGTGTCCTGCGTCTGTCTGTGTGGGTCTGGGCAGTGGTGCGCCCTCTGCAGGCCACACAGTTAAAAGAATACTTAATTCTGGAAATGTAGCTAGGTCTTCTCACTGTGGACCATGCCTGGTATAAGCTCTAGGTATGTGGCTAGGGGCATGCTGATCACATACTCGAACCATCTTAAATGCCTCCATTTGATCTCCATGGTTATACTCTGAGATCCTACCATGCTGACAAAACCCTCATCTGAAACTCTAAGCCCAGCAAACCTACATAGCTGCTAAGGTACTTGAACTCCACTACATAGGGCAAATGCTCACTATTTTCCAGAAATGCATCATATTTGGCTGTGAAATTCTCTAATGTGTGCTCAAAATTAAGAGTCTGACGAAACCAAGAAAGCACCAACACCAGGGATGCAACCCTCAAATCTCACTTTCACCACATTTGATTTCTCATGCATGAAAAAGACAGAGACAAAAAATGTTTCACATTATAGAACATTCCACCTATTTCAATCACATTTAGACCAAATATGTAAACACAGCTGTCATTCAGCAAATATGTATGAGAGGTTATTGGAGCAACAGTCCCAGTACACCATATTCAGTGAGTTCCAAAAGAGCCGGCTACCAGCTAACTACTGCTCAGGTACTGGCTGGCTAATTTTGTGGAGTAAAGGTTGTGTGAACAAGTATCTCTTTATAATGTGATGCTGATTTATCCAACACACTTTGCATTCTACTTTTCCTCTAATCTGCTCCGCCAATCATAATGTGCATAATATGCAATACGACTGAAGCTGTGGTTTTCATGAAATGAGATACATGTAATGGAGTCAGCTTGTGCCAAGTGGAGTCACACATGAACCAACCTCTTACATATACTGTTTCGCTACCCATGGTAGAGGCCCATAATCCTTGGCAGTCACTTAGGTGGAGCTGGACCTTCCACCCCTAAACTTTGGTTCTTCTGCAAGAGCCTAGCTGTACATTTTTATTGTAACTAAAATTTATATTGTGTTTATGTAAACTGCATAAGATACTTTCTTTTAAAGTGGCACCTACTGTAAATAAAATCCCTGAAGTCATTGTGAAAGCAATACATTTTTGAATAATATAGGAGCAAATAGCATGCGGTCCACAGTTAGAGTTATTAGAAACAGTAGCTGTTTACAAGTTAATTATTACAGTTAATGTTACACAGAAAACAAATCTGATAACTTACACGAGCACCTTGAGAACAACACAACCAAGGCTGTTCTGCAGTTAGTTCTGAATTAATAAATCAACTCATCCACTGAAGATTAACTAAAGTAGTCTTAAATCTGGGAAAACACATAAATTAAAGGAGAGAGAGATTTTAAAAATTAAAGAATCAAGAGTTAAGGATTTTTGAAACTTGAATTCGAACTAGCCATTAAGTATTATACTTTTGTAAGTGTGTTAACCAGGTAAAGTGTCCTTCATATAGAGACCCACACCTGATGTGTGTCCAGACCATAATGTAAGTGTATGTAAATAGATTAACTATCTGTTTATTTATGTATGTAAAGAGCTTCTATAAAAAGCCAGACTCTTCAATGCACGTTGGAGCACTTCACAGAAAAATGTGATGTGTTCCTGGAAAAGAGCACCTCACTTCGTTCAGGTGAAGGACGGGCAGCTGACCCAGGTAGTTGAGTTCAAGTACCTTGGCGGCTATGTAAGATTGCTGGGTTCAAAGTTTCTGATGAGGATTTTGTCAGCATGGTAAAACCTCAAGGTAGAACCACTGCATCTCCGGATCAAGTGGAGGCATTTAAGGAGTGTTTTGTCTTGATAGAGTAATATATTACTCTACTTTCCCCTTTTGTATTATTAATATGTTGCCTTTGTCAGAATGCCTTAAATCTCCCAGATTTACCACAGTTTATAAGGTATTGTACCATATAACTTCTCCCCACCTTCCCTTCTAAATCTATAACCTCAGGCAATTAGATGTAGTAAAAGACAAGCAGGAGTTAAGTTACACTTTAAATAATGCATTATTGATAATATTCATAAATGATAACAATATGCAAAGTACAGCAGACTGCACTGGAGCACTGTAACATTCAGTCAGTGTGGTGGCATCTCCAGATGATTCCACACATCATGATTTACTTTGCTTTACTAAGATGAGGCTGTACTAAAAAAGTGTCTATTGATGACTGGCATGCAGTGGTGCTGCCAATGTTAGCCATGTGCAACTAATTTCAAAAATTTCCTTCTACTTATCTAAACTTAATATTCACTGCTCAATTCTTCTTCATCCTATTTATCTTTTCCCACTTCTATGTGGGATCGATGTACTTGATCAACCTTCACCAGACAGCTTGGTCCTGTAGCTTCTCACCTTTCAAGCCCGTTTCCATCAGATCTTCTTTTACTTTATCCGCCCATCTCTACTTCGGACTCCTCGATTTCTCTTCCAGTGTACTTCATTCCCATCCCTCTTTTGCCCACATATTCCTTTTCTCTCCTCATTACATGTTCATACCACTTCATCCTCCTTTCCTGTACTTTTAAATTTCTCTCCTACTTTTATTGTACCTCGGATTGTATCATTTCTTATTCTGTCCTTTTTTGTAACTCCATAGTTTCAACCAGTTATTTCAGCCAAACTCCAATACTCCTGACACCTTCTTCCAATTGTTCCATCCATACTCCACTCTGTGGATTATCTCTACATCAAGTTTTCCATCTCAGGCTAACACTGATCCTAGATATTTAAATGTATTCAACATATTAACTTCTCGTTTACTTATAAGGTTAAAACGCATAAGGAGTGTATTAATCAGAAGACAGAAGTTAACACCACAATGCCAACTGTGACTTTGAAAACTGAGGTCTTATTTTATCAAATGTATCAATCAAGAAGTTCACACAATCTGCCTTGTTAACGTTTACAGGGATTTTGCCTGGCAATTCATATTTCAAATTTGTCAAATGAGCAACTGTTATAAAAAGTGCACAAGGTTTCTTTCTGCATTCATCTATTAATTTGGAATACTAGTCAGAAGACTTCCATATATAAAACGCTGTTCCTCTATACAGTTCAGAAAAAATAATGCATTTGTGGCTCTGCATTTACAACAGTGGTTCCCAACTTTTTTGATGCTCAGCACCCCTAGGAAATGTTTGAGTTATGTGTGTATCCCATTACAAAAGTAATAATCACAGTTGAAGATGAAAAAAATCAACTTTCTAATTTTTGAACCACAGGTTGAACCCAAAAAAATAAGCATTTAACTTTGCATATAATTTAAATATACATTAATCTTTTTTCCTTTATAAATCTCAGTAATCTTGCTAATGTGTCTCCTGTAAAGCTTAGATACTCGACTGACAATTCATGGGGTGTTCCATGAAGCATTAAGTACAGTGAGGAAATGATACACATGGAAATAATGCAAGACCCCTGTGAAGCAACAGCTGCTGGTGTGCCACTAAGCAATTAAATACAGTCGATGAACTTTGAACCCTGATAACACTTGAACTGCAGTTAAAAAAAAGATGTGCCGCACAGTTAAAGGAATAACCTTGGAGGTCAATCATCACCCCGAAAGCGGATAGTAGACATCACGTAGTATATGTGTACCAAATTTCAGGTTAATAGTTCAAACGGTTTGCAAGCTACAGGTGATTTCAAATCCTGGACAGACAAACGGACAGCCACGGTAGCGTATTATATAAGAAGATTGTTAAACTAGCCATAGCAGCATCTCCTGCAGTCTGTGAAAACAGGTAATATTGGACGGGTGCAGAGAGCTTAAAATTTACATGTACTCCACACATCATGGCGCTATATAACCTAACATTCTGTTAGCCTTCTTAATGGCTTCCGAACACTGCCTTTCAGTTGAGAATGTCAAATCCGCTGAGACTCCTAAATTATTCTCATAAGGTGGACTTTCAACTTTCAGACCCCCATTATGTATTCAAACCTCACAATGTTACTTGCCTGCATGCTATCCAAGTCCCTCCATAATAGACAGACAGACAGACAGATACTTTATTCATCCCCAAGGGGAAACTCACGTACTCCAGCAGCAGCATGATTCAACATATTAAAGATCAGCTGTCGATCCACATAGTTTGGTATCATCCACACACTCAACCAGCTTGTTAATTATATTTCTATCCAAATCGTTTAAGTATTTATTAAAAAATACAGCACCCCCCCCCCCCCCCCCCCTGGCCCATGTAATAAAGTAGCAGGAAGGAAAACCTGCACCAGCTGTGGACACCCCTGCTTTACAGCAAGCAACATATCACTTTGGCATGTTTAAAAATTGTCAATAATACATAAATACCAACAATATGTAAAGTATGCCAAGAAATGCACACATGCTTACACATTGAAATTTAGTACAATAATGAATGCTGTAATAGTTATCAACACACACACACACACACACACATCTGTATCAGCCTTAATATGTCTATTCTTTATGTGAGTTGTCCAAACTGGAGTTTCTGGTGTGTGTTTGTTACTATCTATATATTCACTGCATTCATTTCCGGGTGTTGTGTAGCTTTATGCTGAATGATGCATAGGAATATACACACCAGATTCTCATTTATGAAATCAAAAGTGTCATCTGTGAGCCATACATAGAGATAAAGATTCTTCAATTAATGTTCTAAAGAAGTACATTTTCACAAATGCAAACATTCCATGAATAATATCTTTTAGGGGAAATATGGCAGAAATGTGTTACCAATTAGGTCTCTTTAATACATTGAGTCATCTTGGTAGACTTATTCTCTGACACTAAATCTATCCATTTTAAAACACGTTTAATCCTGTTCAGAGTCTAAGACACTACAGGTGATAAACCAAGTTTTGTTTTTTTTTAATGTGACAAGGCATCTTGATGGTACTAATAAGGACTTGGGGGAATAAAATTCTCCTTGATCGGTGTAATTAAGGTGTCTAATACAGCACTCCACAAGGTATGGGATGTCTACAGCTCAGCATGGTTAAAGGTCATGTTTTTTTTTTAACTCTTCCCCTGGCAATAATTGTGCAGAGGGAGCAAACATGTAAATGGTGGAGTGGGTGGCAACATAATTAAAGTAAATGCACTGGGCTGATTGTGACTGTGCCAACAGCCAGGCAGCATTTAAAACAGCACAATTATACATGGAGACACCGCAGAATGAGCTTTCTGCTAACTCCTTTATTTGGGTGACTGATGTGGGATGTCATCAAGGCTGGTACACTTGAAGCTTAAGTGTTCAATAGCAATGCCCCCATTACATATCTATTGGCAGGGGTGATAAATATTTTGAAACCTGCATTGTCTGCTCAGAAATAGGCATTCACTGAAGTGAGCAGTCGTGAAATAAACTCTTTGAAAATGTATATTTATGCAATGTTTGTAATATTATGCAGCTTTCTGGATTCCTGTATATGTTCAGCCTGTCTCTATGGCTCTGGGAAGTGCCGCTGCAGTGGGGAAATTTCTGCATTGTCCCTACTCCAAAGAAGGCAGGCATCTCTTCACTTAATGACTACTGACCAGTGACGACACATAAAGATCTTTGAGAGGCTGGTCTTGGACTATGCGAGTAGATATGCAGGTAGATGAGCCTATGGTGTCCAGAGTCTCTTGTGAGACTCAAGAACTGTGTTTCTGATACGGATGTGAGCAACACTGCTGCAACACAAGGAATAGGCGTGTCTCCTTTTCTCTTTCCTCTGTAGGTCTCGTGCAGAAATTCTCAGATGACTCCGCACTTATGGGGTGCATTGATAAAGGTGGTGAGACAGAGGAGAGGAGTCAGGTGGAGAACTTTGTTTCTTAGTGGAAAGAGAATTGTCTGCACCGTAACATCAGCAAAACCTCCAAACTGCTTATTGACTTTCACCATGCCAAACAGCTTCTATGTCCAGTCACAATTCAGAGAATGGATAGAGAGGTGGTCCACTCCTATAACTACTTGAGGGTCCACATCAATATCAGGCTGGACTGGTCGTGTAACACAGAGGAACTAGAAGAAAGGACAGAGCAGTCTCTTCTATTTTACAAGATTATATTCCTTTAATGTGAGAACCTTCATACCTTCTCAGTTCAAACCTGGAGAAAGAAACAGCTAAAGACTGCTGTTTACAATTGGAGTTGGATTTAAAGACAGTCACTAAACCTCCACCATGACCTAAGAACCGCGGGGAATTAAAATACATGCAGTCACACAGCAACAATTCAGAGAAGGCGCTAGACTTACCAGGAGACACCCAGGTTTCAGCTATACAAAGGAAATTCAGTCCAGAGAGAGGCAAAGAAATCCTTTGAGATAAACGTTTTGGTCATTACAGATCTGACATTCACTAGACCCATCCTGATGAGAGCTGGGTCCGAAGCCACAATAGCAAGGAAGTGTGCACTAGATGCTGCAAACTCTGGAGATTCACTCCTCACCAGCACAGGTGAAGAGGGCAGAGGCGCGGGGGTAAAATCGCCTGATCTGAGCCAACCACAGGTACCAGCCAGGAGTCCACAGGATCCCGGGAGTGCCATAACACAAAAAAAGCCAAGAAGAGGATCTATGTTGAGCCAAAACACCTTTGTGAGATAGAGCCAAACAGGCCTTTCGCTTCACCAACCGCCCGCAATGTTTGCCTCACCGTCTGTGACACTTCCTCTATCGCGGTGGACCTGGAGCATGGTAGAGGAAAGCCAGTATTCCAGATAAGAACAGAGGAGGAGGAAAATCTCATCCTCCGTTGTTTAACTGCATAAGTTTTACAGCAAACAAACAAAACTCCACAAGTGATTGGCAATCATACGCCAATAGTGAGTTGACATTTTGCATGACACACAAAAATAACAACAAAAACATAAGCAAAACAGAGAGCGGTAGAGAACATGCCACGCTTCTTTTTCTCATCTTTTTTTCAGAATTATCCTTCTGCAACTCTGGTGGCCAGTGTGATTTTCAACACTGTGATGTTCTGGCTGGTAACATCACTTCAAAGGAGGACCACCGACTCCACATACTAATTAAATGGGCAAGCTCAGTTGTAGGACGCACTCTGGACCCCCAGGAGGTCATAGCATAGGAGGGAATTAAAACAAAGCTGAGTGCCACTATGAACAATGCTGCATATCCTCTATCCAACACACTAAGACCGAGGACTTTCAGGGAACAAAACATTCAGCCAACGTGTGTCAGGAAACACTACCGGTGGGAGCTTCTTTATACCAACGACAATACGCCTGCATAATAATAATAATAATAATAAAGTTTATTTATATAGCGCCTTTCCTGTTTTCAAGGCACTTAATGCCTCATTGTAATTGTGACTTCCATGTCAGAAGTTTTCTCTCTAAAATATTTCTTATTTCCTAGTCATTCTGGTGTGTGTTCAGACCAAAGTATGTGTATATTTCTATATTTATTCATCTAAATTTTTGTATTTATTTATTTAAATAGCATCTGTAAAAAGCCAAAATTCCCCCTGGGGACAAATAAAGCTCTCTCCCTCTATCTACTATCCCATTGTAAATTAAATAAACAGATAAAAAAAATGTATCTGGAGAAACTTCAAATGTGGCTGATGGTTAAATGACAAGAATGAATACCACTTGACATTCATTGAAACACTTCTTTCTTAGAAAGCATTTAAAGTTGCATATTTACTAAAAATATATCAAAATCCCCTCCCTCAGCCTGTTGAAATGGGCTGGCTGTAACTACGTAAAGGAGTTGGGGTGGACAACATTTTTTCTTGCCGAGCTTATACTTAAAACAATTGTGGAATATCCACCAGTACTCTTGCGTCTATATCATATAAGACCGAAACATTATGTCTGAGCTGCTATATGCGGATCAAATGTCTTTCACAGTTTCAACCACTTATTTCAGCCAAACTTTTAATCTATCCATCTATTTAAAGAACCCATTTGATTTCATTTTTGAGTTGTAAGGAGTTAGAACATTAGCACAAGCCAGGCAAATCCAGATACAGTTAGGTCCATAAATATTTGGACAGAGACAACTTTTTTCTAATTTTGGTTCTGTACATCACCACAATGAATTTTAAATGAAACAACTCAGATGCAGTTGAAGTGCAGACTTTCAGCTTTAATTCAGTGTGTTGAACAAAACGATTGCATAAAAATGTGAGTCAACTAAAGCATTTTTTTTTAACAGAATCCCTTCATTTCAGGGGCTCAAAAGTAATTGGACAATTGACTCAAAGTCTATTTCATGGGCAGGTGTGGGCAAGTCCGTTGTTATGTCCTTATCAATTAAGCAGATAAAAGGCCTAGATTTGATTTGAGGTGTGGTGCTTGTATGTGGAAGATTTTGCTGAGAACAGACAACATGTGGTCAAAGGAGCTCTCCATGCAGGTGAAAGAAGCCATCCTTAAGCTGCGAAAACAGAAAAAACCCATCCGAGAAATTGCTAGAATATTATGAGTGGCAAAATCTAGTTTGGTACATCCTGAGAAAGAAAGCAAGCACTGGTGAACTTAGCAACGCAAAAAGACCTGGACGTCCACTGAAGACAACAGTGGTGGATGATCGCAGAATCATTTCCATGGTGAAGAGAAACCCCTTCACAACAGCCAACCAAGTGAACAACACTCTCCAGGGGGTCGGCGTATCGATATCCAAGTCTACCATAAAGAGAAGACTGCATGAAAGTAAATCCAGAGGGTGCACTGCAAGGTGCAAGCCACTCATAAGCCTCAAGAATAGAAAGGCTAGATTGGATTTTGCTAAAGAACATCTAAAAAAGCCAGCACAGTTCTGGAAAAACATTCTTTGGACAGATGAAACCAAGATCAACCTCAACCAGAATGATGGCAAGAAAGAAGTATGGAGAAGGCGTGGAACAGCTCATTATCCAAAGCATAGCACATCATCTGTAAAACATGGTGGAGGCAGTGTGATGGCTTGGGCGTGCATGGCTGCCAGTGGCACTGGGACACTAGTGTTTATTGATGATGTGACACAGGACAGAAGCAGCCAAATGAATTCTGAGGTGTTCAGAGACATACTGTCTGCTCAAATCCAGCTAAATGCAGTCAAATTGGTTGGGCGGCGTTTCATGATACAGATGGACAATGACCCAAAACATACAGCCAAAGCAACCCAGGAGTTTATTAAAGCAAAAAAGTAGAAAATTCTTGAATGGCCAAGTCAGTCACCTGATCTTAACCCAATTTAGCATGCATTTCACTTGTTGAAGACGAAACTTCGGACAGAAAGGCCCACAAACAAACAGCAACTGAAAGCCGCTGCAGTAAAGGCCTGGCAGAGCATTAAAAAGGAGGAAACCCAGCATCTGGTGATGTCCGTGAGTTCAAGACTTCAGGCTGGCATTGCCAGCAAAGGGTTTTCAACCAAGTATTAGAAATGAACATTTTATTTCTAGTTATTTAATTTGTCCAATTACTTTTGAGCCCCTGAAATAAAGGGATTGTGTCAAAAAAAGCTTTAGTTGCCTCACATTTATTATGCAATCGTTTTGTTCAACCCACTGAATTAAAGCTGAAAGTCTGCACTTCAACTGCATCTGAGTTGTTTCATTTAAAATTCATTGTGGTAATGTAGAGAACCAAAATTAGAAAAAAGTTGTCTCTGTCCAAATATTTATAGACCTAACTGTAAGCTGTTGATCCATCATGGCGCATTCACACACATACTCAACCTGGGCGAATTTAGTGTCACCAATCAATGTACACTTTGAATTTCGGGGATGTATAAGGAAAGCAAAGCGCCTCAAGAAGAGCCAACAAGTCATGAAGAAAATGCGTAAACTCCACAAAGACAAAAACTGGGACTGATTAGCACTTTGAATGCGAGGTACAGATTAAGTTGCATCTCATTGAGCCTTTCAAATCTCAACATATGAGAGAACTCATATCTCAATATACAGCCACTACAACAACAACAACAACATTTATTTATATAGCACATTTTCATACATACAGTAGCTCAAAGTGCTTTACATAATAAAGAATAGAAAAATAAAAGACACAATAAGAAAACAAAATAAATCAGCATTAATTAACATCGAATAAGAGTAAGGTCCAATGGCCAGGGGGGACAGAAAAAACAAAAAACAAAAAAAACAGAAAAAACAAAAAATAAAATCTGTAGGGATTTCAGACCACGAGACCGCCCAGTCCCCTCTACAGACACTGCCAGCTTACTGGCCAACACTGTGGCTACTTCTCAGATACCTACAACTGCGCTGCCGTCTAGGGGATAGCCACAGATTTTTTCTGGGCGGTGGCAACAGCTTGCAGAAAAAAAGTGCTATAAATAGACCATCTGTGGTTATGTTAGGCGGCACAGTGGTAGCGCTGCTGCCTCGCAGTAAGGAGACCCAGGTTCACTTCCCGGGTTCTCCCTGCGTGGAGTTTGCATGTTCTCCCTGTGTCTGCGTGGGTTTCCTCCGGGTTCTCCGGTTTCCTCCCACAGTCCAAAGACATGCAGGTTAGGTTCATTGGCGATCCTAAATTGTCCCTAGTGTGTGCTTGGGGTGTGTGTGTGTGTGTGTGTGTGTGTGCTCTGCGGTGGGCTGGCGCCCTGCCCGGGATTTGTTCCTGTCTTGCGTCCTGTGTTGGCTGAGATTGGCTCCAGCAGACCCCCCGTGACCCTGTGTTAGGATATAGAGGGTTGGATGATGGATAGATGGATGGATGATGGATGGATGGTTATGTTATCTCGAAAAGGGTATAAAGCTGCTGATGCTTTGAAACAGCTGGATTTGTTGCCAGATGAACATTTTGAATATAATGACGGTGATCGAAATAGTGACAATCAGCTGGATGATAGGGAAACTGTAGGCACTGGCACTGATGCAGATAGCTGCTGTTTCTTCATGAAGTGTTTCTTCATCACAAGATGTCTGACTTATCACAACTGTCAGGACAGCACTACATAGACATTCTGCAAACAGTCACCAACTAGCAATGTGTTATGTGCAACAAGCATGTAATGCACAAAAAAATGGTTTAGATTTGTGAGGTGTCATGTTTCTAGGACCCTCATTCAAAAAGACTTTTACTTTTAGCCTAGTTACTGGTGAAAATAAAGTAATTAACAGTTTCTTCACAGTTACTGTTGATAATAAAACTGTTGCTTTCTAATACATTTCTTTTAATTTTTTACGAGTTTTGATTCAGTTTATTATTCATCATATATACAGCACCTTGGTAATGAATGTCCCAGCAGTCAGTGTGTTAAAAGGAGTGTCTTACAGCTATGAGGAAGCAGCACTAAATAATACATGCTGCAGATGTTCTACCAGACGGTTGTGTCGAGTGCCCTCTTCTATGCGGTGGTGTGCTGGGGAGGCAGCATAAAGAAGAAAGACGTCTCACGCCTGGACAAACTGGTGAGGAAGGCAGGCTCTATTGTAGGCCCGGAGCTGGACAAGTTGACATCCGTGGCAGAGTGACGAGCGCTGAGCAGGCTCCTGTCAATCATGGAGAATCCACTGAACAGGATCATCTCCAGACAGAGGAGCAGCTTCAGCGACAGACTGCTGTCACTGTCCTGCTCCACTGACAGACTGAGGAGATCGTTCCTCCACCACACTATGCGACTGTTCAGTTCCACCCGGGGTTGGGGGGTAAAACGTTAACATTATTCAAAGTTATTGTCTGTTTTTACCTGCATTTTTATTACTCTTTAATTTAATATTATTTTTTGTATCAGTATGCTGCTGCTGGATTATGTGAATTTCCCCTTGGGATTAATAAAGTATCTATCTATCTATCTACATCACTGTCATACCCAATAAAGGATAATGTGAAACAAAGGCTGCTAATGACCCAATATATTAGCTTTTCATTAACATAGGTTGGCAAAGTGCCCCCCTATTTTGTACAGATTGCTTGCCACTCCAAAATTTACATTAAAGAAAGAGTAATTAAGATAGTAAGATGTAAGAGTGATTACATCTTGCCTGAAGAAGGGGCCTGAGTTGCCTCCTTGAAAGCTTGCATACTGTAATCTTTTTAGTTTGCCAATAAAAGGTGTCATTTTACTAAACTTCTCACTACATCCATAATGGCTAACACGGTACAACACCCTAGTACTACAGACATTAAAGAAAGAGAAAAGGAAAGAAACAGTTTCATGGGAAGCTGCATTTGCTATTCCAGCCCATGTCTTCCATTAGGGTGGAACCACCGCTACACAGCTGTCATCATGCTTGGTCAACATGTCCCTCGACCATCTCAAGGGACTCAAACTGCCTATGCTTATCACACGACAGGGAACTTCTTGACGCTTGCCATCTGCTCTGTCTGCAGGTCTCGTAATGGATTCACTGATTGGCAAACACAGCTGAGGTCTGAGAGAAACTGCAGACACCAAAACAAGTCAGGGGATGAGCTCATCTGCTCATAGCAGACAGATCCTCTACCGCAACGGCCACAAAGGAAAAAGGTCAGAGATGAAGATGATGAAAGTGGAAGGTGTGCTGTGAGGAGAAAAAGGTTTTCCATTTTTCAGGCGGCTAATGAAAAGGTAACAGTTTCAAATAAATATCTAAAATAGCCATAATGTAGCACTTGCCTATTCACTACCCAAAAAAAAGAAAAAAATGATATGCACATAAGGCAACATTTGCCTGACCCTGAAGTAGTGCTTTGATGAACATCAACAGAATATGAAGGTGTATACAAACACACACTGACAGTAGGACTACTTGAACATTATAGAAATTCTGTGTTGATCATCGGAAAAACAAAAATGCTAATATTTCAAGATACAGTAAGTAGTTTTAATATGAATATTAATTAAACTTTGAATTGAAAACCTGCCTGCTGGAAAATAAAAATGTTTATGTGCATATTCATATCTTTTCATAACAAGCTTAATCCATTATGTGATGCAGGAATCCATAGCATTTTTAAACAGTAGAGGATACATGGTAGGATTCTAACTGTTCACAGGGCACACATTACATAACCACTGCTTTTATTTTATGTAGCTGTGCTAGCCCATATTTGCTCTGGACCCATTTGAACAGATAATACCAGAATTCTCACCTCCACTTACCACCCCCTGTTTACACCATACTCTTTCCAACTTCTGTTTTTCTTGGTTGCCTTGCTCTCATCAGAAACTATAGCCACTAATTCCTGGGCGGTTATTTACAGTATATATAATAGGGTTTACTCAGAGGCACCACCTTAGTCACAACAGGGTTTAACACCTACTCTCTAAAGTCCTGTGAGCACCAGGCAATCACAACCTCTAGTCATCCCCTTTGCACTCCTGCTCCCATGCCATCTTCAAAAGGTCTATGGAACCATAAGCATGCTTGGACTATGTTTTCTTTTCTAAGTAAAATAAAAGAAGGATGTTCACATTTGGGTAATCTCTTCTTCTGTGTATAAATCTGGAGAAAATATCTTGATCTGCAAGCTCTGCCTCAGCTATGCAACGTCCCTTTTTATAAATAGATCTGGGGCCTTGTCCAAACAAAACTGGATCACTCTTTCCTAGGAGAAGTCCACTAAGACCAGATTTTTTTCTCTATTTTTTGAGTTCTTGTCACTTTCCTGTCTGGAAATCAAGTCCAAGAATATTAAAAACTAACTATAGTATACAAGGTAAGCAGTCTGGCCTAATGGTATTTAAAACCACAAGGTTGTTAATTCAACGTCTGTTTCTGAACCAGAGGTAACCACTAATCCCACTAGTATATCAACTGTAAAACATATATGGAAACAATTGTACTATAGCTGTACACCCCTAAGATATTCATATATATACACATACACATACACACACACACATATATATATATATATATATATATATATATATATATATATATATACTCAGCAAAAAAAGAAACGTCCCTTTTTCAGGACTGTGTATTTCAACAATAATGTTTTAAAAATCCAAATAACTTTACAGATCTTCATTGTAAATTGTTTAAACAATGTTTTCCATGCATGTTCAATTAACCATAATCAATTAATTAACATGCACCTGTGGAATGGTCGTTAAGACCTTAACAGCTTACAGAAAGTAAGCATTTAAGGTCACAGTTGTAAAAACGCAGGACACTAAAGAGACTTGTCTACCGACTGTGAAAAACACCCAAAGAAAGATGCCCAGGGTCCCTGCTCATCTGCGTGAACGTGCATTAGGCATGCTGCAGGGAGGCATGAGGACTGCTGATGTGGCTAGGGCAATAAATTGCCATGTCCACACTGTGAGACGCCTAAGACAGCGCTACAGGGAGACAGGAAGGACAGTTGATCATCCTCGCAGTGGAAGACCACGTGTAACAACACCTGCACAGGATCGGTACATCCGAATATCACACCTGCGTGACAGGTACAGGATGGCCACAACAACTGCCCGAGTCACACCAGGAACACACAATCCCTCCATCAGTGCTCAGACTGTCCGCAATAGGCTGAGAGAGGCTGGACTGAGGGCTTGTAGGCCTGTTGTAAGGCAGGTCCTTACCAGACATCACCAGCAACAACGCCGCCTATGGGCACAAACCCACCTTCGCTGGACCAGACAGGAGTGGCAAAAAGTGCGTGAGTTTCTGCATGACAGCAATGTCAGTGTTCTGCCATGGCCAGCGAAGAGCCCAGATCTCAATCCCATTGAGCACGTCTGGGACCTGTTGGATCGCAGGGTGAGGGCTAGGGCCATTCCCCCCAGAAATGTCCAGGAACTTGCAGGTGCCTTGGTGGAAGAGTGGGGTAACATCTCACAGCAAGAACTGACAAATCTGGTCCAGTCCATGAGGAGGAGATGCACTGCAGTACTTCAAGCAGCTGGTGGCCACACCAGATACTGACTGGTACTTTTGATTTTGAGCCTCCCTTCATTCAGGGACACATTGTGAAACATTTTTAGTTTATGTCTTATGGTGTTGACTCTTTTAGTGTTCATACAAATATTTACACATTAAGTCTACTGAAAGTAAAAACAGTTGAAAGTCAGGGAACGTTTCTTTTTTTGCCGAGTATATATATATATATATATATATATATATATATATATATTGTGAAGGATGGCCGGCCATTTATCCCGGCCAATACCCCCAAGCCGCCAGGTGGAACCCTCCTTGCAGCATGGAGGTCCCCAGAAGACCAGCAGGGCATCATGGACAATGGAGTTTTTATGCAAAACCCTGCTGGATGCCGTGGGGGCCACAGGAGGGAGCTGCAGGGAGGACCGAGGACTTTTTCGTGCCCTGTGACCCGGAGGTTCATCATAGGAAGAGCGACGGACTTCCGGGTTGAAGAAAAGAACTTTTACCTGACCCGGAAGTGATTGAGAATCACATGGATTGGGAACACTTCCGGGTCAGGAGATATAAAAGGACTGTGGGAGCTCCCAGACGGCGAGCTGAGCTGGGTGGAAGGGTGGCAACGCGTCTGGGAGCTGGAGGATTGATTTATTGTTATTGATTGTGAGTTTATAGGAGTATAGTGGAGGAGAAGGTGTTTTGTACACTGTGGCAATTTAATAAAGTCAACTTGAGGACTTTTACCTGGTGTTTGGAGTCGTGGACAGGGGTTCAAGGGAGCGAGAGCGCCCCCTATCTACCACAATACATATATACATACATACATACATATTATTTATATATATATATATATTGTGATGTATGGCCAGCTGTTCATCCCGGCCAATACCCACACGCCGCCAGGTGGAGCCCTCCCTGCAGTTTGGAGGTGCCCCGAAGACCAGCAGGGCATTATGGACATTGGAATCTTTATTCACAGCCCTGCTGGATACCATGGGGGCCGCCAGGAGTCGCTGCAGGGAGGCCCAGAGACTATTTACCTTACGCCCAGGAAGTACGTCATAGTCACATGGACAAAGAGAACGATGTGCTTCCTGGGTGAAGAAAAAAGGATTTTTTATCTGACCCGGAAGTGTTCCAGGTCACATGGACAGAGAGGGTGAAACGCTTCCGGGTTGAGCAGTATAAAGGACTGTGGGAAATCCCGGATGGACGAGCCGAGTTGGGAGGCAGGGTGGCTAAGCGTCTGGGAGTGGAGGATTAGTTATTTGAGTATTGTTTATTTATTTGAGAATTGTGGAGAGGAGCGTGCTTTGTGCACATTATTATTATAATAAATAATAATTGGACTTTTTATCTGGTGTCTGACGTATGGTCTGAGGGTACAAGGGTGCGAGGAAACCCTTAATCTGTCACAATTGGCGTAGCCTCGGCAGGATTCTCTGGCCGTCAGATTGGCAGAGAACCTGAATTAAAAAATTTTATTGTGGACAGAATACCCCAAGGAGACAGCGTCAAGACACGCAGAAAAATCGCCAACAACCCTATTTTCAAGTCCGTAATGGGGAAGAAGAAGACAAAGCAGAGCGCCAGCAACAGCGGAGGTCTAGCGCTCGACATTGTCTACGCTCAAGACGAGCCATGGAGCAGCTACGCGTTTCGGGAGAGATTTCCGGAGGAGGACGTCTCCGACGAGGTATGTGCCAGGAATGTACTTTACAATCTTTTTAAATTAACACATGATGTCCCATGTACATACCTCCCAGATGTCCATCCGAAGGCTCTGCGGGAGGCAGAAGACAAACCCGAAGGCGATGGCGCACTCTCGTTCAGGCAAACGAGTAACCCGAAGGACTTCCGCATTACGGGTGCCGGCGAGGGACACGGGACGTACCACGAAGGATTCCAGGAGGGTTCCGTTCCATGTTCAGCTGTTTGTGGCTTCGCCCAAGAAAAGACGGACTTGGTTTTTCCGAAGGGGAAAAGGGAAATGAGCGAAGCACAGCTCTCCCTACAAAAAGGTAAGGAGGTCCGGGAAACGGCTGATCGGTCCGTCGATAAATTGAGACAGACGGATCGCAGTCAGCCAAAAGCGGCACTGCGGACCTCCGAAAAGAACTCTAAATCCCAGGCTCCCTTGCGGGACCTGTCTGAGCACGTGCCAGGAGCGGGTGTGCTTATTGGCTCCCAGCCGGAGCGCAAGGCTAATGATGGCTCGAGCATGCCTCCGGTTGAATTAAGTAATTTTTTGGATGTGCACGAGCTGGAGAAGTTGCTTGCCTGAGTACTGTGATGTATGGCCAGCTGTTCATCCTGGCCAATACCCCCACGCCGCCAGGTGGAGCCCTCACATATATATGAGTCCCGACCTCAGGTAACACTTGTAGTTGGTCTGCCATTCGGCAAACATCCGCCACGGTGCCCTCTTCAGTTGCAAGAAGCAGATCATTGAATGTTGCATCAATTCAGGTCGGGACTCAGACTACAAATGCAATGAATGTAATTACTCCGGACCTACAGGCTGTCAAATAAACAAGCCACACGCTGTGGCGCAGCATAAAGGGGCTTTGTCTCTGACGCCGAGGTTCGATCCCCGAGAGGGGGTGCAGTGAGTGTGTACGCCTGTTGAGCCCAAATGAGGGTGAAACACATGTTGCATACTCTGTGCATTATTTGACAGTAAACTATGCTATATATGTGTGTGTGTATGTATGTATGTATGTATATGCATTTTATACACACATATATTTATTCCTTCAAGTTTTCTCCCACAGTTCAAAGACATTTAGGTTAGGTAGACTGACAAAATTAAACTGTCGTAATAGAACTAAAAAAAAAATTTGCCATCTCCTCTGTATTAGAGTGTGTTTGAAAATATCTTCACCAACGCTCCCTCTCTTAACCGTGTCAGCTTCTCAGACTCAAAGCACCTTTCTCGCCTCCTGTCCATTTTTGTATTTTCTGTCTTTGAAGTCCTTTACTTATCCTCGTGCATCTCACACTTGTACTTCCTTTTTTGATCACATCACTAGAGCCAAACTGACCAATCACATTACACAGAGGGACTGGACCCATAAACCTTTGTACCTTTGTGTTTTATTATCTTGTAGATTACAAAAAAAAAAAGAAAGGCACGATATCGTTCACTTTAACTTTAACTTCGCAATTTCCTCTATCTGTATACTTGTATATGGTTGAGATGACAATAAAGTTCGCTTTGACTTTTAACTTTAATAATTGTATTACTTTTAATTAAAACTGCTAGTGAAAGAGATTTCTGTTTGGTCATGGAATCAAACAGGCATCAAGTTTCATGACATTTCACTGATATTGGCATTGAATACAAACATTCTGGTATTGTGATATCCCATATAAACTAAAGAGCAGGTGACGCTTTATATATTATGTTGCTGAACTCTGTATAAAATATAAATAAAAATACATATAAAATCCCTGTTACAGCTCTGGATCGTACATAGCAGTTGGATTAACCAAAGTTTAACCATCTATCAAGAGAAAGTGTGAGGCCAGGTAAAATGCCAAAAGACCCCTAAAACAAGAAATAAAAGCAAAGCTTGAAACCATCCTGAAGTCTACAGTTTGGAATCAAGGTAGACTGAAGGATCCCTGGTAAGAGACTGGTACCGAGGAAGACATTGGCAGAAAGAGACAGGGAGTGAGAAAGACAAATGTTGGAATGTTTGCCGGTTTGTTATTTCAACGGCATAGAATGGGATTCAACATTGGTATAAGGTTTAAATTGGCTAAAGAATTTTGCTTATTTTTTTTTTTTACTTTGCATGCATTTTCTCCCTTCAGAATTTCCCTGTTTTGTGTTTTTTTTTTTTTTAAGTAAGCACACCACTTGGTGTACACTGACCTACTTGAAATTATTCTGGGAGGAATGGTCTTCAAAAACGGCCTCCTTTTCAAAAATACACAGACACATATCTATTCTGTATGCAGGTAAAAAAAAAAAAGACTGAAGTCTTAACAAAAAAAGAGGTTTTATATTATGTATTTATTTTTTGCAAAAGAGGCACAATTATTCACATATTTATGCATTTATCTACTGAACTCTTTTGTCTATCATCAAACCTGATTTAATCTATTTCAGGTTTATTAGGTGCCAGAGTCCATCTAAGCAACATCTGGGGGCAAGCCAAAAGCCTAATGCTGGGCAGGATGTCAGTCTACCACAGTGCACTCATCACTCATACCACGCCAATTTACTGTCACAAATCAAACTCACCTAATCATGTTTGCCATGTGGCTAATAAAAAGAAAAAAAGGAAAAAAAAAAAAAACACATTTGTTCCAAATAAATGAGAAGGGAAATCCCTTTTCACTGCCAACATTATTTTCACAGTTACTGTAGTGGATTAAAAGTGGTTTACTTGTAGAGCATTTATCCTTTACAGAGTATGTAGATGAGTGTGAGTTTTGCTATATTAATATAATTTAAACATACCTCAAATTTAGCTAACCCACTGTAACCAGTATGGGCACCACCGAGCCCCAACCCAGACCCAAAAATACGCAACATATTCACGGGTTGAAAGAACGGATTCTCTTTTAGGGAATCTGTATAAAAAAAAAATTAAGAATTCATTAATATTAGTTTTAAATAAGCATGCTGAGCCTGCAATGGATTCTCTCATGTTGTTATTCATTTTATCATTTCTCAAAAAAAAAAAAAAAAAAAAGATTAGAATTTTCCCCCCTTCAACACCCATTTAATGTAATATACTCACCAACTAAATCAAACACCCCAGAAATATTATTATCATTGGATGCAGAAAAAGCATTTGACATGATTGAATGGAAATACCTTTTTACTACATTGGAGAAATTTAGGTTTGGCCCGAACATTTGTGCATGGATCAAATTACTGTATACCAATCCAGAAGCTTCAGTTTGTATGAAAATTTGTTCAGAATACTTTAAGCTAGAACGTGGTACTAGACAAGGATGCCCCTTGTCACCGCTACTGTTTGCAATCGCCATTGAACCACTAGCAATACACTGTCGAAATACTGATCAGATAAAGGGGATTATCAGAGAAGGACTGGAACAGAAAAATTCTCTATATGCAGATGATATGGTACTGTATATATCAGGCCCACAATATTCCGTGCCTGCAGTCTTAACAGCACTTACAGAATTTCAAAAGATCTCTGGTCTAAGAATTAATCTGAATAAAAGTTTACTCTTTCCAGTGAATTCTCAAGCATATGATATTAGATTAGTTACCCTACCTTTTATCATTGCAGAACAGTTTAAATACCTAGGGGTAAACATCGCAAGTAAACATAAAGCTCTTTATCAACAAAATTTCGTCGTCTGCATAGAAAAAATTAAGCAAGACTTGCACAGATGGTCAACCCTTCATCTCACTCTAGCTGGAAGAATTAACACTGTTAAGATGAATATTCTTCCCAAGCTCCTTTTTTATTTCAAAACATCCCAATATACATCAATAAATCATTTTTTAAGCAATTAGATTCAACAATAACCTCATTTATTTGGAACTCAAAACATCCACGTATCCAAAGAGCAACCCTACAAAGACAAAAGGCAGAAGGTGGCATGGCTCTACCTAACTTCCAGTTTTATTACTGGGCAGCAAATATACAAGCGATAAAAACCTGGACACAAACAGAAGAACATACACAGGCCTGGTCCGCAATAGAAGTAAAATCCTGCAGTACTTCTTTATATTCCCTGCTCTTTGCCCCAATAAACGCAAGTTATCGGCAATATACTAATAACCCAATTGTGCTTCACTCACTTAGAATATGGAACCAATGTAGAAAGCATTTTAAGACTGAGAAGCTTTTATCTGTGGCACTTCTGCAAGAGAACCACCTCTTTCAACCTTCATGAACATATGCAGTTTTTAATATCTGGAAAAAATTTGGGATTAACTTGCTTAGAGATCTTTATATAGACGTCTTTGCATCCTATGAACAATTACATTCCAAATTTAACATTCCAGCTACACATTTCTTTCACTGTCTTCAAATTAGGAACTTTGTTAAACCAAACCTTCCCGATTCTCCTCATCTTGCACCCTCATCCATGCTGGAAAAAATATTACTCAATCTCAAGGACTCAGACACCATCTCTGCAATATATAAAATCATTTTACATTCCCTCCCTTTCAAAGATCCAAGAGGACACTGGGAAAAAGATCTCTTAATCAATATATCAGAAAAGGAGTGGAAAGTAGCAATGCAGAGAATTCACTCGAGCTCCACATGCGCAAAACATACAATTATACAACTCAAAATTATATATCGAGCACATCTGTCTTGTCTAAAACTCTCCAAAATGTTTCCAGAGCAAGATTCAACCTGCGAACGCTGCAATCAAGTCCTAGCCTCACTGGGTCACATGTTCTGGGCCTGCACCAAATTAACATTATGGACCAAAATTTTTAATTACCTTTCAGACAGCCTTGTTGTCACAATCCCTCCTAACCCATTAACATCTGTGTTTGGGGTTCTTCCAGATGGGTTTAAAGTGGAGAAAGACAAACAAACTGTGATTGCATTCACTACACTATTGGCACGCAGACTTATTTTGCTAAACTGGAAGAACCCAAACTCTCCTCTTTTAAGTCAGTGGGAAACCGATATTTTATACTATTTGAAGTTGGAAAAAATCAAATACTCAGTTAAAGGATCTGTACAGACTTTTTTCAAAACATGGCAGGATCTAATCAGTAATATTTTAAAATAAGCTCTTAAAGCACAGAGGAAGCAATTATTTCTGTATTTCTTTGTCTTCTGCATTCATCTCTATTGGATTATCAAACTTATTAATTTAGGTATGTTTACAAGCCTTAAATTTTATGCCGTTTGCCTTGCTCTTTCTCTCAGGGGTGGGGGTCGAATTGTTCTTAACTCAATTTTACTTTTTATAAAAACTGATTGATTTGTATGGAATGATTACAAATGATTGATTTGTATGGAATGATTACAATAAAATTAATAAAACTTCAAAGAAAAGGGTGGGGGTTGAATTTTATTTTGCTTTTTGTTTTTTTATATTTTATACTAGGGGGTTCACCCCCTGCTCACTTCGCTCACCAACCCCCCGGCCTGAGCTACGCACCAGCCCCTTCACGTCTCTGCCGCTCGCGTTGTTAAGAGGGGGGCTGAACGCACCCCAAGGAGACGTGGTCGCTCCTCCGAAAACCCCTCTTAAATGGTGATGCAATGGGAAACAAATATATTTTTTATTTTACCTCCTCTTTGCTCGATCTGCTGCATCTGCATGTGGCGTGGCACTTTGAACATTTAAAAGCCTGTACAGCAGCTGTCTTACTCTTTATCTTTTATATCCGGCCCCGGGCACAGTTAAATCTATTGGCACATAGTCTCGTCTCGCGGCATGTGAGTTCTTGATATTTTTTTACTTTATAATCTAAAAACGGAATAAGAATTTGAAATGCGTAACAACATCACTACTTGAGATCAGAATATTAAAGCAAAACTTTACGGTAATGTAGATATATTTGAAACTGATCTTGTAGACAAAGTTTGGACAAATTATAACAGGTTTTAGACTGTTTAATATACATTTTTTAGAATAGGTGCATATCTCTTTAAAATAAGTTTTTTATAAATGGAACAAGTGTACCCATGCATTGGCCTTATCCCCTAACCTAATTCTAACAACTTCACATTAAAATTCAATCAGTTTCGAAAAGGATAATACCAAACATATATATGCAGGTTTTAAAATAAGCCCGATTTAAAGAGTGACAAAAAAGTCACATAAAATCGTTGTACTTTTAGGCTTAGGATTTTATATGTATAGAGTAGATTTTATGTTTTCTTTTGCTTTATTTATATCTACTGTAATTTGAATTAATGTTTTTATTTGTGTGTTTGTACAATGTTATTATATTGCTCTGGTTTTTGAAAATAAATTATAAAAAAGTGATATCTGTCTCAGTTTTTCAAGTTCTTTGATCCTTTTTTTAGTTTGAGGTGTGTGTGTGTGTGTGTGTGTGTGTGTGTGTGTGTGTGTGTG
>JANRMT010027041.1:23001629-23039165 GCA_026402145.1 Polypterus bichir lapradei
GTGTGTGTGTGTGTGTGTGTGTGTGTGTGTGTGTGTGTGTGTGTGTGTGAGTATGTGTGAACCTGCAAAACATCCATCCATCCATTAGCCAACCCGCTATATCCTAACTACAGGGTCACAAGGGTCTGCTGGAGCCAATCCCAGCCAACACAGAGTGCAAGGCAGGAAACAAACCCCAGGCAGGGCACCAGCCCACTACAGCCTACAAAACATTCACTGAGATGAGGAGAAATGTAATTGGGGTGGTGGTCAGTGTTGTTGCCTCACAGCTTCATTAAGCCGAGGCCACTTGAAGGTCTTGTTTTTTTTCTTTATTTTCTTTTTTCTGTTTGTTCAGGTGCTCTACAGTAGCTTCCTCCAACATTTTGAAAAGGCACAGAATGCTTTGTTAGTGCAGTGGCAGACCTACATGTTTGGGGGCCTCAAAATCAAACTGTTACGGGGACCCTTTCTTAACCAGTAATGAGGTCTAGGTAAACACACTTATCTTCTTCAGTGGGGTTGTTCCACGACAGATCACCAAATATTTTTTAAAAAATGTAACCATTACATCTCAGATTTCGATTATAATTGCTGTACTAGATTACCTCACATGTCAAAGTCACTGGTATGAATAAAAACTTCTTATGCCGTATAGTTTTCAAGTTATGGGGAGATGAAAATTAAAGTTGCTTATGGGGCTCCTCCGGGATTAACAGCCCTGAAGTTTCATAGTAGATCGGAGCCTGCCCATGTGTGCCAGTGTGCTCCCCACACTACTGGAATCCTGCCTTGTATTCCCTGCTGTTGTTAAGTGTTGTGGTTTGCTGCATCACATAATGGAATCAGCTGGTTATAGTAAAAAAAAAAATAAATATACACTGCCCTCTATAATGTTTGTTACAAAGAAACATTTTTTTCGTGATTTACCCCTCTGCTCCATGGTGTAAAATTAAAAATCAAACCATCCATCCATCCATTATCCAACCTGCTATATCCTAACTACAGGGTCACTGGTGTCTGCTGGAGCCAATCCCAGCCAACACAGGGCGCAAGGCAGGAAACAAACCCCGGGTAGGGCGCCAGCCCACCGCAGGGCACAAACATAGACACACTATGGACAATTTAGAATTGCCAATGCACCTAAACTGCATGTCTTAATCAAACCATTCAGATTAAAATGAACATTGCAGACTTTAATTTAAGTGTATTTGCATACATTTCAGTCACAACTCTTTTTCTACAGGGTCCCCCCATTTCAGGCACCTTTCACTTCTCTACAAAATAATATAGTCATATACATTTAACACCTGAAAATTAAACAGCAAGTGTTAAACGATGTCTTTTCATGGAAAAAAAAAGTCCAATTTAAAAGCAGCATATCAGATTATCCAAACATCAGTCAACCAGGAAGGCTGGTGCCTAACATGTAGTTCCACATCACTGGGCACAGCTGCTGAGTTTACGAGTATATACAAGAGAAGGAGTTTTCTTTTATTCATCATGCAGCCATCAGTTAACTAAGCAGTTATGGAGAGGAGGGCCATGGTTACCAGGTCTCTAAAGCCCTGTGGGTCATGCATGCGTCAGTAAATTTATGTTGCCTCCTGATGCACTTGGCGTTAAGGATCCCTCAGGGGGATAAAGGTGATAGCTAGGTTACTTTCAAAATATTTTCTTTAACTTGGAATGTGTCTCTCACCTTTTGTCATCACATAGAAATGAACTTACTTAAGTTTACTTCTGGCCTTGATCATTTTCTTTACAAACTAGGCCGTGTAACTTTGTTTAAAGTCATTGAGAAAAGAGAGATTCAAGTTTATATTTTTAAACGAACATTTAGGTCTTTGTTGGCTGCAGATCAGAAACACAATAGTAAAGCTCTGGAAAAAGTTTAGAAAGTTTCAATCCAACTTGTTCCCACTTTGCTTGCCAGCCTCAGATTTAGAGGTGGATACTGGATAATGTATATAGTGTGCCCATTCTGTTTGATTTAATTAGGTAGTTTGACTCCTATTATCATTTGGAAACATTGGATAAAAACAAAAAATAAAAATCACTGCCTTCTTGAAATAATGTCTAGATCATGAACTGGATCGTGTACATTGCAGTTTAATGTAGAAAAGTCTGCGGTGGGTTGGCACCCTGCCCGGGATTGGTTCCTGCAGACCCCCGTGACCCTGTGTTCGGATTCAGCGGGTTGGAGGATGGATGGATGGATGGATGTAGAAAAGTGCTACACGTGGGCAACAGGAACGTTAATTATAAATACAACATGGAAGACGCTGTCCTACAGGAAGCAACCTCTGATGGGGATTTAGGGGTTTATATGGACAACATTTTCATCATCTAGGAATGTGCAGAAGAAATCAAAAAGGCAAATAAAAATATCAGGTTACATTGTAAAAAGTGTTGAATATAAATTGAGGCACAAGATGCTCAAACTACAATGAGATTACAGTTGTGGTCAACATGCAACAAGAAAGATATAGCAGAGGAGAGGCGAGCAAGCAGGTGCATCCTGCGACATAAGGACTCGTGCAGCTGTGACAGACTCCGAGAATTAAACCTGTTTAGTCTCAAGCAAAGACGACTTTGTGGGGGCCTCATCCAGGTCTTCAAAATCCTTAAAGGCATTGATAAAGTGGGTCCAATAGAATCCCTTCATCTTAATGGTGAATTATGTCCTCAATGACACCAGTGGAAATTAAGAGAAAGTGTATTTATGACTGTTGCCAGGAAGAGTCATGGAATCTGGAATAAACTATAAAGACATGGAGTTGAAGCAGAATCCTTGACAACCTTTAAGAAGTGCCTGGATGGGATATTGGAACAGCTTAGCTATTAGCTAAACCTGTGGCTGCAGGTTTTTGTTCCAACCAGATTCATAATCAGTGACGACACCTGATAACACTGATCTCAATTAATTGGCTGGTATTTTTTCCATCTTTGCGAGAGATTTAAATGCTTAACTCCCTTTTTTTGATTTCATTATATTTTGCCCTTTCTCTGTGCAGTTTGCTCCCTTCATTGTATCTTACTAATGACAAGCCAGCAAAGCAGATAGCCAGGCAAACAACACTGTATAATCAATGGCTGCAACTACTTTAGCATTAGACCCACTAATTACAAAATAATGAATTAATTAAACAATTAGAACACAATGGCAAAAAACAGAATGAAAATCAAAATGAAAATATTGTTAAAAAGAAAAAAAAAAAAGACATCATTCCCATATAACTGCTTGGTATATTTTAATATATATGTATACAGTAATCCCTCCTCCATCGCAGGGGTTGCGTTCCAGACCCCCCGCGATAGGTGAAAATCCGCGAAGTAGAAACCATATGTTTGTATGGTTATTTTTATATATTTTAAGCCCTTATAAACTCTCCCGCACTGTTTTAAATATTCCCCGCAGCGTTATACAGCATAATCCCTTTGTATTCTCTTAGATATTAGGTAAGATTCATTGAAATTATGTATATAAACACACACTGTTTATATACAGTAAAACCTAAATATTATTTTAAAGATATTGAGTGTCTCCGATATCACATATGTTACAGCCATTACGATAGACAGGTCACCAGCAATAAATACGTACATTGCAAGAAAAATAGTATACAGTAAATGTATTAATTATTTATGGTTACTCACCAACAATGACACGATGACTTGTCCGATAACAATGAGTTTAATTTTACTGCACAACAAAGGAGAGCGTTACAGCCCTTGTAAAGGAGCCACTTCAGGCGATTGTGTAGCACTGCCGTTGTTCTTCTTCTGGCAGTCTTCAATCCAAATCCCTAAAGCAGATTCCATCCAGACTGCTGCCTTATTACATCCACTTGCAACTCGTTTTGCACCCTGGTTAAAAGGACGCTGCAGCCGTAGATCTTATATTCCTTTCCTACTTTTTAAATAAAAAGAATCGTAGCCTTCAACAAATCCAAAACGTTTACCTTTTCGGCAATCGTTAACATCTTCTTCTTGCGCTTGGGCACGGCACCTGAAGCAGTAGCAGATTGTTTTGGAGCCATAATGAAGGGCTTGACTATGCACAAAGATAAACACTAAAGAGCACAACTCTTTACACAGCGAAGCACGTTGATGCTGAATGAGCGAGATGAAACTTCCTGGTTAAAACTGCATAGCTCCTGCGTGCTCTGATTGGTTAGCTTCTCAGTCAGGAGAACTTAACTGCGTGCTCTGATTGGTTAGCTTCTCAGCCATCCGCCAATAGCGTCCCTTGTATGAAATCAACTGGGCAAACCAACTGAGGAAGCATATACAGGAAGTAAAAAGACACATTGTCCGCAGAACCCGCGAAGCAGCGAAAAATCCGCGTTATATTTAGCATTTATTTAGTTATGCTTTCATATAAAATCCGCGATAGAGTGAAGCCGCGAAAGTCGAAGCGCGATATAGCGAGGGATTACTGTATATAATTTTTTCTTTTACAAAACTTAGTTCTAATTTCTATGTTTTTCCCAAAACACAGAATCTGGAAAATAATAGTTCACTTAATTAGCTCAGGATTCCAATTATAAATAAGATCTGGTTGGAACAAAAATGTGGAGCCACAGTGGGCCCCCAGGACCGACGTTGAGATCCCCTGAAAAACAAACAGGCTTGACGGATTGAATGGTCTCCTCTTATTTTTCAAATTTCTTCTGTAACAGAAGAGCAAGGTGTTATGCCAAGGATAGTACCACACAAACCAAAGCAAACCTACAATCAAGATGGCCAGGCATCCTAGTTTTGCGTGAAGTATTCTGAAACACAATGAGGAAATCAAATTGTAATTCCCCGAGTTTCACGCCAACACATCTCAGGTGCCCAATTGTCACCCTTAAACGTCTTGACTCATTTGTAATTATCATAAAGCCACTCACACGTCTTCTTCAAAATCTTTAATTAAAGCCCATAAACTATACTTGTTTTTGGATTGTCCCTATGAAACTAAAATAGGTATTATATTTTTTATTGTTTCACTGAGGCAATTTAAAAAGTGATGTTCTTTGTGACACAGAGCAATAAAGAACCTAACAAAGCAATTACAGTTGTAATTTTCTCATTCATTAACCACATCTATTAACATTAAACAATAAATAAATGTAAAACACAAAAAAATAGTAATTGGGACTCCCTGCACTCAACAGATGTATATAACAATGACGTACCCAAGCCCCAGAAAGCACCCTTCTGATTGTTTCTCTTATTTCTTTTATTTGTAACATATAGTTGTTTGTAAGGAAAAATACATGCAGGTTATGATTATTACAATACCTTTATTAACTTGATAGCTTTATTAACTTTATTAACCTTAAGGAGAGTCACTATGGCACAGTGCCCTTAGGTACAATCTCCCAAGTGCTGAAATTGCTGGCCTTCATTATTTACACATTCTTTATGGAAAAAGACATGCAGGTTATGATTATTACAATACCTTTGTTAACTTGATAGATTTATTAACTTTATTAACCTTAAGGAATGTCACTATGGCACAGTGCCCTTAGGTACAATCTCGCAAGTGCTGAAATTGCTGGCCTTCATTATTTACACATTCTTGAACTCTACTTGCTACACTCAAGCACACTTTGGCACAGAGTTCTCTGAAGACAAATAATACAAATACATAATACAGTTATTAATAAATAATGAATAATACAAGAAAAAAATATCTTTCGCATACTCACAACTGTAAATCTACTTTTGCACAAATTACAATATTCTTATTTGCCATATTAACGTGCCTCAAAGTACTTGAAACAGTTAAGGCTGCTACAAAATGATAATTATTATTTCTTTAATATGTGCCACTTTCAGGTTTTGCCCATTCCTAAATTTAATATATGAGAAACAGTGATTGCTAACTGGATTTTATTTAGCAGGGTCTGCGTGGAGTCAGATGTCTCTGGATCAAAGATCACTCCAGATATGTACGAGGTTTGATCAAAAAGTACGGTGAATGTTGATGCAGAGCACCATCCAAGAGCAAAGCAAAACAATTCAATGCCGGTTCTGACAGGTCCATCCTAGAGCCGAGTTTGTGACAAGTTTCAACTTGTTTGATACTGTCAGTCGTTTGTGAGCCACTGGCGAGTTCAAGTTTGTCGCTAATAATGGATATCGAGCAACGCATTAACATGAAATTTTGTTTCAATGTGCAAAAAGCTCAGGAAACCCATCAGATGTTAAAATTGGTTTTTGGTGACACTGCACCAACAAATAAGACTGTTTACAAGTGGTTTGATCAATTTCGTAATGGATCTGACTCAGTTGAAAACGAGAAAAGATCAAAACGTCCTGCAATATCAATAGGAAAATGTTGAAACGCTTTCATTCTTCATCATGACAACACTCCTTGTCACACATCATTTCTAGTACGACAATTTCTGTCGAATAAAAACATTACGATGTGTCCGCATCCACCTTATTCGCCGGATCTGGCACCATGTGACTTCCCTAAATTGAAAATGAAAGGCAAACGATTTCAATCCATTGAGGACATCCAGGCAGCCACGACAGCCCAACTAATGACACTCTTGAAAGAAAACTTCCAGAACTGCTTCGCAAAGTGGCAGGACTGTTGGGATAAGTGCATTCAAAGTGAAGGAGAGTATTTTGAGGGTGACTAGTAGCTGTAAATCTTTTACTGCAATAAACATTTCTTTTTCAAAACATTCACCGTATTTTTTTGATCACACCTCGTATAGTTATACGCTATGACTCTTCATCTTAACAGGTAGACTGGGTTCTCAGATGGAATTGGGAGAGTTACCCATAACTTGTTGTTCATGTCTTAGCCACTTGTGTCCATGGATTAAGCACAGCTAAAAAAACACATCTCTCCCATTACAGACCTTAGACAATCTAAAATCCACTAGTTTTGCAATCTGTAAGTCCGCAGCATTAAAAATAAAAGACCGTCCTTAACGAAGAAAAATTATTTCCTTGAAAAGCAATGTTATTGCTAATATGAAAGCAATATAATTGCAACTCCTTATTTTACAGTCTGTTCAATGAGCGTCACTGCATTATCCCTGGCAGGTTTTGCTCAAAACATTAAAAAGAGAAGTACGTCTGGCATTCCAAGAGTACACAGTAAATATGACAGTATTTAGGAACAATATAGAGAATTAACTGCCAAGGTTTAAGTAACAGCTAGAAGTCAGTGCTGCTGCCTCATTGTTACAGAGACCTGGGTTCATGAATATATAGCCATGTATTTAGCAGTTTGAATGAACTGGCTTCAAATGAGCAGGATGAATAGATTGCAGTTATCCCTTATGTACAAATCAATGACTGCTTAGATCTTTTTTGTTGTTTTTTTGTTTAACAAGGAATAGTAGCATGGTAGTTAGTGGTGCTACAGCTGAGGTCTAGAAGACTGGCTTCAAATTCTGATCCTGTGACTGTCTATGAAAAGTCTGAACTTAACTCTTCATATTTGATTAGTTCAACTGGTCTGCGGTGGGCTGGAGCCCTGCCCGGGGTTTGTTTCCTGCCTTGCGCCCTGTGCTGGCTGGGATTGGCTCCAGCAGACCCCCGTGACCCTGTAGTTAGGATATAGCGGGTTGGATAATAGATGGATAGTTCAACTGGTGTTTCTTTTTTTTTATCTTTTATTGAATTTATTCAAAACATATAACATTCCATGCAATCAAGTCAAACTAAACAAAACTAAATACAAATTCCCAGCCCATGAGAAAGAGAGGAAGGCCCACAGCCAGAGTAAAACTATTGAGAGTAGTAAAGAGACAAAGGAGTCCTTTTCCCCCAATATAACTGCTTATTCTGAAATGTTATTGATTAGGTCCTGCCAGGCTTGAAAAAGGTTTTGAACAAATGCTCTAAGCGAGAATTTCATTTTATCCAGTTTCAAATCGTGTAGGACATCAGTTACCCACTGACTTAACAGAAGTGGGCTAGGATTCTTCCAGTTAAGCAAGACAATTCTATGTGCCAATAGTGAAAGAAAGGCCTTTACAGTATGTTTGTCCTTCTCCACTTTTAAGCCCCTCTGGGAGCCCACCAAACACGGTTGTTAATGAGTTAGGAGTGATTGTGACACCACGGCTGTCTGATAGGCATTTAAAAATTTTCACCCAGAAAGATGTTAATTGGGTACATGTCCAAAACGTGTACCATAGTGAAGCTGGAGCTCGATCGCAGCGTTGACAGGTTGGATCTTGCCCTGGAAACATTTTGGACAATTTTAGGCTAGATAGATGTTAAGTTGAACAAATGAATGCTTTGCACGTATGACGCTCGAGTGAATTCTGTTCATGGCTGCCTTTTCTGAAATGTTGAGTGAGAGATCCTTTTCCCACTGTACTCTGGGATCTTTAAAAGGAAGGGGATTTAAAATGGTTTTATACATTATAGAAATGCTGTCTGAGTCCCCAAAAAATCAATATCTCTACTGGAATACAAATAGGTGGGAGGTGAGGAAAACTGGACAGATTTAGTTTAGGAAAGTTTCTAATTTGGAGATAGAGGAAAAATTGTGTTGATGGGAGACTACATTTGGAGTGTAATTATTCATAGGATGTAAATACATTATTTATATACAAATCTCTTGCGAAGACATTATTTACAGTCATATGAAAAAGTTTGGGAACCCCTCTTAATCCTTTGGATATTTGTTTCTCATTGGCTGAGCTTTCAAAGTAGCAACTTCCTTTTAATATATGACATGCCTTATGGAAACAGTAGGATTTCAGCAGTGACATGAAGTTTATTGGATTAACAGAAAATATGCAATATGCATCATAACAAAATTGGACAGGTGCATAAATTTGGGCACCACAACAGAGATATTGCATCAATACTTAGTTGAGCCTCCTTTTGCAAATATAACAGCCTCTAGACGCCTCCTATAGCCTTTGATGAGTGTCTGGATTCTGGATGGATGTATTTTTGACCATTCTTCCATACAAAATCTCTCCAGTTCAGTTAAATTTGATGGCTGCCGAGCCTGGACAGCCTGCTTCAAATCATCCCATAGATTTTTGATGATATTCAAGTCAGGGGACTGTGACTTGTATGCACGTGAACATTAATTCAAAGTTGCAAGACTACAAAACTAAAAAAACTGCAGTGCCCTTTATGTGTACCAAAATAGCATGATATGCTCGGACTATTTTGTGACCTATCCTTGGATCAATGGGAAAGCTGATTTGAAAAGAAACGTCAAGATGGAGAGTTGCAAAAATTATTTGACAATCAATTTTGACTAAATACTAGGTGGCAAGTTTAAACGTGAATGCCTGCACCTTATATCTTTAATCAGCCAAAGACAGACAGAGAACACAGACGTGGTAGCCCTGTTTTTATTAAAATGCCTAAGCTCCACTGCTCGTACGGGTTTGGACAGGAAAAGATAAAAGCTGAGGAATGTTTAGAACCCACTGTTCACATTAAACTGAAGATGAGTTAAGACCAAATAATTGATTTCAAAGATATCATGCTGATTGCTCAGGGTCAGGAATATTTCACATCAGAAATCTAAGCTAGCTATTGGGGTGGCTCATCCTTCAGCATCAGTAACTGAACTGATCAACTATATTTGATCTTCACTGTCATGGCATTTTCTAATCCAGTTAACCGAGACCAGGGTCACAGTGGAGTTGGAGCTCATCCCAGCTAGCACAGGGTGCAAGGCATGGACAAACCGTGGACAGGGTGCCAATCCACCATCGGGCAAATATCCATACACAAACGCACACATACAGTACTAGGGAGACTTAGCATTGCTAGTTCACCTGACCTGCATGTCTTAGGACTGTGAGAAGGAACCAAAGCACCCAAATGAAACCCACACGGGGAGAACATTCAAACTCCATGCAAACCCTGGTCCTCCTTACTGCGAGGAAGCAGTGCTACAACTGCGCCATTACATACTCATGTAAGTTGCGAAATAAAGCAAACCAAACATCACAATATGAAGCCCATCTTATTTCTTATTTGACATATTTCAGTGCAGTGTGTAGCAAATGCCACCGTGCAACAATGATATCATGCTAATGACACAGATGAAGAGACACAACGTCGAAATGAAGCAAACGCCGTGGCTCAACAACGTGCAAGTGAAACACCTCAGCAACAGAAGGCAAGGCTTGAAGTTTTCACTAAAAACATTGTCAGACTGGAGGTATTTTCTCAAGTCGAAGATTAATAGGACTCATATGCCAGCAACACGGCTAAGATAAGATATCACCATTGGGGCAGGAAGCACAGGTAGGTCGACGTCCTCTGCACTGGGTAATTCTTGAGAGTTAGCTGACACCTGTCCAAATTCACAAACATGGTAAAACTGCCAGGTTGTCTTTGTGTTGTTTTTTTGTCCCGAAGACCACACGCAGATAGTACTACTACACAATAAAACAATAAGGTCTGTGTGTGTGTGTGTGTGTATGTGTGCCCAGTCCCTGTAAGCAACCAGATTGGTCAGTTTGGATTTGGTGCGATTGGTCAGTTTTGCTGTGGTGACACTATCGAAAGAGCAAGTACAAGTGTAGGACACACGAGGAGGAAAAAAAGGCACAGGAGGCACGTGTGACTACCAAGTAGCACAAATGGCGTAATGACAGACGCATTGAGAGTTGCCTTAAAAGTGGGAAAGGATAAAAGCAGACAGGAGACGAGCAAGTCACCTCGAAAATAACGACAGAATCTAAGACAAGGGTTTTATGGGAAAGCATTCAATAGAAGGAGCGCCGTTCAAGAGAGTTTCAGAGACGCGTGGAAACTAAGGAAAGGTGCCGATATTTCACGTAGAGCAAGAGACATCAAATATTTTTAAATGTATTTTATTACCTGTCTTCTACCTGTCACATAACTCCTATGTGAATATAAACCAAGAGATGAACCTCTATTTACCAAAAGACTGGAAGCCCAGGGATGGCTAACAAGCGATTTCAAGACCTTTAGGTAAACTAGGGTGAGCTTTGGTGGAGGGGGGGGGGGGGGGTATTATGTCCCATTGCCTCTTTAAGAACATGTCTAGAGAATTCTAGCAGGAAGCGAATACTCTCCTAACTATCCACTAAGGAGCAACACAGAGATGTGTTTTTGAGAGCAACATGCAGGCTACCACACAGTCCTGACCCTTTAAAGGTAACTGAAGGCTGAGGTGCTTATCAGAAATTGACTCTGGAAAGAGGCTGGAAGTTGGCTTAAGGCAGGAAGGGACATAGGGAGAAGGTCCAGGTGTGTTAAACTGTAAAAGAGACAGGAGATAAGAGAAAGTAATATTTTAAGTGATCCATCAGCAGGCAAGAGGATTAGTGGACAGGTGGTCAACACATGTAAAGGAAAACCCAATGAGGTGACAGGCTTGTCTTTCTTTTTGAACTTTTGTATTCTCTGTATTCAATTCTTCCTTGTGTTTATCTGCATAAAGACACACACCTTTTTGTATTATCTGGGTACTTAATCAAGTATGGTGGATGGCCTGCTGCCAGCTAAAAACAGCACTCCAATAATACAAATATAGGGAAAATAATGGTGTCTGTGTGAACGGACTGGTGCTCCGTTTCAGGTTAGTTGCTGCCATGTACCTCAAACTGCGCAGTTGTTTTTACATTTCAAGTAAAACAGACAATAGACGGGTAGGTACGAGAAAAGAATAAGTGCGGTTATGTAGTTGTTAGAAATGTAGTAGTGCACTCACAAAAGCCAAACAATGTGAAAAAAACAAAACTGTGAGAACTACAGGAAATTAATTGACCCCTTAAACAATCATACAGAGAGAAAACTAAAATCTATACCTATTTAATGCATGCATCATGTTAGGTGTGCGGAGGTTACACACAGTGGCCTCTGCAGTGACAATCATGACATTTCTTTCCCTACTTTTACAATACCAATCTGGTAGAGTTTTGACTCTCTCTTATAAGAAGCTTTTATGATTTTATATTTTTTTTTAATAATTTAAGCGCATTATATTTTTTCTACTGAAATTTAGCAGTAATAGAATTAATTACACGGATGTTCAAATTAAACGGAAGTTCATAATGAAAGTAGAGTTTCCAGTTGGCATGGAATCATGTCTTTTAAATGAGGGGAATCTGCAACTCTAGAGGAAATAACACAAACATGCAATGAACATGCCAACTCCATGTAGACACCACCTCAGCAGAAGCACACCCAATTTTTAATAATCCAAATAATAAATATCCTCTGATGTAACCTAGGAATATGCACGTGTGAGTGTGCCTTGTAATGAAAGGCTATCACTTCTAGGACTGCTTCTGGATGTGAACTAGCAGCAGAGGTGGAGTCATTTGGATTCCACAGTGAGGTGTTAGAAGCTTTGTTTTATTTTAAGGATTTCTGACCTTTATTTGTTTAAAAAAAGCTAATGTAATATATCACTCAGAGCTGAAAAGGATTATGCATATATAGTAACAAGACAGCACCCTCTTGGCATCGCTCCACACCCAGAATAACGGTAGGGAAATCCAGGATCCTAGAGAAGGAACATTCTTTTCATAGGAATAAGGGACACACAAGGGTACGACAGACGATGCACAACACAAAGTACAGAAAATAAATCACAAACCAAAATCTAATGTGCATCTGGGTTAGTATCTCATACTAACAAATAAAAAATGGCAGTTCCAATTGACCCCCTTCTATCAAGCATGTCAAAACACTCTTTCTCTCACCCTCTCTTTATAAGACTGAACAGAATTAAACTGCATGCATGTGTGTATGTGTATATTATACTATACACACACATATACATATATATATATACATATATATATACAAATATATACATACACACATATATATACATATATATATACATACACACATATATATACATATATATATACATATATATATATATATATATATATATATATACACACACACACATACACACACACACACACACACACACATATATATATACACCTATACATACATACATACATACATACAGTACATATATGTATACAAAGACTACATAAAACACACTAGTTAAATACACAGATGCCAAATTCAAAATACTGAGGATGTGTTTCATTTTTAACGTACTTATTGTTAATTTATACAAGGAAACTACTACATTTAAGCTACTGGAAAATAATTATCCGTTTCTCCATTTTCTGATTACTGGCTCGCAAGGTTTTCCGAGTGGTCAACAGACAAGTACCAGAATTGGAAGCCATGGTGGTATTACGGCATTATTATTATTTGAAAACTAATTATAATAATATTGTTGTGAACTTAAAATGAAAGATACTTCAAAACTATAATGAGGAAAAAATTATCATACCAATCAACTGTTTATTTATTTATTTTTTTTAAGTGTACTATTTGTTTAGTCCCGCGTATTATTCGTTGCTCTCGTTCATTCCGAGCTTTTTGTTAAGAGAATTGGAAAAAAAATCAATGCGCGTCACTAACAAGCGCCTGCGCCGTCGACTGTCCTTGGGCGTCTGGTCGTCCGGTGCCCCATCTGATTTGCATATAGAATTGGGCCGCGCATGAGCATGATGGGAAATATAAAGGGCAGCACGCAGCCGTGTGAAAGTAGCGGGTAGTAGAGATTTTACGGCTCCAGTCACTATTATTTAGGTCAGCGTTACCCTCCTACCATCTCTCCACTTATCTCTCTGACGTTCAGCCAGCTGTCACGTCTCGAGTACACGACTGGTTCAACCTGCGCACAAACTGAATGCGTACTGCCTGAATCGCCTAGACACCTATAAAAAATAAATAAATAAAGAATCCGCTTTAGAATTGTGATATTTCAAAATACACAATGTCCTGAGCTGCGCAACGGAGCTAGAAATTAAAATTAAAGTGTGAGGTATATGCACAGACAGGTAAAGTAGGTCATAATTGATCATCCAAATTAAATTAAATATGTATACCTACTCCTGTTTACAATAACAAGAACGTATCTACTGAACACACTTTTGTATCATCAGTCACAAACAACTGTGTATTTGCTCTTCTGAAACATTCAGTTTTATGTATTTTGCTGTCAACATAATATCTGCAGTATAATGTAGAATGGTCTGGAAAAGCTAAATGGGTATGAATATATAGATTCTCATATTTTCTGTACTTATTTTCTATTGTTGGTATGGTACTACTATCACTGGCCAATGGGAGACACAAAAGTAAAAACTGTATTATATTACATACATGTGGCAATAAATTTAAACTTGAGTTTAATATTGTAGCATTGTGGCTAAAATGTTGGTGCAGCTGCAAAACACAAACTTTCTGGTCATGTGTTCACTTCTGATACATGGCCTAGCGTAATTCCATGATTTATAAGGAATAAAAGACATTCAAAAAAGCTAGATCACAAATGGAACCCAATAAAGCTTTATGCACGTTTTCAACATTATGTGGTTTTTATTCTGCATAATGCACTGCATACTGCAATGTACAATTTAATAAATTAGGGCATTCATGTAATGCTTCCTTATAATAAACACCATTTATCAAAATGTATTCAAAGAATAGTGACTCTGGTTTTAAACAGAAAACACTTCAGCCAAGTCCTATACTTATGGGTTATGCTGTCTTGAATATTTCATGTTCAAGAACAAAATCTACAGCAATAAAAAGCACATGTACATGTAGTGTTTTGCCTTTAACATGATGTACTGTGTTGTGAAATTATAGAATGACAAACATCTGTTAGATAGTAGGGTACATGTAGTGTATTTTAAATTTATAAAATTAAAAAAAAATCAAAATATTTAGATATCATCAGTCACCTAATGACTACAGACCAGTGACACTTGTGTCTCAAATCATGAAGACCTTTGAGAGGCTGGTCCTGGGCTGTATGAGGTAGACCACCTGGGTGCACTGCAGTTTGACTCTCAGACAAAGACAGTAGTGGAGGATGTAATTATCTATCTGCTCTACAAGGCTTATTCTCACCTGGACAAAGATGGCAGCACTGTGAGCACCACTTTGCCTGCCTAGGGGGTTGCAAACCAGGATCTCGAGTTGTTTCATCTTATAGTGGGTTCGGCAACGCACTGTACAAGTGCATGCTCCCCAACTTGACTTGACTGTGAGGTTTATGTTTTTTGATTTCTCCAGTGCCTTCAATACCATCCAGTCATCCCTGTTAAGGGGTAAACTTAAAGATATGCAGGTGGATCTGTCTGTGGTGTCCAGGATAATGGACCCTCTGTCTGGCAGACTGCAGGCTTGTGAGACTCAAGGACTGTGTCTGTGATTCAGATGTGAGCAACACTGGAGCACCACAAGGAACAGTCCTGTCTCTCTCTCTCTCTGTACACCTCCAACTACAAATATAACAGCAGGTCATGTCTCTTGCAGTAATTCTCAGATGATTCTGCACTTATGAGGTATAATGATACAGGGATGAGACAGAGGAGGACAGTCAGGTGGAGAACTTTGTCTCTTAGTGCAAATAGAATTGTCGGCACCTTAACATCAGCAAAACCAACAAACTGCTTATTGACTTTCCCCACATCAAAAGAGTCTCTATGTCCAGTCACTATTCCAAGGAGTAGATGTAGGGGTGGACAGGTCTCAGAACACAGAGGATCTATAGAAGAAAGAGCACAGCAGGCTCTTCTTCCTTAGGAGACTGTACTCCTTTAATGTGGGTAGTGCCATCATTCACATCTTCTATAACTCTGTGATGTTCAGTTGGATTTTCTACACTGTGGTGTGCTGGTAACATCACTTCAAGAGATGCTCACCGAATCAACAAGCTAATTAAAAGGGCAAGCTCAGTTATGGGACAGCCAAGGAGGCAGAAGAAGAGAGAATGAAGATAAAACTGAGTGCCATTATGAACAATGCTGCACGTCCTCTGACACTTTCAGAAAACAAATTATTTAGCAGAAATGTGTCAGAAAATGCTACGGGCGCTCATTTATACCAGCAGCAAAATGGCAGCATCATGCCTCGCTGTGACTGGAAGCGCAAAGTTAGAAGTTTTCTTTTCTTTCTTTTTAAAATTTTCTTCTTTTTTAGTCATTCTAGCTTGTTTTTTTGACAACAGTCTGTGTGTATATATATTTATTTATCTATCGATTTATGTTTGTATTTATTTAAAGAACTTCTGTAAAAATCCAAATTTCCCCCTGGGGACAAATAAAGCTCTCTCTCTCCATCATCTTTCATTTACTTTGTTTACAACCTTGGTAAGATCTATTAGGTGCAATGTAGTTAAATTTTAGATTAATACTGAATATTTCTAATATACAACAATTCTTTTAATTCTACGTTTCATATTCATTTTTGTTCTATTACAGGTATTCAGAGCCTGTCCTGGTAGGTGCCAGAAACCAAGTGTGAACAGGAAGCCCGAACTCACAGGGCACCTATGCAGATAAGTCCCACCAATTTAGAACGACCACTTGACCCAACATGAACATCTCTAGAATAGGGGAAGACAGGGGCAGGGAGCCTGGACATGTGAAAACTACACAGGACAAAATGATCAAGGTGGAAATCAAGCTAAGGTTTCTGTAGCTCTTTAATCTGTCCTATTTAGCTCACTCGTTTGTCTTAATTTTAGTTATGAATTACGGACTTGTAGTGGTGAGTGTTACCACCTCACAGGTCCAAACCTTGGTGCCTGGGCACTCTCTTTGTGAAGTCTGCACATTATCTCATGGTCTTTAGTAGGCTTCTTCCACCATTTCAAAAAGTCACATGTTAGATTAACAGAACATTTTAAAACTGACCCTGTGTGAAGAAGTAGTATGCATGCGTGTGTTTGCAAGTGATTGTACCATCCAATGGACCAGTTGCTTTCTCCTGAACTGAATTAAGTGGGTTGAATAATGGATGGAGGCATTCAGTTTGTGTGTGTTTGTCCTGACATAAACATTGCTTTTCTTTCTTTTAAACCAAGGCTAAGTCCGACACATTTTTTTTTTATTACTGTTACGTGTCAGTCACATTTGTTAAGATTTACACTGTATAATCTAAAAAATACACTGCTGCTACTTTTGTACATCATCTGCTGTGTACTGCTGAATTTATGCCCATGAATATCAATAAATGCATCCTTTTCAATTATGCCGGCTGTTTCCAGTAAATACAGAAGAGAGGTTGTTGTGCTTGGCTGCTTTGGAATTCAGTATTTACTGTAACACTGTTGCAAATACATGCCTTACATTCTGTCATTTTAAAGTCAAAAGCTATTAGTGAAGTCTACCTACAGATGTATTATACATCTAATTTATTCTATGGTAAAAATGAACGCACACCTCTCTACCTGCAGCAGCTGATGGTGTCCATGCATGTAAGTTTTTAGGCATCAGATCAAACAAAAAATGATAGCCTGATGTGACTTGAACTGTTTAAGTATGGATGATGATGTATGAAGTATGTTCAGTTGTTTGTACGCGATACTAAATGTATTGTGACTTCCACTTTCTATTCAGCTGTTGAAGGCGTAAGGGCAGGCAATGAAGTGAAACACTCATCGGTCAGAAATTTTTATGTGAAAAGCAGTAGTGTTAAATGTAACACATTTCTAAAGTAACGCAGCTTATTCTTGTGTACTGTGTTTTTAAAAAAAAAAAAAAAAAAGTGTACAATTTACTCAATACAGCTATAGTATGCCTTTCTGCTTTTTCGCTCATTGTGTTAGATTTTGCTGTTTAAGTGCTGAATGATAGGACTGTTTATGAATGTACATCATTACAGACACCACTTATGGATATTGTGATGGTAAATTTAGCAACCAACAGTGTAAATACCATATTATACTAGATTTTGTTTTGAATGTCTCACTACAGTATAACATAAATCCAAAGTCTGTCTGTCTGTCTGTCCGCTTTTCAAGAAAGAACTACTTAACAGATTTAGATCGGGTTTTTTCCTCTAATTTGCTTGAAGTTTGATTTTGCGACTTCTCTCATCGCGCTAAGTATCATAGTTCTCTTGCGGTACTGATTTATTTGTGCAAATCCAAGTGACACACAGCGAGCTGAGGGGAGCAGGGCGGGTCGCTAGTCACTCACGTGCCAGCCTCAGGGCGTTCCTTACCTCAGCTTAACTAGTGAACAAGAGAACTACTTAATGGATTTAGATCAGGCTTTTTTTTTTTTTTTTTTTTTTATTGGGGTGGGGAAGAGTGACGTCAGTAGTAGGGAGCCAGGCAGGGCCCTCCTCACTGTCCTGTTTCACTACTACGCAGGCGTAGCCGCAGGGGATGGCTAGTAAGTGTATATATATATTATATACACACACACACACACACACACACACACACACACATGGTCTGACACAAAAAAAAAAAGATGGTGCCTGTAACTCTTTATATTTAACAAATTAACTATGATCTTCAAATCGTTCCCTTCTGAGATGACACACAACTGCATATGATGCTGCCAACATTCAAAACAATTCTGAAGATCATTTTCTGAAAAGATGTTGAGGATCCCTGTCATTTTTGCTTTTACATCTTCTACTGACAAAAAATGGGTTCCTTTGAGCACCAAGTTGTGTCATTCAAAAAACGCATGCAGGAGACATGCACTCTTCCACCATAAGCCTTGGTCAACAATTGAAAAGTTTCTGTCATAGGTTTCTTCACTTTCTCAACATCAACAACGTTTATTTATGTAGCACGTTTTCATACAAACAATGCAGCTCAAAGTGTTTTACAAAATGAAATAAAAGGAATTTAATATAAAACATAAACAAAGAAGATTAGGCAATAATATTATACAGTATGTAACAAAGAAAAAGGTAAGGTTGAATGGCCAGAAGGAAAGAAAAAACTAAAAAAAGTTAGGCTGGAGAAAAATACAAAATCTGCAGGGATTCCAAGGCCAAAAGACCACCTAGACCCCACTGGGCATTCTACCTGACATGGATATTCTAAATCAGTCCTCCTGGTTTACAGGCTTCACATTGACAAATATGATGACGATGGTCATGTGGACATCTGGGACACCCGCCACTCAATCCACAAATACAAGGCATGATACTGTACCTTGAACAGGTGGTGGTGGCACAGATTGGCAACACAGAAGAAGCGGAAAAGACAGTAGAGAATAGTACAGATTAGTAGGGAATTGCAGCACCCAGAGGAAAATTATATTTCAATGCCTATATAGTGTAATAAGGATACAACTAAAATGTAGCTACGAAAGAACCATGATGTTAACTTACTGTTTAACTCTTGCACTCTGACATTTTCCGAACGAGGGTGAGAAAACATATGTACTTGAGTACGCGATCACTCATACAGAGTGAAACAATTAGGATGAGACTTTTCTCACTGTGACAAGGTAGAACATGTTCTACAACCATCTCTTTGCCCCCAACCCCCCCTTTCCCCCTCTCTTGGTTCCCAAGCTATAGGGTTAGTCTAATATATATATATATATATATATATATATATATATTTATATATTTTTTTGTGTGTGTGTGTTGGACCCCATATAAATCTAACAAATAAAGACCTATGAGTGTTGTGAATGCCATGCTTGATGCTGAATGGATGGACAAAGGTGGATGGGCGACCCGGCCTGAATGGGTGCTTGTACCTGTTCAGAAGTACAGATGGTGGCTGCTTCCTGGGGTCAATGTCTCCCTCTGCACACTGGTTGAACCCTCTGTAAAAGATACCCACACGGTAGGATAGGAATCATAGTCCCTTGGGAGAGCCCAGTCAGGGTCCTTAGGTGCCAACAGAGGTAGAGCTGCAGGGGAGCACTACCTCTTCTTTGAGGGGTTTCCTCCTGACCTTAAAGTGCTTCCAACATGTGGCACCAGAAGTACCCCCGTGTCTGCGTCATAAAAGGGTCCAGTTTTCATACCTCAGGAGTTGGAGTTGGGTAGAGGTGAGCAACGCTTGCTGGGAGGCGTGGAAGGATTTTAAAGAAATAGTGAACGTCAGTTTTCTTAACTTGTGTTGGGAAAATTTGCAAAGAAGCCTGTAAAAGGGGTTTCTGAACAATAAACAATTTTATTTGAACCTGTGACTGTGTTGTGTAGTTGTGTCTGGTGTTTAGGGCTTGGTGACGCCATCTATAGGCCACAAAGTACAGAGTAGGGAAAAAAAAGGGAAATAAGTCATGGAAGAAACAGAGCTAAATATCTTGATACTGTCTGATTCAGGACAATACAAAGCATTTCCTTTTGTCTCTCAACATTTTACTAAATAACACACAATACCAAAAGGTCACACACTCTTTAGAAATCTAAAGATTTTAAAGTCTCCTCAGCAGATTTTCATTACAGAAAGCAGTTAAATCGATGTTTACTTTATATAGCACCATTTAAGTGAAGGAACACCACTGAATGACTTAGATGCTTTAAATAGTATAGTACAGTAAAACGTTTACAGGCTATTAAGACAAACAGTTACCCTTGTTCTCTATAAAGAATTCAACAAGTGTGCGATCTTAAACTACTTAGAAACTGTTACTGCTTTGCCCTTTGCACAGACATATGCCACAGGCGATTCAGCATTCTTAGGTATATTATACATATATTAATATATTTTATATATATATATATATATATATATATTATTCATATACTGTTTTACAATTAATACATACAAAATGTTGTCACTCCCTTATCATCTTAGAGGAAATTGGACTTTGCAGTTTCAGTCTGAACTCTTTAGGCTACCAGACTTGACAAAGTGCCAGAAATCATAATGGTTTCACTTTCAGAATACTGTAAATGTGTCTCAGCCTCTCGTAAAACTGTATGTTAAATGACCAACTGATCTAGGAGGTGGGTAACACTTTAATAGATGGATTTTTGCAGTACCTAAACTGCTCATGTCCTCTTATATAACAAGGCTTTAACAGAGGCTTCTTCTGATCTTCACTTCAAAAACATCTGTAGATTTTTTATTCATCTCAGTGCAGTGAGGAATATCAACATGATGGCAGACTTATTTGTTAATATCAAGGATTGACAGGTCTCATACTATAGGGTGGTCCAGATCTTATGCAATTTTCTTTACGCTATAACTTAAGTTTATTACATAGAAAATCATCCGAAAAATCCCAGACCATCGAGAAGTGTGCGAACTGACGACATGAAGAATCGTCTTCGTGCTGAACTATAATCGTCTCCACATAAATCAAAGTCATCTAGACGATCTGGATCTGCATAGTTAGGTTTGGACCACCCTGTAAACACGCGATATCAAGAGAAATGTGTCTCAGTTAAGCCACCTCAGACCCTCCAAAGTGATGTTTTGTTAGTGGGGTCACAATGCAGAGATGAATAAACACTTTCCTGAGGCTTTGTCAGGGTTATGAAGATCCAAAGACGTGTATGTCACGGTCTTGTTACATAACAGTCAGTCAGTCAGTTGGTAATTTTCTAACCTGCTTAGTCCTGAGCAGCGTTGTGGGCGACTGTGCTGGAGCCTATCCCAGCTAAAATAGGCTCGAGGCAGGAATAAACCCTGGACAGGACACCACTCCATCAAAGGACACACACATCAAAGTCAATTAAGGATCGGCAATTCACCAGTAATAAATGAGTAATAGATGCATTTTTGAAGTAGCTAAACTAAAGTACTACCAAGAGGTTAAGGAACAAGCTGACGACTCTAAGCAAGGAAGATAGCAAAGCAGAAATACATTAAATTATTGCACATACACCGAGTCATCTGCACAGGTACCAACTTGGGTTACTTGAACTTATTTTCCTGTCTGAATCATTGCTTGGACTTTTTGAAGCATTAACCTGATTAAATCATTTTCAGACAACATGCCACATACTTTACAGCCAATGACTGAATTTCCTTTCCATGTCTACTATGACACGTAACCCCCAAAATACATTCTAAATGCTCTTTACTGTTATGTTTGGCCTGGAAAAGAATCTCTCTTTCACTTCAGGAGATTTCTTCTCTCATTGTTTCCTTCCTCAGACTTCTGGATCAGGTTTAATAGATTTTTCCATCTTTTTTTGTTTTTATTAACAACTTGGTCAAGGAGCAGACTCTGGGCAGTACAAACGCCCAGAACAAAATAAGGGACAAGATGTAATCTCTGCTGTGTGTTTCTTTCACTTGTGTGTTTTTTATTTTTGTTAGCTGGCACGTCATGCACTTCAGGGCTTAAAAACAACATAAAACTGTTCTGCTCAGCTAAACGCTAAACGGGAATCTCCAGTGTAACTGGTGGAACATGACCTCTTACCAGTGTCCTCTTATTCTTCACAGTTTCAGTGTCACTAGTGTCAATCAGGGGTGTAGCTTATTGTATCCTTTTTGTGTCATCTTGAGACTGTCACCCCAGACATCCTTCTGCTGTACTACATTTCTGTCCTACATCACTGATCTTACAGTGCATTAATAAGATTAAGGCTTTATTTTACTTTCAGAATTCCAGTACCAAAGCCCTCTCTACACCAATTACCTTAATCCTATGTGTCAAACACAGAAATACAACTTCATTCTTATCATTAGTTATGGTGATAAACAACTCTACACATTACAGGTAAGGCTTTGTTTATCCATTAAATGAAAACGTCTCTTCTTAACATGCAAGAAGCTCTCCAGTTGTGTTCAGCAGATGTAATTAATATAGTGGCCGCCAAACTTTAAATTATGTTTCTTCACCATAGTGAAGTCCCAGTGAGGTATTATGCAGACGTATTGCTATTGGTAGAAAGACGACCCTGTAACATTTCTTGACACATTTCTGCTGAAGAATTTTTTGGCTGAAAGTCCTCAGTGTTGGTGTGTCACGGAGAGGATGTGCAGCTTTGTTCATAATGGCACTCAGTTTCACTTTAATTCTGTCCTTTGCTACAACTTCCATATATACAATACAATTTATTTTTGTATAGCCCAAAATCACTTTGGACTTTGGACAAGGAGTGCCGCAATGGACGTTAACAGGCTTCTGTCAGCCCTCTGGCCTTGCCTCTGTAAGAAAATAAGGAAAAACTCTTTTAAAAAAAAAAAAAAAAAAAAACCCTTTTAAGGAAAAAAAAAAAATGGAGAGACCCCTTTCCAGGTAGGTTGGGCATGCAGTGAGCGTCAAAAAAAGAGGGTAAATATAACACAATACACTGAACAGAACACCAGTAATCCTCAATACAATATAATAATGCAATAGAAATATTACAAGTACAGAGCACAATTCAACAGTAGATGATATTACATATTATCATGATATCATACATATCAAATATTTATCGAATTATTTATTTTTAGAGCTTCTGTTAAAAGTCAAAACTTCCCACTGTGGACAAATAAACTTTTAGCTATCTGTCCACTTTAATTACCATATATTCTCACGTATAAGTCGGGTTTTGAAACCGAACAAATCAATCAAAAAAGCAGACCCTGACTTATACACCCGTTCAAAAATCCATACATCCATCCATCTATTATTCAACCCGCTATATTCTAATACAAGGTCACGGGGGTCTGCTGGAGCCAATCCCAGCCAACACAGGGTGCAAGGCAGGAACAAACCCTAGGCAGGGTGCCAGCCCACCACAGCCATTCAAAAATGCGACACTTAATTTTTTTTTTAAAAACATCTTCTTGCCTCCTCCAATCTCACATCAGTTTCTCAGACACATTGAATTTTGTTGCAGCAGTGCAGTTACCAATTTCTTTTGCAACTTCAACGACGTTTAATTTAAAACCAGTTTCATATTTTCTTTTGATTGAACGCTCCATCATAGATAAGGGATGCTCTTACGATAAAGGTGTATGAGGGTGTGAGATACAAAAAACACAAATCAGTGCAAATGTCGCTTCTAAATAGTTCGGGTATTACTGTGTGGTCACGTAGGCACAACAGAGAGAGAGAGAGAGAGAGAGAGAGAGAGATAGGGGTTAGGAGTATGCGCTGATACAGTGCATTGCCACACCAACATAGAAAAAAAAGGCCATGTGCTCTGTGGTTACTCTCTCAGGTGGATGTTAGCATATCATAATCTCTTGGACCAATAGCGTGAGTTTTCTGTATTCGACTTATACGAGCAACATTACAATATACCAGAAATTATACAGTAAAATCAAGTCCCAACTTATCCACAAGTATATATGGTATATGACTTTAATGTAAACATTATTATTATTATTATTATTACTACTTATGTTAACCCCTTGTTATACTCATTATTGCTGAACCTGAAGCTTGCCATGACCTGATAAAACAGCAGACAGTGCCATTTATGTACCGAGTCTGCTGTGTTTGTGCATCATGCAGAGAATTACTGGGAGTTGGGATTGATGGTCTTCATTCATTCAGGATCCTGTTAGCCTTCAACTCTTCATACAGACACCCACTAAGCCACATATGGAAGCTCACCCTTTAACTGTTAAGCTCTCAGGGCTGTAATGATACCTCCACATTTACATGTTCTATTAAACAGTAAATGTTTAAAAATTTAAAAAGACAATTACTGAGGCACAAAACTCAAGATTTACTGCAGCACGCTGCAATTGGATTGTCAGTATTTGAGCACTGCATCAACATAAAGTGTCCAAAATGGAAAATAAATTATTTAACAATAAATAAATAGAACAGCAATTTTTTTTTTCCATTTAATTGTTCCAGGAGTGAATAACAGAATTGATGAATTAAAACTGTTGAAAATGCAATATAGTACTGTTTAAGTGTTCTTTTTCCTTTAATCGAGTAGTAGTACACCTTTATATTTATTAAGTCATTGTGATTGGTCTGTAGCAAATTGAAACTAAGAATAATAGAAAATAGGTACTGATAGCAAAGTCTGAATATATATAGTCTTTAGAAAAAGCTTACAAAAAAGTTACAGATGACAAGGATGAATGTCCCAGGGCGGCGTTTGATTTAGCAATCGATGTTCATGATGCTTTTCTGACGACCAGTGACATCTTCGTCCGTTCCTCTTCTTCTTGTTCTTCTTCTGACATTGCTTTCAAAAATGAGGCATATTTATTATAAAGTTTCATGCCATGGTTTCACAACACATGAATGTTGCATGCACCCGAATGGCTGGCTGTCAATATGATGGATGAATTTTGCTCAAACTCTTTAACCTATCTTTTCCCAGATAATAAAGCTTTTTGATATTGCCTCATGTCCTCCTTTCCCAGGCTGTAAACCAAATTGTTGTCCCAGATGTCCATCCATAAAGTAATCAATAGCCTGAGGCATGGCTCAGTCTTCCTTTCCCAGGCTGTAATACCATTTTAACACTATGCTGTGAACAACTGTTATAAAAGTGAGGTGTAAGGGAATATGACATGCTTTGATTTGTCCTTAATGTAGTTCATCTGTTGTCTTGTCTTGAACAAAATATAATGGAAAATTAAACCAAAATGTACAGATTTTGTACCCCACAACACCTCCACAATTTTTTTATGGCTTTTTTCACGGCAATACTGTAGTGTAGAGAGAACACAAAGCAACCGTAGAAGAAAACGCAGCTTGCGATGGTGAAAGTAGCCAATCCGAGAGCGTTATTCATTTCTCCTTGCTGCTGATTGGCTCTGCCCTATGACGCATTTCCAGCAGATGCAGCCCAGCATTCCCGCATCATAACAATTTACCACGTGTAGCTATCTCGAGTGTTTCACTGAGTGTTCTCGTGTTTATCGTTTTGTTCTTCTTAAAGCCTTAAGATGCCGCCCAAACGCCGTGCACCTTCTAAGGCTTCTGGCAATGAACCAAAGCACCAGAAGTTTAAGAAACTCCAGGAGAAGGTTGAACAACTGGATTTGCTCCGGGAACTAAAAACGTTATGCCACAGTAGCCACCTGAGGAACTGTAAATCCTCTGCTTTGCTGTGCAGTCATTATCTTCATTACATACCTTCATCGTACTGCACAGCCAATTCATCATCACCATCATCTTCAATCAATATCATTCATTATTTTTGAGTACCCGTACATTTTATTGTATTTTTATTCCAGTGTTCTCCCTAGTGTTTTTAGCCGGGTGCTCCGCCTGGCTAATTTAGTTGAGCGCCCAGCTGTCATCTCGCATGACATTGTGAGATGACAGCCGCAGATCTGCAGGCACAGGCAGATCTAATGATCTGCAGAGATGGCAAGGGACGAGCGGGCGGGTGGGCAAATACTGCTAAAGCTAATAGCGGGTGTCGAGGCGGAGCAGAGTTCACAAGCAAAGAGTATGGGGAGGTGGAGTTTCGAAAGCGGGCTATACATGGTAATAGTGGGGGTGTAGCAGCTTAATACAGTAGCAAGGAGTATGGAGAGGTGGCCGTACATGTTAATAGCGGGAGCGGAGCGGCAGTTCACAAGCAAAGAGGATGTGGAGGTGGGCAGGCCAGAGGAAGTCTGATAAGATAAAAAAAGTCTAGTGAAACCAGCCTGTCAGATATCAGAAAAAAAGGCGTCAGGAAGTGATATCTCTGTTCTCATCGTCAGTAGCTGAGCGAACAGCAGCTCTCTTCTTGTACAGTACATAGCAAACCTATATATATATATATATATATATATATATATATTTATTAGTACAGGCCAAAAGTTTGGACACACCTCCTCATTCAATGCGTTTTCTTTATTTTCATGACTGAAGGCATCAAAACTATGAATGAACACATGTGGAGTTATGTACTTAACAAAAAAAGGTGAAATAACTGAAAACATGTTTTATATTCTAGTTTCTTCAAAATAGCCACCCTTTGCTCTGATTACTGCTTTGCACACTCTTGGCATTCTCTCGATGAGCTTCAACAGGTAGTCACCTGAAATGGTTTTCACTTCACAGGTGTGCCTTATCAGGGTTATTTAGTGGAATTTCTTGCTTTATCAATGGGGTTGGGACCAGCAGTTGTGTTGTGCAGAAGTCAGGTTAGTTGAACGATCATTTATTTTTCAACAGGACAATGACCCCAAACACACCTCCAGGCTGTGTAAGGGCTATTTGACCAAGAAGGAGAGTGATGGAGTGCTGTAAATGGTCATGAAAATAAAGAAAACACATTGAACGAGGAGGTATGTCCAAACTTTTGGCCTGTACTGTACATACACACAGTTGTTTAAGCATTAGGTGTGTTCTGTGTGCAAAAATCCTTGTAGCACTCACTGTGGTTCCTGTTTAAAGTGACCCCATCTGCCGTTCTTATATTTGCTCATATTTGGACCTGCGTTCATATTGCAAAAAGTGTGCAGAAACCCTTGCAGCATACACTGTGTCCTGAGCAAAAGTTTCGTCACTGAATTGCGGAGGGTTTTGTACGGAAGCGTATTAGGGCCACGGTGAAGAAAAAAAAATATGGACAAAGTGAAGAAAAAAAACTGTATGTCGAGAATAAAGTCGAGAGGTTGACTTTATTCTCGACATTTCCACTTTAATCTTGACGCTTATGACAAGAATAAAGTCGACATGTTGCTACATAATTTAAGATGGGGTCTGAGAAAATCTAGTAAAGTAAACATTCATTTTAAGATGAAGTTTAGTTTACGATGTTCTACTTTAATGACAAACTACGTGAATTTAATATCAAGATAAACGGCGAGAATAAAGTAGAAATGTTGAAAATGCGTACCTGCCGTAGTGCAAGTGTGAATTGAATATCCAACAGGCTCTCCCTTATTCTTATTCATAGGTACTTTACATTTTTTTCAAACATTTTACCACCATGAGCAAACGAAGTGTTCAGAAAACAACACTGCTCAATTATTTCAGAAAAGAGATGTCACAAACTAATGAAGGTGCGGCATCAACTCCTCATGTGGCAATTGGACAAAGGCTGGTCCATCAATGGAAATCTCTTCAGCATATACTCTGCCAATTGATAAATCTAAGCACCCCTTATCCGGCATAAACAAACAATGGTTTAAAGATCTTGATTGGCTAATGGTCAAAGAAAATGTTACGTGGTGCTCATTGTGCATGAAACACTCAAACACCCCCCAAGGAGGGGTTACTTTGGGTAAACTTGCCATACACAAGAATTCGAAAAAAAAGCTTGCTGGACCATGAAAAAAGTAAAACGCACATTGAGTCTTCTGCTGACCTTTTAGGAAAGCATGTACTTCAGCAAACTCGAATTGGTCAAATTGGAAGACCTGTATCTGTGTTAAATAACTTACAGAGAGATGCCTTTGTGGGAGCTCCAAGATCCATGCATGCGTTGTTGTTGTTGTTTGAAAAGCTGTTGAAACACTGTAAAGAAATAGGTTGTTCCTTTTTACAACATCTCAATGCACATTACAAGTATGAAAGAATAATGCAAGAGATGCTGGATGTCTTAGCATCAGAAATAAAATCTAACATACTGAAAAATAAACACACTGAAAAGTTTTTTAGTATTCTGTGTGATGAAACCACAGATATTTCAGATATAAAACAATTATTTACATTAAATATGTTTTCCAGGTAACTAAAGCGGTCAGAATTAGTTTTGTATCAACCCGCAATATGATTGATGGCAAAGCGGAGACTATAACCAACACACTGAGTGACACTATGGACACTCTAGGCTTGAAAACTGCTAATCTGGTTGGACCAGGGTCAGATGGAACGGCCGTTATGATTGGAAAACAAAAAGGTGTGGCAAAACTACTTAGAGATAAAACATCTGGACTCTTGGTCAACTGCCACTGTGTAAAACCACCGATTGGCCCTTGCAAGTGCCCAAGCAGCAGCTGCTGTACCTTATTTAACAAAACTGAACATCTTAAGGCAGCTATTCTATTTCTTCCAAAATTCTTCAGTTAGGATGGCTGGTTTAACGGAAATTCAAAATATTCTGAACATTCCCCAGATTAAGCTAAAAATGGCCAGTGACACTAGATGGCTGTCTCATGATTTTGCAGTACAGTCACTAGGACAGTGTATGATGAGTGATCTCCTTGGAGGGCCCAAATCCTGGGTACTTTGATTATGGGAAAGCTTCAGACAACTGGGCCTCTAGGAAGAAAAGAAGAATAAATATTTAACTGAAGACACCTTCTGCATATGCAAGTTGGCTTTGAAGAATAATTTTTAAATTTTTCTTCATTAGGTTTCCTATACTTTTTTTCATTGTTTTCACTTCTCTTCCCGACAGCGACAATACTTATGGTTTATGTGATAACAATTGTTATTTAAAATTTTTGTTAAGGTTGCAGGATCCTGAATTGGATACTTCTTAAATTTAATAAAAATATTCTGGCACAAGTGTCAAACCTCAAAAAAGGAAGTCATATTGAGCTTTGGAAAATAATAATAAATTAACTAATAAAAATAGTGCACATTTAAATTTTCCCCACCACACCCGGCTACTTTTTCTTGCCACCCGGCTGGAAAGAATTTCTGGGGAGAACACTGTATTCAATTAAATTAAATTATTACGTATTTACCCTACTTATACCAAAGAAAACGACAGGGCATACCAAGAAAAACGCACTTGCATGAATTACAGTACATATAGGGGTAACATCGGTATTTTACATTCTAGCACTGCGGGAGACATAGCAGTACAATACTTACAGTATACGGGTTTACCTTTACATTCTTTTGTTTTTATGGTAATGTATTAAGCTGAGTTTGAAATTAAATGAAAGTGTTTTGAGGGCATATTTAGAGCTAAAACTATAAAAACAGGCATTTATTTATAAGCACTTTTTTGACCACATCCAAAATTCGTAGTTTTTCATAATTCGCGGGTGCTCTAGGGATGTAACCCACGCATATTTAGGGGGCCGTCTGTAATAGTTATTAACAGACAGCTTTATCATACCCACTAGGTGATGCACTACAGTCAGGATAACCAACAGTGGGGAAAATCACTGAAACGTAAAACTAATTAAGTATTTAATCTACTGAAATAAGTAAATTAATCTTAATAAGTAAGAATATGTATTAGTAAGAACTAATAAGTAAATTAATCTTGATATATGTATATTGTACATGAGGAAACTATAATTCTGACACAAACAACATGTGTAATATTTCCAAATCCTAGTATATGAAGCTTATTGTGTCAAACCCAAGAAGATTTCAGGCTGTCATCGCTGCCAAAGTTGATTCAACGAATTGCTGAATTGGGGGTCTGAATACTTGTGTCAATAGAAATTTCATTTTTTTACTTTTAATACATTTGCAAAAATGTCTAAAATCTTGTTTTCATCTTTTCATTCTGGGATATTGAGTGTGGCTTGATGAAGGAAAAAATAAACAGAAATGGTTTCAGCACAACACTGCCCTATAACAAAATGTGAAAAAGTGAAGGAGCCGGAACATTTTCTGAATACACTGCACATTTTTTATTTGCTTGCATGAAGACCCCGGTGTTCTGCCTTTCCAGCTTACCTTTCACAATAAAGAGTCCTAAAGAAGACAAATATGCATGTGAATTTATTGCGTGTTAGACTGGCATTAAACGGCTGCACCCAACCTATGTTCTCCCTTTCTATTTCCCCACCCGCCCCAACCCAACTCTCCCAGGGCATAGAAAAACTGATGAATGGATTTTAGCTATAATGTAATTAAAAAGAAAAAAAATTATCTAATTTACAAACCTTTTTTCGTCATCAGATTTAAACATCTAATGAGAAAAATGATCCCCTGCTAGGGCAGCAGAGCTGAAATTGATAATTTAATTTTCCATGTTCATTTGCCTTCTGCATGGAGCTGGAAAAAAATAAATATCACCATTAACTAAACCGCTGACCACAGGGTAATAGAAGACATTGCACAGCAAGTACTTGTGGTAGGTGGGCCTCCCTTCCTCTCGCTATCATTTTTGTTTAGAGCAGAGCTGACAGCAGCTGGGAATGCCAGTTCTCAATATGAATACAGGTTTATTATAGAAAACATTTGAAAAACTGCATTTTGTTGCACCTTTTTCAGAAGAGATGTTCACGTTATTTACTTTTTTCACACTTCATGCTTTTTTAGGAAAACTGTTAACTCTGAAAATGCAGGTTGAAGTAGTATTTATTTAGTGTGTCTGTTGCAAGTGATGTGTATCCTACAGCAATAATAATACATTTTATTTATACAGGGGGTCCTCGGGTTACAACGTCTCGACATACAACGTTTCGAGTTTACAACGCTCACTCTCATAAAAACTTAAAAATTGAGACATGAGAAGGAATAAAGGTAAGGATTTTTTTACACTCATTTTTTCTGTTACTACAGTACAGTGTACAGTACAGTATATTTATGTCCTTTACCTTTTTCTGAGGCTTAGATTTTGTGTTTTTATGTTCTAGGTTATGATTTTGCAAATGTGTTAAGATAGGTAACTGACTTAGGCTAGAGTGTGTTTCGACTTACACCAAAATTCGGGTTATATCACTGTTGTAGGAACGGAATTGTGTTGTAACCTGAGGACCCCCTGTATAGCACTTTTCCCCAAGGTGCTCAAAGGCCTTATATTTTGTCCAAATAAAATAAATCTCTCATACTTAAATCTACACTACATAGTCCAACTGAGGGTCACTAGGGGCTAGAGCCTATCCATAGGACCAAAGCAGAAAACTACCCTGGACTGGGCACCATTCCATTAAAGAATAACCACTAACGCTGACACATAGACACCAAGCTGGACCCCCACCACCGACAACCCCCAAAGATCATCGAAGTCTAATAATGCCAACTACCCTCTAAGAGGTAAATGTCCATCAACTCCGCCTAGAGCTCCAAATGGGCTTCGACTGGCACCGATTCCTCATCTCTGCATTGTACTTCCAGATGAGCATTCATTGCTTGTCAGCCATCATATGCACACACAGTGCCCACCATTAGGACTAAAGAGAACAATCAGATCTTTTGATTATGACAGGGAAGGTCATGGACTAATCAGACGGTGTAGCAGGGCACATCACATTACATAACTAACTTCGCAGGAGCACACCGCTGTCTGCTTCTGACTCTCCAAATATTTAAAATGAAGGCTACAACTGGAAATCACTGGAAAAGTCACATAATATAAAGGTGTAGTGGTGGTTCTGAGGCGAAGGATCTGTGCTCGCAACTAGAAGGTTACCGGTTCAAATCCCATTACTGCCAGAAGAGATCCAGGGCACTTGAGCAAGGCCCTTAACCCAAAAATTTCTCCAGGGTGGTGTACAATGGCTGAACCTGTGCTCTGACCTCCAAAAATGGGTCATGTGAAAATACAATTTCCTTTTAGGGATTAAAAAAAGTAAATCAAAAAAAGAATAATAATGTGACATGGCTTTAACTCACTGTATTACTTTGAGCCATTCATTTAAACTGTCTATGTTCAAATGTAAATATGAATTTAGCTAAATAACACATTTGTATTTTCATCCTCTTAGTATTATTTAACCAAAAAAATTCAGTCGTGAGCTTCAGTAGGCTCTTCAGTAGGAAGTTACTCAAACTATTCTACATTTCAATAGTTATTTACAGCTCTGATGCTGATCTTTCTGATCATAAAATGGGTCATTACAATAGCAATTGACAAAATCAATTCATAATTAATTGCAATATCATGTTATTTGAGGGTTATTCTAGGGTGCCTTTTTGTCTTGCACGATTTGGCTGAAAAAGTAATCGGCACATTGTCCGGCATCTCATAACAGGCTTATGTTTCGAGTTTGGTATTTTTCTGTCCAGCCATTTTAGCTCCCGACCATCCTCAAGAAACCGTGACACCCAGACACACACACACACACACACACGACCATCATCGAAATATCAGTATTGGTATCAGGGGACCATAAAAACTGGAGATGGAAAGTTTTTGATGAACCTAAAGCTTTTGCCCCTCATCCATAGACAATAACTTATGTTGTACAAAGCAAAAAATGCCCTTTATCCAGCATGACTGGCACTTATTAATGGCATTCCATATGGAGAAATATCTTTGCCATGACTGGTTGTGTGGCCTAATGGCTGGGATGTTGGACTGTAAATTAACTGATTGCCAGCTCAATAACTGTGGAAATCACTTCACTTGCTGGCACTTCTGTTATTCGTGGGGAAAAGGGGGGGGGGGGGGAAGGGCGAGGGAGGAGGGCTCTGTGCACTATAGTAAGAAGCTATATAAAAGACACTTGGATTAAAATTCATTAATTGGGTTTATGCAATGCACCAAAAAATAAACCTCTTGTTCATAAGGCTGCTGGAAGATATTAATAATATGCATTTAGGGGTATTTATTGAGGAGGCATAAATTGATACTGTATATATATTATAGTTTTTCTTTTATTTAAAAACAAACCAAAAACACTGATTTTTAAGTATTAAACCCAGATGTTCACAAACATGACCATCTTGTCTATAGAGTAAAAAAAGTCTTGTCAACCCTAGCCTGTCTATGTTGTAACAATCTGTTTATATGAAGTAGTACTGGATGGAGTGACAGTGCATCCCAAAGCCATCAGTGTGCGTAAACAGTGTTTAACAGCTACTGACATCATCAAGCTGGCGTGCCAGGGCTGCAGCCCTTTGTACCACGGAAAAAAAACACGATGCCAGGAAAGTGTTACAAATGTACAAAATCCTTTACTCCAGACCAGAGCTCCAAGTTGCCATTTGCTGTTTTATTACCGTCCTAGTTCCTTGTTGTTCTTTACTTGAATCCCCAGTTAGAGACTTTAGCAATGTACAATAATTGATTATTACCTGATATTATCTACAGGGTGGTCCAGATCTAATTTTGCAGATCCAGATTGCCTGGATGACTTTGATATATGCGGGGACGATTCCAGTTCGGCGCGAAGACAATTCTTCATGTCATCAGTTCACACACTTCTCGATGGTCTGGGATTTTTTGGGTGATTTTCTATGTAATAAACAAGTTATAGCGTAATGAAAATTGCATAATTAGATCTGGGCCACCCTATACTAACTGTGATACCCAGCTTCACTCGAGAAATTTCATAAGACAATGGGCATCAGCTACCGTATAGCGCTGTCGAGTAATTGGGTGTATCAGAAGTACTGTGTGCTTTCTCGGTATACAATATTTATAGTTCTTTTGTTTTTTTTTCTAATACAGCCACTTCACATCTCTGCCACTCGCATATATGAATTTCACTTTCACTAAACAACAAATCTTTTAATTCTCACGGATATGCCTCTTCATTGGGAAGAAACACTACTTTTCCCTGATGGCAACACGAATTAGACAATCTACAAGTCTCCGACTTAAAGTTTAAATCCGAACAATATAGTCAATCTCTTTTCGCTGTTCCGTTATTTCACCGAGTAATAATTTTCGTTTGTTTGTGCTAATGCGATCTTTACTATCCTTTTTTTGAGACTTTCAAATTTTATTACTTTCATTATCTCTAACCTGCTCTACATGTGTATTGCGCCAACATTTTTGAATTCTTTATGACGTTCTACTTTGTCATCTACTGTTTGTCTTTTATTTCGGGCCCCAGGCGTGGTTAAATCTTTTGGCACAAAGTCTCATCTCACAGTACTTGAAAGTACCTCCCTGAAAAAGTCACATCTCGTCCCAGGATTTCTTTATAAAATAGAGAGATTGTCAGGCTGTGTGTTATAGTGATAATGGCTCTCAACCCTCAGATTGTGGGTTCAGAACCCACTTACTGACACTGTGTGACCATGACCAAGTCACTTCACTTGCATGTGCTCCAAACTGGAAAAACAAAAGAAATTTAACCAGTTCTATCCCAAATATTGTAAGTCACCTTGGATAAAGACATCAGTAAAATAATAAGTAACACTATTATTAGGTCACTGGACCTGCTTACCCAATAAGTGATCAATTCCTGCCTCTTCATCGTGACTTGGCTTTTATTGATGGTCACTTCAAAACACAATTTTATAGGAAAGTGTCATTTTTGAATAGAAATGGGTAATCAGTGATGTTCCTGTGCAGCTTTTCTCTCTGTACCTCGCAGCACTTTTAAACTGCCGTGCAGCGGTTATCACATCACTCACTCCCCAACCCGTGCTGCATTTCTGAAGAGCCGTGCCATTGTTACCTTGCCTTTCACCCTTTGGTAATGCGCCCCTTATTCATGAAACTCCATCTTGTCGATTATGGTTGGTGCTTCGTAGCACTCGATATCCATACAAACCCCCTTGGCTTGTTTATTTGTTGATGATTTAATGCTCTGCTCCATTATTCATGTGATAGTGCTTCATGGTGTTCAAGTGTATAGTTTTAAAGTGATTCGGATTATCAGATAAGCAGCAGGCATGCTCCTTTTTTCTCGGTGCCTCATAGCACTTTTCAACTGCAGTGTAGCTGTTATTGCATTGCTCTCTACCCCTGCCTCGCAGCATTTTTATAAAGATTTTCTCGCCTTTCACCATTTGGTAATGCACCCACTACTCATGGAACTCCACGGGTCTACAGTAGGTGTTCAATTATATGTTGATGCTTTGCAGCACTCAATACCCATCCAAACCCATGTCATTTATGTGTTGGTGATTCATGGCGCCACCCCATCATTCGTGCCTCACAGCGCTCAAGTGTAGGAGAAAGTATATTCTTTTAAATTGAAAACGGGTAATCAATTACGTTCCCTCAAAGCAACGGCTGTGTACTCTTTTCCTGGGTTCCTCGCAGCACTTGTGAACTGCCACGCAGCGGTTATCTCACTGCCTACTCCCCATATCCCAGGGACGCTGCCACTGACCATTTTGGGGAAGAAAATAACTTGAATAAATTGTCTTCCTCTATTCTATTTTTACTGGCCTCCTTACCTGGCCGGGATGCCAGTCCCTGCATACCGCCCATTACAGAATCAATAATTTCAATCAATTTGGGGTATTTAGTTTTGCAATTGTTAGGAGATTTACCATTAAATACTAATATATCTTAATGTCCTTTCTTAGCAGATACCTACTGGTCTAGATAGGCCCTCCTGACAAATTTCAGCTTTTTAACGCAACAGGAAATAGTGTTTTATTGATGAGTGAGTCAGCTTGGCATTATATGCAATCTGTAGATTAGGATGTACTGTAAAACTTTAAATCTCTTAGGTTAGCTGATAAAATTGAATAATGATTCCATTGTTATGTTAAATGCTAACAGCTCTTTATTTTCATGTGAAACTGGTGTAGTGTGATTACCTTCAAGTCTGTTGAAAGAAAATTGTAGGTTACTCTGCCACTTTAGCACAAATGTTTGGGAACAAAGTAATTAAAGGCTGGAAAAAAGTAATTAGGAAGTACAGCAAGCGGAAAGTTGAACACTTTATTGTTCATTTTCACCGGACAAAAACAAAGCAGCAAGACACACATGTAAACTGGACAGTGCTTCTGGAAACTATGGACTTCCCCAAGTTATATATACTGTATTCTTTTAAATTTTACACAAGAACACACAAATGTACTTTTCCATTTTGTCAAACTAGTTTTTTTTGTTAATTCAGAATTATAGGGAGTCAAAGCCAATTCTGACAGTAACAGGTAAAAAAACAGTAACATAGGTATTGTCATAGATGTCGTGTATAAATAAACTGCTCAAAAAAATGAAAGGAACACTTTGAAAACACATCAGATCTCAATGGGAAAAGAAAATCCTGCTGGCTATCTCTACTGATATGGACTGATATCAGTTTGATGGAAATGAAAATAATCAACCTACAGAGGGCTGAAATCAAAGTGATATAAATGATGAGACAGGTAAGCCCATTTTGCCGAAATTTCATTGCAGCAACTCCAAATAGTACTCAGTAGTTTGTATGGCCCCCCCCGTGCTTGTATGCACGCCTGACAACGTCCTAATGAGATGACGGATGGTGTCCTGGGGGATCTCCTTCCAGATCTGGACCAGGGTATCACTGAGCTCCTAGACTGGCTGAGGCGTCCGATGAACTGAAACATAATGTCCCACCCAGAGTCTATTGGATTGAGGTCAGGTGAGCGAGCATGGGGGCCAGTCAATGGTATCAGTTCCGTCATCCTCCAGGAACTGCCTGCATACTCTCGCCACTTGAGGCTGGGCATTATCGTGCACCAGGAGGAACCCAGGAGCCACTGCACCAGCATAGGGTCTGGCAATGGGTCCAAGTGAAGTGAAGTGTAGCAGCTCCTACTGGCAGTATACCCTGTATGCATGCTGGACAACCTGGAAGTGCAATAAGTAGAGGCACCAACACAAGAGGGAGAAGGGGTACAGCTCACAGAGAAGCATGCTAGGCAGGCAACCCAGCAGATACCAGGGTGCCCAACCATCAACTGATAAAATATCAGAGTAGAAAATGGTGCCATACTATACTATCCGTTTTTTTCCCCCTCCAACTATACTTGTAGACATTGGCTTAGAACAAAAAATTTGGACCATTTTCTTGCATTGTTTGGCTTTCGGCTATTAATGTGATTCTAAGTAGCTCTTTAACATATTCAACATGCAAGACAATGTTTCGAAGGTTAATTGGCAATTGTAAGTTGTGACTGCTTACGATAAACAAAAGCAGCATCATCGTCGTTTTCGTTAGGTGCCCTTAATGTAATACGAGTGCTGTCAATTGTCACAATTACATTAGGAAAGAAAAGCAGACAATGCTGCAGACCAACGAAACTCGAAGTGTCCCCTCATCAGCACAGCAGGCATGATGGAGCGAAGGCTTATCAGACAGACAGACGTTGGATTATATATATATATTTTATTATTATTAATATTATTATTATTATTATTATTATTATTATTATTATTATTATTATT
>JANRMT010027041.1:23044165-23061392 GCA_026402145.1 Polypterus bichir lapradei
GTAACCCGAGGACCCCCTGTATATATATGTGTGTGTGTACACATATACACACACACATATATACAGTGGGTATAGAAAATAATCCCCCCCTTCGAAATATTCACATTTTTTTTGCTTTACAGCCTTAAATGAAAACACACACAAAAATATTTCTTCTCAGTTTTACTTACTCTATAACATCCAAGTGAAAGAGATCACACCTACAGTTTAGAAAAATAAAAAAAATCAAAAACAAGATCTACTGAGCTTAATAAAAGGATCACCCCCAATGTCAATATTTTGTTGAACCACCTTTTGCTTTAATGACAGTCTTGAGTCTGTTGGGATTCTTCTCTATCAGCTTTGCACATCTAGATTGAGAAATATTTGCCCACTGTTCTTTAGAGAACTGTTCAAGCTCGGTCAAATTGGATGGTGAGTGTTGGTGGTCTGCTGTCTTCAAATCTTTCCACAGATTTTCAATGGGATTTAGGTCTGGGCACTGACTGGGCCACACGAGGACATTCACTTTTTTCTCCATCAGCCACAGTGTTGTCAATTTTGCTTTGTTCTTTCTGGCAGAGGGTATCAGGCTTTCCTCAAGAATTTGAAGGTATTTTGTCCAATTCATTTTTCCTTCTACCCTAACGAGAACCCCAAGCTCTGCGGCAGAGAAACACTCCCACAATAGGATGCTGCCACCTCCATGCTTTACTGTAGGTATGGTGTGTTATGGATGGTGAGCTGCATTGGATTTCCGGCAGGTGTGCCGTTTGGTATTAAGGCCAAATAGTTTGATTTTGGTCTCATCTGACCATAAGACCTTTTTCCACTTGGCATCAGAATCTTCAAGGTGCACTCTGGCAAAGCTCAAAGAAGCCTTAATGTGGCCTTTCTTGAGAAGTAGATTTTTCCTTGCAACCCTCCCGAACAAGATACAATTGTGGAGCGCTTGTGAAACTGTTGTCACATGCACACCATTAATGACCACTCTTTGCCATAAAATCCTGTAACTCCTTCAAAGTGGCCATTGGCCTCTTGGTAGCCTCTCTTACCAGTTTCCTCCTTGCTCTTCCATCCAGTTTGGAGGGACAGCCAGATCCAGGGAGGGTCCTAGTAGTACCAAATACTTGCCACTTCTTTATTATGGACTTTACTGTGCTCCTTGGGATTGATAAAACCTTTGAGATTTTTTTGTATCCATCTCCTGCCTTATGGCTGTCCAAAACTCTATCCCTGAGATCTTTTGAAAGTGGCTTGCCACCTGTTGTGATGTGAGATTTTGCATATAACTTGATAAATGTTTTGTATGTCTTTATTTATAATTTAGGCAAACCAATGTAATTTAATGTTACTTTGGTGAGAGGTATTCGTGTTTGCCCCCCCCCTTTACGACTGTCTCTTTGTAATTTTATGACAGGATTTGGGGAGATGTGTCTTAAACCAGTTTGATGAGTATTTCTCTGCTAAAGTCTTTTAATCCCCCTGCAAGGAAGCCAGGATGTTTAACATATGGTTTGGGGGCAGGAGATAAGATGTTCTATTTCACCCATTGGTCTGAGATATGGCTGTCTGTATTTGCTGGAGGGGTTGGACAGAGGGGTTGCTCAACCACATTCTCTCTCTCTAACCAACATATGATGAAAAAGCATCTCTCTTGCTAACCTGTGATGATGAAGACAGCACAATGAAGACCACCGCTCAGCAGCCATATTGAACAGACATGTGGCTGAAAGCTGAGCACCAATGATGCCTTAACTAGAGACATTAAGTAACTACAAGTCTGTGTGCCACCTGAATTACACATCACTATTTTATCAGGTTGTATGGTTGCCAATATTCAAATGTACTTTGCATTTTGTTATTATTTATGAATATTATCAGTAATACATTATTTTATGTGTAACCACTCCTGCTTGTCTTTTTACTACATCTAATTGCCTGAGGTTATAGATATAGAAGGGAAGGTGGGGATAAGTTATATACAGTGGTAAGTCTGTGAGATTAGGCATTCAAAGGCTACGTATTAATAATACAATAGGGGAAAGTAGAGCAATATATATATTACTCTACCAAGATAAAACACCACCCATAATCAGTTGTTTGCTATCAGTTGCACTACCGAGCAAGGAAATGAATGCTCTAGGAACAGCTTCACTAATCACACAGATTACAATTGATCACAGGTGGAAGGAAGCCAGTAACCATGGTCTGCAATGGAAATGGTGGGCACTTACACCTGATTGAGTTTAGGAGGGGGGTGATCCTTTATTAATCTCAGTAGTTCTTGTTTTTTTATTTTTTTAAATTCTTCTGAACTGTAGCTGTGGTATCTTTCACTTGGATGTTATAGATTGCATTGAGTAAGTAAAGCTGGAAATAATCTTGGTTTGTGTGTTTTCATTTAAGGCTGTAAAGCAAAAAAAATATTTTGAAGGGGGCGATTTTTCTATACCCACTGTGTGTGTGTGTGTGTGTATACAGGGTGGGCCATTTATATGGATACAACTTAATAAAATGGGAATGGTTGGCGATATTAACTTCCTGTTTGTGGCACATTAGTATATGTGAGGGGGGAAACTTTTCAAGATGGGTGGTGAACATGGTGGCCATTTTGAAGTCGGCCATTTTGGATCCAACTTTTGTTTTTTCAATAGGAAGAGGGTCATGTGACACATCAAACTTATTGGGAATTTCACAAGAAAAACAATGGTGTGCTTGGTTTTAACGTAACTTTATTCTTTCATGAGTTATTTACAAGTTTCTTACCACTTATAAAATGTGTTCAATGTGCTGCCCATTGTGTTGGATTGTCAATGCAACCCTCTTCTCCCACTCTTCACACACTGATAGCAACACTGCAGGAGAAATGTTAGCACAGGCTTCCAGTATCCATAGTTTCAGGTGCTGCACATCTCGTATCTTCACAGCATAGACAATTGCCTTCAGATGACCCCAAAGATAAAAGTCTAAGGGGGTCAGATCGGGAGACCTTGGGGGCAATTCAACTGGCCCACAACGACCAATCCACTTTCCAGGAAACTGTTCATCTAGGAATGCTCGGACCTGACACCCATAATGTGGTGGTGCACCATCTTGCTGGAAAAACTCAGGGAACGTGCCAGCTTCAGTGCATAAAGAGGGAAACACATCATCATGTAGCAATTTCGCATATCCAGTGGCCTTGAGGTTTCCATTGATGAAGAATGGCCCCACTATCTTTGTACCCCATATACCACACCATACCATCAATTTTTTTGTTCCAACAGTCTTGGAGGGATCTTTCCAATGTGGGTTAGTGTCAGACCAATAGCGGTGGTTTTGTTTGTTAACACAAACACAATGGGCAGCAAATTGAACACATTTTATAAGTGGTAAGAAACTTGTAAATAACTCATGAAAGAATAAAGTTACGTTAAAACCAAGCACACCATTGTTTTTCTTGTGAAATTCCCAATAATTTTGATGTGTCTCATGACCCTCTTCCTATTGAAAAAACAAAAGTTGGATCCAAAATGGCCGACTTCAAAATGGCCACCATGGTCACCACCCATCTTGAAAAGTTTTCCCCCTCACATATACTAATGTGCCACAAACAGGAAGTTAATATCACCAACCATTCCCATTTTATTAAGGTGTATCCATATAAATGGCCCACCCTGTATATTATATATATATATATATATATATTATATATATATACACACATACATACATACAGCGGAACCTCGGTTCACGAACGTCTCGGTACATGTACAACTCGGTTTACGACCAAAAAGTTCGCCAAACTTTTGCCTCGGTTCACGACCACACACTCGGCATACGAACAAGCCAGTTTCCCTTTCGGTTTGTGCGCGTTGATGATTTCCACACGTGTTGCATTGTTCTTGGTCAGACGTGCGTGCACGCACATGCATGCATGCTTTCGCTGTGAATTCTTTGTGCTCTATTTCATTTCTCTTCCGGTTTGTACACAGTGATGTGGAGGGCAAACACGAAGGGTTGGGTCACAAGGACTTTGTTTTTGGAAATAACTGCATGAGGCTTTCGCTCCCAACAGCTAAAAAACTAAAAAAACACCAGAAACCCAAGAAATCACACGAGAGAAAACACCTGAAGGAATACATCCCTCCATGGCGGAGCCAGACTCTCCCTCAAAACTGTAACCTCCTCTCCACCCAGTTCCTCCTCACTTCATGCCAGAACTCGACTCATGCAAGGTTAGTTTTTGTATTACGGATTTTTCAAATGTTCATTTTTCGGTTCGTAGCGTGAATTGTTGCAGTGTTACTTTTCACTTTTTTCAAATGTTCATTTTTTTCTCCAGTGCTTAAAACTCTTGTGTCAGTGTTATTCAATGTTTTTACATTAGTTTACTATTACACTGTGCATTCTATGGTATAATTAATTATATTTCTGCTTAATCTTTAAAAAAATATATATTTACATATAGTTCGTGCGGTCTGGAATGGACTAATTGTATTTACATACAATTCTATGGGGGAAATTGATTCGGTTCACGACCTAATCGGTTTACGACGAATTATGGTCGTGAACCAAGGTTCCACTGTATATATATATATATAGATAATATATACTCTTTGTTATATTGCAGCCATTTGCCAAAATCATTTAAATTAATTTTTTTCCTCATTAATGTACACACAGCACCCCATATTGACAGACAAAAAAAGAATTTTTGAAATTGTTGCAGATTTATTAAAAAAGAAAAACTGAAATATCACATGGTCCTAAGTATTCAGACCCTTTGCTGTGACACTCATATTTATATTTGTGTGGAGTTTACATGTTCATCCTTGAGATCACCTTCATTTGAGTCCAGCTGTGTTTGATTATACTGATTGGACTTGATTAGGAAAGCCACACACCTGTCTATATAAGACCTTACAGCTCACAAGGCATGTCAGAGAAAATGAGAATCATGAGGTCAAAGGAACTGCCTGAAGAGCTCAGGAGACAGAATTGTGGCAAGGCACAGATCTGGCCAAGGTTACAAAAAAATTTCTGCTGCACTTAAGGTTCCCAAGAGCACAGTGGCCTCCATAATCCTTAAATAGAAGACGTTTGGGACGACCAGAACCCTTCCTAGAGCTGGCCGTCCGGCCAAGCTGAGCTACTGGGGGAGAAGAGCCTTGGTGAGAGAGGTAAAGAAGAACCCAAAGATCACTTTGGCTGAGCTCCAGAGATGCAGTCAGGAGATGGGAGAAAGTTGTAGAAAGTCAACCATCATTGCAGCCCTCCACCAGTCAGGGCTTTATGGCAGAGTGGCTTGTCGGAAGCCTCTCCTCAGTGCAAGACACATGGCAGCCCGCATGGAGTTTGCTAAAAGACACCTGAATGACTCGGAGATGGTGAGAAATAAGATTCTCTGGTCTGATGAGACCAAGATAGAACTTTTTGGCCTTAATTCTAAGCGGTATGTGTGGAGACAACCAGGCACTGCTCATCACTTCTCCAATACAGTCCCCACAGTGAAGCATGGTGGTGGCAGCATCATGCTGTGGGGGTGTTTTTCAGCTGCAGGGACAGGACAACCGGTTGCAATCGAGGGAAAGATGAATGCGGCCAAGTACAGGGATATCCTGGACAAAAACCTTCTCCAGAGTGCTAAGGACCTCAGACTTAGCCGAAGGTTTACCTTCCAACAAGACAAAGACCCTAAGCACACAGCTAAAATAACGAAGGAGTGGCTTCACAACAACTCTGTGACTGTTCTTGAATGGCCCAGCCAGAGCCCTGACTTAAACCCAATTGAGCATCTCTGGAGAGACCTAAAAATGGCTGTCCACCAACATTTACCATCCAACCTGACAGAACTGGAGAGGATCTGCAAGGAGGAATGGCAGAGGATCCCCAAATCCAGGTGTGAAAAACTTGTTGCATCTTTCCCAAGAAGACTCATGGCTGTATTAGCTCAAAAGGGTGCTTCTACTAAATACTGAGCAAAGGGTCTGAATACTTAGGACCATGTGATATTTCAGTTTTTCTTTTTTAATAAATCTGCAACAATTTCAAAAATTATTTTTTTTGTCTGTCAATATGGGGTGCTGTGTGTACATTAATGAGGGAAAAAATTAATTTAAATGATTTTAGCAAACGGCTGCAATATAACAAAGAGTGAAAAATTGAAGGGGGTCTGAATACTTTCCGTACCCACTGTATAAGACATTCTTTTTGCCCATGTGTAGCACTTCGCGCTTTTTGATAGTAAAGTGCCCTTATAGTTTGATCTATTTTATACTAGCCGTCCACCACGGCTCTGCCCGCGTAGCAGTTAAACAGGGCAGTGAGGAGGACCCTGCCCGGCTCCCCACTCCTGATGTCACGCTTCTCCCTCCCCTCGACCATGGATTAGCGTGAATGCAGTATATCGCTCCTGCAAGCAAACTATGATTCTTAGCGCAATGAGAGAAGTCACAAAATCAACTGGAATATTCAAGCAAATTCTAGAAAAAAACCCAATCTAAATCCATTAAGTAGTTCTCTCATTCTCTAGCTAAGCAGAGGTAAGATACGCCCCGAGGCTGGCGCGTGAGTGACAAGGGCCCCGCTCCCCTCCCTGAGGCCCATTGCATGTCTCTCGGATTCGTACAAATAAATCAGTACCGCAAGCGAGCTATGATACGTAGCGCAATGACAGAAGTCGCAAAATCAACCGAAATGTTCAAGCAAATTATAGAAAAAAAACCCGTTAAGTAGTTCTCTCACGAAAAGCGCACAGACGTTGGATTTTATATATAGGGATGTCTATATCTTGTTAAACTGCTCTCAGCTACTGTACCTATCCCTCTTTCATAAAATATCGTGCATCTATTCAATTATGAATGAATTTCACAAATCGAGGATGGATAATGAAAAACACAGAAATACCCTTTCAGAACTGAGAAGCACTGGAGTATTCTCCTACTACATCACCAAACTTAAGGTCAGGTTGATTGCTGATTCTAGACAGGTCCCTGTGTGAGAGTCAATGTGTCTCTAGGCCCTGCACTGGACCACTGCCCCGTCCAGGGCTGCACCCAGTGCTGTCAGCTTTGGCTCTGGCCATCTCCAATATTGATTTGAGAATGACATGAAATTTGTGATTAATAATTATAATAAGTAATTCCAAATTCGCTTCTGTAACACCTTCAAGAATGGCACCCTTATGTAATACAGGATCTCCTGTACATGCACAGTATGTTGCAGATTCACAAATATATAAGTAAAACGAGATATCTGACTTGGGCAGACAGCCAAAAACAGTTTAAATCATGTGGAATTCTATTCCTTGTCTTTCAGTTTCTTAGCCTGTCGACACAGCTCATGCTCAGACAGAAAAAGAGAAATGGAAAATGTTTCATATAGGCACCAATTCTGTATAACACAAATCAAAACCCCAAGTGACCTGCGTGGGCCAAACGTTATAGCAGCTACTCAAAAAAAAAACAAAACAAAAAAAAAAACCAAAATCTAGCATAGAGATGTCTAATTCAACTAATTTCAGGCCACCTACCACTCCCTCTCACTTTTAACCTCTCATCTGTTTTGAAACCATTCATCCCAGCTAGAAGACTGCTGATCTCTACCTACAAATCATAGCTTAGGCTATCTGAGCTGCCACTCTGTCACCACTAAACCTCGGGATAATCTCTGCTGATTATAGAGTTCAACTGTGGAAGGGGTACGTGGATCTGAGGTGTCGTTTCTCTTTTAGACCCTTTTTTGGCACAGAGTGAAGCAAGTCCTTTCTTAATGTTATGTATGGGGAGAGGAATGTAGTAGTGCCTCCTGTGCTACCCGGCCCACAACATAAACAGCAGGGCTATAACAGCAGCCTGTGTGTCTTTACCGTGCTGCCATACCATCAATTCCTCTTGGTGATCCTGACAGAGCTTTATTCCACCCCCCACCTCAAGGGAAATCTGTCTTTTTACAGAAGCTCTTGAAATGAATAAAATACATATATAGGTAGACAAACAAACAAAAAAAAATAAATAAATTTACACGCACACTTTGGTCTGAACGTGACAACTAAGGAGGTACTGAGGAATTTGGAAATTGTAGAGGGAGAAGTGCTGCTCAGATTAAATAGGCTGAAATCAAACAAATCACCAGGACCTGATAATATTTACCCTCGAGTTCTTAAGGAGCCTACTGAGTACAGATATAAACCCTTGACACATATTTTTAGGAAGTCATTGCATACTGGAGAGATTCTGAAGGACTAGAAAATAGCAAATATCATCCCATTATATGAAATGGGTGACCGGGCAGATCTAAGCAACTATAGGCCAGTAAGCTTAACATGCATCACAGGAAAATTAACAGGTTTTAAAATTCAAAATCAAGCCTTCCGTGTTTCTGACACATTTGTAACAACAAAAGGAATCTATAAATAATCATTTTAAATCGCATATTCCTAGTATTGTTTTTCTCGGGGTCAGGGTATGTTATCTATTTGCATGTATGAGTTCTCACATAAATAGAAAAGCGAATCGAAACTAAACCAACCACGTGGCAGGAAAAGTTTACTGTGATTTGGTCTTTCGAGAGGAAACCAGGAGGGGTGAAAGGCTGTCACACAGGGAGACTAAACGCTGACCAAACGCACACAGCTGGTCTTCTTTCAAAATGGCAGAATCTCATAATATTTGTGTTTTTTTGGTTCGAAAATGACATTTATAACCTACTTTACAATGTGTGTGTAATTGTAACATGTAGATCAATACTCGACAACTGTCTGGGTATGAAAAATGGATGTATTTGGTAAGTTTTTAAGTTTTTCCTCCGTATCCCATAGCCTCCATTGTAACGTAGGTAGTGCAGGAAAGGTTTTTTTTTTTTTAAATGTATAGAAAACACCTAACTTTAACAACTTGGACTTGAGAAATGCCAAGCTTATCCTTTAACCTGCTCTTTGTCTCCATGCAAGTTATGGTGTTTTGTAAAACAATCCATCTATTTATTGGACTCATCATGAGATGGTAATGAGTTCTCGTCTCTATCAACAGCAAGTCAACTTTAAATAAAACTTCAACTGTGATACTGTCCTGATACTGTCCACCAACAAGTACGGACACAGCAGCATAGTGCCACTCTGGGCGGGGCCATGCTTCAGTTTGCCGCCCTCCAACATAACTGAATTTGTTAACCTACTTAAATAGAAATTTAAAATGACGTATACAGAAAAATTAAGATACATTTTGCAAAGATTTATTCATATACAGTGGTGCCTCAGTTAATAATTTGTTCCGTAAACATGCTTGTAATCCAAAGCACTCGTATATCAAAGTGAATTTCCCCATAAGAAATAATGGAAACTCAGATGTTTCGTTCTACAACCCAAAAATATTCATATAAAAATGATTAATACAAAATATAAAGTAAAAATACATAAAAAAAATTAACCTGCACTTTACCTTTGAAAAGAATTGTGGCTGGTGTGAGGGAGATGAGAGAGAGGAGAGAAGGAGGAGAGTTATTGTGTAGGACGGCTTTCACTCTAACTAACGGAATCCCTGCTATCTGTTGGCTCACTGGAATCTATTACTTTTTTTGCGACTTTAACAAGAAAACCTATCCAATGACAGCTGCTTTTGCCTAAAGAGTCACTTCACTTGGACACAAAATAAAAAAATGCTTTACGCACTGTAAGGTTTCTAAACTCTTTTGGGATTCCCCCCAACGGGACGACACGCGAAAGAGCATCCCGAAGCAACCGCAGGCTTCCAGCGCTGTAGCAGTTTGCTGTAAAAGCGAATCCGAAAAGATCGTGGTCGCTTTATCGATGTGCCCGCCGTCGATGTTTGATGTTTCAGGCAAGGAACATTATAAATGCAAGGGCACAATATTACTAGGCCACTAACCTGGTCACGACCCTGTCGGATTGCTGTGTCTGTGTATAGGAGAGTGGCAGATCCCGCTACAATAAATAACCATGCTGTTCCTGTTTCACTCTGAATAAAGCTGGTGTTGCTAAAGTACTGAGACTCAGCCTCATGTTTTGGGGTGTAAGACAGGGACTTGCATGTTACAACACACACACGTGGCCACCATGCTATAGTAAACAGTATACGCTCTTATGGATGTTGACTATATGAGTGAGGCATGCCAACTGAGAACGAGAATGGGAAACGATTACCCACAATCCCGCACTGAGATAGAGAGAAGAACCATCGGTTCAGTTGTGATCATGTGACACTCGGCCAACAAAGCGTATACAGACTACTCCAAGCTACCTACATAATTGATTATAACTGCAGTCTCATACTCAGATGATGAACAATATACAGTAGAAGATAAAGAAACGTGTATGGTTGATCTACTATAGAGGCCAAAAAGAAAGCTCAACACAACTAATTTTTACAAGCTGTGAAAAAACAAATATTGTAATGACTCTGACAACTTGTATCAGCCTGGGAATGAGTCAACAACAAGAAGATCTGGCATTTCATCATACAAACAAGAAGCTTCAGAGCCAGCTGCAGAGGAGTCCATAAGAAAGGTCAGCCTGCCAAAAATCACATAAAATTTAAACTTGAGTGGTCCTTGTAAGGATGGTGAGCTACCTAAAACAGCAATGTAAAAAAACAAGAGTCTGTTGGCACTCAGCGCCAATGTGCACAGCAATGGTGTGATGTTACAATATGATCACCGTACCTACTCACACCACAAATTCTACAAACCCAGTAATAAACTGCAAAACTGGCTATGGTAAAATAACATGGAACCACCAAGAGAAAAAGAAAAGACACGAAGGAAAAACGTTCAAGTGTGACAAACCCTCAAATTCTGGAGGTCGGTCAATTGCTTGAATTTACTTCCCAGGAAGATAGCAAATATCTGAGTCATTTTGATCGATTTACATCAGTGCTCCCCAACCTTTTGTACACCCAACGCCTCTAGAAAAATGTTTGATTTTATGTTGACACACCCTACAAAGGTATTACCACATTTGAAGATGAAGAAGTCAAATTTCAAATTTTTGAACTACAAATTGAAACACAAACAGTACTGCAGGTGAATAAATTGAACTAAAAAAAAAAAAAAAACAATAAGCTTTTAACTCTGTGCATAAAATTTAAATATAAATTGAGCAATTTACCTTTATAAATCTCATTGCAAATGTGCCCCCCATGAAGTTTAGATTGACAATCCAGGGGTTGGGGTTTCCCGCGAAGAAATGAGAAACAATCAATGATCGATCGGTTTGGGGGATTGGAGCCTCCCGTGAAGCAACAGGTACCAGCGCACCGCTAAGCAATGAAACACAGTCAACAAGCTTTGTCTCCCCCATAACACCTGCAATGCAGTTCAAAAACAGATGCGCTGCACCGTTAAAATTGCTGTGCTACTTTCAGGACCGCCAGTAGCAGAGATGGGCCGAGTGTAAGCAGCAGGCATCGCATCCAATTCAGTTCCCCTTATCTCCAAAAGGCAAAAAATGTCAACCAAACCTCGAAATCAGTGACGTTTCATGATCAGCACTTGCACAGAAATTAATACAAGACCGTGCCCTTCTCTACAGATCATTATGAAGTCCAAATTCTATTCTTTCAAAAAATGTTATGTGCTTTCAAGAACACAACTCCTGCAGAAAGAAACCTCTGAGAACGTGCATTTCTACGGCTCATTCACAAGTGACAATTATGCACAATGCCGATTCTTTTCATATCATTGAACAGGAGTAGCAACTAAAAAATGACCTACAAATGATGGCACACCTCAAGACACCAACTACACCACAATAAAGTCGAACAACGCATCTCACTCAACTCGCAACACAGCCTTCCTCTTTGTCGAACCCCATGAAATGCCATCTCACACTCTCTGGTTCACAGGTTGGGAACCCCCGATTTATATTTTAAGGGCAATGGAGATGAAACGATAATAAAATATACTGCTCAAAAAAAATAAAAGGAGCACTTTTTAATGAGAGTATAGCATCAAGTCAATGAAACTTGTGGGCTGTTGATCTGATCAGTTAAGTAGCAGAGGGGCTTGTTAATCAGTTTCACCTGCTTTAGTGTTAATGAAATGAACAAGAGGTGCACTAAATGGGCAACAATGAGATGACCCCCAAAACAGGAATGAATGGCTTAACAGGTGGAGGCCACTGACATTTTTCCCTCCTCATCTGTTTTTTCACTCGTTTTTCATTTGTCTACAGTCGGTGTCACTACTGGTAGCATGAGGCAATACCTGGACCCTACAGAGGTGGCACAGGTAGTCCAACTTCTCCAGGATGGTACATCAATACATGCCATTGCCAGAAGGTTTGCTGCATCTCCCAGCACAGTCTCAAGGACATGGAGGAGATTCTAGGAGACAGGGAGTTACTCTAGGAGTGCTGGACAGGGTCCCTCATAGAAGGTCCTTAACCCATCAGCAGGACCCACTGGTATCTGCTCCTTTGGGCAAGTAGGAACAGGATGAGCACTGGCAGAGCCTTCAAAATGACCTCCAGCAGGCAGGCCACTGGTGTGAATGTCTCTGACCAAACAATCAGAAATAGACTTAATGAGGGTGGCCTGTGGGCCTGACATTCTCTAGTGAGCCCTGTGCTCACTGCCTGGCACTGTGGAGCTCAATTGGCATTTGTCATAGAATACCAGAATTGGCAGGTCCAACACTGGTGCCCTGTGCTTTTCACAGATGAGAGCAGGTTCACCCTGAGCACATGTGACAGACATGAAAGGGTCTGGAGAAGCCATGGAGAACATTATGCTGTCTGTAACATCGTTCAGCATGACCGGTTTGGTGGTGGGTCAGTGATGGTCCTGGGAGGCATATCCATGGAGAGACGCACAGACCTCTACAGGCTGGCCAATGGCACCTTGACTGACATTAAGTAATAGGGGTGAAATCCTTGGACCCATTGTCAGACCCTATGCTGGTGCAGTGGGTCCTGGGTTCCTCCTGCTGCACAACAATTCCCGACCTCATATGATGAAAGTATGCAGTCAGTTCCTGGAGGATGAAGGAATTGATAACATTTACTGGCCCCCACGCTCACTCGCCTGACCTCAATCCAACAGAACTCCTCTGGGTGGGACATTATGTTTCAGTCCATACTACACTGCCAGGTTGCACCTCAGGCTGACCAGGAGCTTAGTGATGCCCAGGTCCAGATCTGGGAGGAGATCCCCCAGGACACCATCCGTCATCTCATTAGGATGTTGTCAGACATGCATACAAGCACGTGGGGGCTCATACAAACTACTGAGTACAATTTGGTGTTGCTGCAAAGCAATTTCGGCAAAATGGCAAAATGTCTGCCGCATCATTTTTTCACTTTGATTTTTGGGGTGTCTTTGAATTCAGCCCTATGTAGGTTGATAATTTTCATTTCCATCAAGCGATGTGGCATCCTTTCATTCCTAACACATTACCATATCAGTCCATACCAGTAAAGATAGCCAGCAGGATTGAGATCTGATGTGTTTTCAAAGCGTTCCTTTAATTTTTTTGAGCAGTTTATAATAGTATAACAAGAGCGTATCTCCATGGTTCACAAAATACAGAATGCTTTACATAAAGCTTGGGATGCCCATCTGTATATATATAATTCACTAAAGGCAAGACAACCATGGAAAGCACGCCGGAAGGGGTGTGGATTCACTAAGCCGCCGACAAGTGAGACACCTATGGTGCACGCAGGAAGGAGCCACGCCCACCAACTCCAAGACCATTGGATACGACGACAACTTGCAGGGCCACGCCCACCAACTCGGACGTGACGACACAGAAAAAAATGGCGTGATTTATATTCGTCTGTCGTAGAGGCCACATGAAGTGCAGGTCAGGTTAATGTCATGTGCATGTCATGCACCTCCGAGATACGTTAACTGTTCATAGAGGCATGTTTCTCGCGGAGGTGAATCGCCATATGCAGCGTGTGAAACGGTTTGCGAGAGGTATCCCATGGGATCCTTAAAACAATCCTTTACAACGGAGGTTAAAGCACAATGAAGTAAGCAGTCTTTAAAAACCGAGTTTTCGGTTATGACGCACGACCGCGTGCACCATAGCAAACTGTTTTACATGCTACATACAGCTATTCGCATCCGCGACAAACATGCGTCTTCTTAGATGCTTCTGCAGAAACACGGAAGACATTTCCCTGCCCACCAACACTCCTTTTTTACCAGCCGGCGTCTACCCTCGCTCTCTAGGCATTCACACTGCCTGCCCATTTGCCCGGACGCAAAAACTCACCAACCACCCAGTTAGTGCCTTTCGTCTGTGCTTACAGTCCACATGCACGTCTGAGCCACGCGGCGTTTGTTATGCCGCGACTTTACTATTGTGTTGTATTTTACTCTCTCCAGAGTTCCATCTTTTCATTCACTTACTGTTGTATTCTCACACCAACCCGTTTTAGACAACCGTGTCTTTCCAGAAGTGTTTAGCATTCAATAAATAATCATGCATGAGATTGAGCGTGTGTCTACCCGGCGCGGAGAGGCGTGGGTAAGCCGTTGAACCCCATTCGGGCTGCAAGCCGTGGAATTCCCACTAAGTGCGACTCGTACGCTCCTACTGGTTGCATCCCTACCCTTTGTGCACACCCCCCTCCCACCTCGCTACTACCGTGGTCGGGTGTCTTGGTGGATTATATATAGGAAAGCAGTCAAAACCGCACAGAGCAATGAAAAGTCTACGTGAGTCACAGGTGCATCTGGACTGTGCAAAGATGACAACAACTCGAGTGACGAGTTGGAGGTGGGCACATGAGCAGGCAGTGCATACTGAACGAGAAATCAGCAGACTAGCATGACGGAGGAAGCGGAATGGACGTCGTCCTCCTCTCCTCCCGTTCCACACCATATGCAGCGTGTAAAACAGTTTGCGAGGGGTATCCCATGGGATCCTTAAAACATTCCTTTACAACTGAGGTTAAAACACAATGAAGTGAGCAGTCTTTAAAAAACGGATTTTCAGTTACGACGCACGACCGCGTGCACCATAGCAAACTGTTTTACACGCTACATACAGCAATTCGCATCCGTGACAAACATGCGTCTTCTTAGATGCTCCTGCACTTTGTACACACCCCCCTCCCACCTCGCTACTACTGTGCTCAGGTGTCTTGGTTGATTATATATAGAAAGGCAGCCAAAACCGCACAGAGCAATAAAAAGTCTACGTGAGTCACAGGTGCATCTAGACTGTGCAAAGACGACAACGACTCGAGTGACGAGTTGGAGATGGGCACATGAGCAGGCAGTGCATAGTGAACGAGAAATCAGCACACTAGCATGACAGAGGGAGCAGAATGGACGTCCTTCTCCTCTCCTCCCGTTCCACCCTCTGCACCTGAGTGCCGCACGTACGATTGTGTGTTGGTTCGTTCCGTGTATTGTTAAAATGTTGCTTTTCTAGCTGATTTATTACATTACTGATTTTTCAAATGTTAATTTTCTCCCTGTGCTTAAAAATCATTAAAATACAGGCCTGATTATGCGGCGTATGGTACGCCGCGGGTTGGCTAGTTTCCAATATTTGCTTTGGGTTTATCTATTAGCCGACTTTTTTTGTCTTTCTGTTTTAGAATCCTTGTGTACCTGCCTGCTCTGTGAAAACATTTACAACTGCTGTAAATATGACAACACCGCCATTAAATTCTTACTGTAAGGCAGCTTCTTTGTACATTCAGTTCATTCTTTTGTAACATTTTGAATGCTCTAACCTGGGTACTGAATAACAAATTACTCTGTGACTGATATTTTATTTGTATTTTGCTGTATTGCATCTTCTTATCTTGAGCTTCTGTTCTTTATAGCTTTCTAGTGCACTTTGTGGGGATGCTCTTAGTCAGCAGCGCCATATAGAGATTGATTGATTGATACGGAGGTAATGAGTCTCTGTGGCAGCATGAGACACTTGGTAATAATTTAGCATTCTCTTCATTTATTTTTACTATCTAAAACAACCTACATGTTTATTCTTCCCACAGTGATTTAGGGGAAGCTTTTCTGGTAGATGTAAGCAATTACTGAATACACATGCACACACAAACACCCACACTTTCTCCATACCTTAATTGCTATTTGTTGGAAGGTATATTTATCCTCCATAGTCCAACTTTATAAAAAACTAGATCATTACCAGCTCTTACTTCAGAATTTTAAAAATGGTATAAATATCTGTGTAAGTGCTGTTATGCCAGGCCTTTGATCATTTCTAAAGCAATTCTTTAGGAAAAGATTGAGCATCAAATGGCAACCCTGTACTTCCTGATGAGCATTCATTGGTTCATTTGGTTGTCAGCTCTCCCACATAAAGCCCGCACCTCTGAAAAATCAAAGAGGTCTGATTGTGCCCTAGCCAGTCGCAGACTAGTTGGTCTCAGTCGTTAGGTATGTCACATCACGGGAGTGCACAGCAAGCTGCATCTAACTGGCTAAAATTATGTAAACGAAGGCTACGACTGAAAACTGCTGGAAAAGTTGTCTAAGGCCAGGGTTATACTTCACGCGACGTGACACATGCTGCAGCGGACACTCCTGCTACGCAAGCGTTGTAGTGTTTATACTTGCGCGTGCACTTTATGTAAATCTGGAGGAATCCACCAGGTGGCAGTGCAAGATACTATCACGGTGAGAACAGGTTCGGCTACTCTGTGTTGTGAATTGCCTAGAACACCCATTAAATTCGGATGACACCTTACTGCAATATCTCTGAAAAGAATGTTTATTGATTAAATCCATCAATCCAGGGATGTGTCCATTCCAGCAAGCATTGGGCACGAGTGAGAACAATCCCTGGACGAGGCCTCAACTTATCGCAAGGTGAATACAAGCACTCACATACACTAGCGTCATTTTAACGGCACCAAGTCTCCAAATCTGCATATCTTTGGAAGGAAACTGGAGCACAGTGTGGAATCCAAGCAGGGAATACCAGCGACGTGACTCCATGCGAGACAGCAGTGCTACCGCTCTGCCACCGTGTCACCCCCATGTGTGTGATCATTAACAGCATTTATTATTTAAACGAAATTAACAATTTATCTGTAAAATGTAACATACACCCTTTAATGCATTTCATCAAGACCCCCATGACCCTGTAGTTAGGATGTAGCGGGTTGGATAATAGATGGATAGATGAAAGTGACATCAAGTATAAATCTAAAGATTCTAAATTTGCAGAGAGTTGGAATATCATACATTTAATGTGTTCTGTGTGGTGATCTATTGCTGCTTGCTGTAGCAATTAAAAACTGGGATGACGTTTATGACGG
>JANRMT010027041.1:23061492-23071768 GCA_026402145.1 Polypterus bichir lapradei
TGAAGCTGCAAAACAAAAAAAAAAAAAAAAAGACGGCACAAGATGGTATGTGAGACTTTTAAAATGTATCGTGTCATTACGATCAGGAATATGCGACACTTGAATATAAAAGCGCCACGAATGCATCTGTATGTTGGCATTTTGCTTCACCACATCGAACCATTCATCAAACATCGAAGCGCGAACATCGATCTCATAGGATCCGCAAAGAGGCTTTCTGTCACATGTAGATAGTAAACAGAGACTCTGACGTCACATTAAGACTTGATCACACTGTGCCCCCCGATTTTTTGCTGGTACTGCAACTTGCGCATGCGCTGCGTTCATTTCTGAGGACCTGTTCGGGGATGCGTGAAATGAACGCTGAGAACGCGAGGCAGCCATGATGCAGGCGCGTACGCGTTCTGAGCATGAAGTATAAACTGGCCCTAATGTGGCATGAGCTTTAGAAGACAGTAGAGCATATCTGATTAAATAAGTTAACACGCTGCCTTTTGTTTAATTAATATTGTGACAGTGTTGACTAATGATACTTACAAAAAAGATTAAACAATTCTATCACTTGATAAGGCTGAACAGTATAATTATTCTCCAAGTAGAGTTTATTTTAATGCTGTACAAACTGCATATGACTAATACATAATAATCTCACTTGCTTCATTTCATTTTAGCCGTCACATTGAATTGCTAATTATAAAAGATCTGTTTTCCAAACTAACACTTGACAGAATTATTAGAAAAATAACTGTTTTCTCAAACACAGTTAATTAAATTAAAGAGTCACAAGCAGTTGGAGCCTACCACAGCAGCACAGGGCACCAGACAGGAGCCAACCTAAGACAGAGCACAAGTCCATCACAGGTTCTACTCAACCGGGCCAGTCTGCAGTCACCAATAAACCACTGAACGTGCAAACACCATACAGGCAGGGACCAGACGTAGGATTCAGACTAGCAGGTAAGATGTGTGAGGCGGCCACAGCACTAACCACTGTGCCACCCCTATTTAAAAGGAACCACTTATTTAGCTGATCACTACCCTGGACACTCTGGCAGGAGAATCAGAGAGAAAGATGTTGGATTATCTGCTGGTCATGACCAATAATTCCTCACCGTCACTGCAGGACACCTCCACACAGCCTGAAAAGCACATGCAGCACAAGGCCGGTATTCTTCATAGTGCTCCATGATGCACCATTAGAGGTCTTAATTATGAAACATCCTTTAACGGTGTAACCTTTAGCAAGACAATGTTCTATGCCATTCTAATCTTTCATGTTGAGTGCATTTTGATTTTTTTTTCTCTTGACTGTTGTTTCAACTCAGTTTCCAATGGGATCAATTAAGTACCCTTTACATATTTGTAGAAACACTATGTGCAAATTTCAACACCCCTTGACACCCTTTTTTTTTTTTTTTAAAAAACAAAGTCCATTGCACATTACCATGTATTGTGTAACTGATGTTAAAAAGCTTTACTCTTAAATCAGGGTGATTAATGTGCCAGTTGTGCTTTGCTTCTGCACATGTTCCAAAATGGACATTCAGGTAGATACAAGTAGGGAAAAATGATGCTTTCTGAAATTTTATATATATATATATATATATATATATATATATGTATTGTGGCGGACAGCCGGGGCCCTTGCCCGGCTGGGACGCCTCTTCTTTATATGGTCCAGGGAAACAAGCATGGACTGAACAATACCTCTCCCGGGACGCTAGATGGCATCCCCCTGGGTGGCAGTAGTGCCTCAGATTCCCACAGGGCTCCATGGCAGATGGGAGTTCTCTACAACCCAGTTGGGATCAGGGGTTGCCGCCAGTGGGCCCTACAGTGGTTCCTGAGCCCATGTGCAGACGGAAATGGGTCATCAAACACCTGGAGCACGTCTGGGTGGGATATAAATGAAGCTAGTAGCCACCAGTGACAGTGCTTGCCAAAGAGGGGTGGAGGAGAAGAGATTTACTATAAGTAGTGTGTACTATTGTGCTTATTGGGACTGTGTTGTGCCTGTGGGCAATGCCCTCCCCGAAGAAAAGAGAATAAAAAAAAAAAAAGTTTGTTTTTATAAGTGTGCCTCTAGTGCAGGGGTTCTCAAAGTCAGTTCTGGGGACCCACTGTGGCTTCAGGTTTCTGTTCCAACCAGATTTATAATCAGTGACAACTGATTTAAATTGATTAACTGGTATATTTTTCTCTTCTCGTATTCTACATTAACAAAGCACAGAGGCATGATTTTTACATTGAGAATTATTTCTGCTTTTGCTATAGATTTAAATGCTTAACTTCCTTTTGTTGCTTTCATTATATTTCACCCTTTCTCTGTGCTGCTTTTCCCCTTCATTGTTTCTTATAAATGACAATTAAAAATGAGCAGAGCAGAGCAGACACCCAGGCAAACGACATTGAGTCATGAAAGGCTGCAACTACTTTAGCATCAGACTAACTAAATACGGTAGTAAATAATGTATTAATTAAACAATTAGAACACCTGGAAAAGTAGAATGAAAATCAAGATGGATATATTGCTAAAAAGAAAAGAAAAAAACATTATTCCTATATACAGTAACTGCCTAGTACATTTTAATTATATACATACATACATACATACATACATACATACACACACACACACATACATACATATATACATACATACATACACACACACACTCACCTAAAGGATTATTAGGAACACCATACTAATACGGTGTTTGACCCCCTTTCGCCTTCAGAACTGCCTTAATTCTACGTGGCATTGATTCAACAAGGTGCTGAAAGCATTCTTTAGAAATGTTGGCCCATATTGATAGGATAGCATCTTGCAGTTGATGGAGATTTGTGGGATGCACATCCAGGGCACGAAGCTCCCGTTCCACCACATCCCAAAGATGCTCTATTGGGTTGAGATCTGGTGACTGTGGGGGCCATTTTAGTACAGTGAACTCATTGTCATGTTCAAGAAACCAATTTGAAATGATTCGAGCTTTGTGACATGGTGCATTATCCTGCTGGAAGTAGCCATCAGAGGATGGGTACATGGTGGTCATGAAGGGATGGACATGGTCAGAAACAATGCTCAGGTAGCCCGTGGCATTTAAACGATGCCCAGTTGGCACTAAGGGGCCTAAAGTGTGCCAAGAAAACATCCCCCACACCATTACACCACCACCACCAGCCTGCACAGTGGTAACAAGGCATGATGGATCCATGTTCTCATTCTGTTGACGCCAAATTCTGACTCTACCATTTGAATGTCTCAACAGAAATCGAGACTCATCAGACCAGGCAACATTTTTCCAGTCTTCAACTGTCCAATTTTGGTGAGCTCGTGCAAATTGTAGCCTCTTTTTCCTATTTGTAGTGGAGATGAGTGGTACCCGGTGGGGTCTTCTGCTGTTGTAGCCCATCCGCCTCAAGGTTGTGCGTGTTGTGGCTTCACAGATGCTTTGCTGCATACCTCGGTTGTAACGAGTGGTTATTTCAGTCAAAGTTGCTCTTCTATCAGCTTGAATCAGTCGGCCCATTCTCCTCTGACCTCTAGCATCAACAAGGCATTTTCGCCTACAGGACTGCCGCATACTGGATGTTTTTCCCTTTTCACACCATTCTTTGTAAACCCTAGAAATGGTTGTGCGTGAAAATCCCAGTAACTGAGCAGATTGTGAAATACTCAGACCGGCCCGTCTGGCACCAACAACCATGCCACGCTCAAAATTGCTTAAATCACCTTTCTTTCCCATTCTGACATTCAGTTTGGAGTTCAGGAGATTGTCTTGACCAGGACCACACCCCTAAATGCATTGAAGCAACTGCCATGTGATTGGTTGATTAGATAATTGCATTAATGAGAAATTGAACAGGTGTTCCTAATAATCCTTTAGGTGAGTATAAATATATACATACATACACACACACACACACACTAAACGTTAGTTTTCTCAAAACACATAATCTGGGAAATAACAGTTCATTTAATTATCCCAGGATTCCAATTAGAAACAGAAGCTGGTTGGAACAAAAACCCGCAGCTGCAGGGGGTCCCCAGGACCGACGTTGAGAACCCCTGCTGTAGTGTCTGTGTCGGGATGGGTGGCTAGCAGGCCCCCTAGTGGTCTTGTTAGAGTATGTATATTTATACACACGCACATACATATACACAGAGGGGACCAAAAAATGTATACACACTTCAACAAAAGAAAAACCCATATTAAAGTTGTGATATTAAATTTAGACAGATATCAAGGGATGAATTTAAGTCACTTTTGACTTCTACGTTTACAACAGGTGCTCAAAATGGTTACCACGAGCGTCCAGACACTTCTTATTACGGCAAACTACTCCTTGAATGACGTTGGCCAAAGTGTCCAATGAGACTTACGTGCATGCAAATTCAGTTTCTTCTCGAAGCACGGCCAGTGTAGCAGGTTTCATTCACACCACGCATTGTTGACGTAATTCAATACAACTTCAGAAAAGTCCAGAGACAACAATTATGAAAGTGTGTTTACATTTTTTGCCCCCCTCTGTGTCTGTGTGTGTAAATATATATAATATTGTTCTTTATGCATTGAAATAAGATAGATAGATACTGTAACACTCATACTCAGTAGTTATAAATAAAATTCCTATAGATTAGTGCAGAGGTCCTACTATGGCTGCAAGTTTTCATTCCAACCCCATTCTTAATTAGTAACCAGTAGTTGCTGCCAATTAACTTCTTTTGTCAATTGACTTACTGACTTAAGAGTACAAAAAGGTCAATTCTCTTGACATAAATGGAAGAGGAAAGCAATTATGCAAGTCTAAGACTAAACAATATTATCTGCAAATTATTACTGTGAAGAACTGACATTATCAACCTGCAACTAAATGGTGTTTGAACTCATTAATAACACAGGAAAGGTGCAGCTGCCCTAACTGATAAAAACAGAAGACAGGTTTAAAAATGGACAGTGGCATCAGGAGGTGGGGAGCTTCAGTGGATTAAGCCCCTGATCTCTGGTGCCCAGCCCCTGACCTCCTTGCTCATTTGTGTGCCACTCATATTCACTTTTCAAGCTGTTGTTTATATAATTTCAAAAAAATGACTGTGTTTAAACGAATATTAATAGCTGTGTATGAAAGCTATTGAGCCCTCACAAGCCTCTTTGTGCTCCGTTTTTTATCTCCATTGTGAGGTGTCACATTTAATGTTGTCAACTAACACATGCAATTGCATTCTATTATCTCTATTGCTTTTGAATATGACTCACGGTTACAAAACTATTTAATAAACAAAAGTGTAATAACTGACTCATGAAATAAAAAATGTAAAATGCTTCAACTTTCTTATCAGTTAACTTTGTCACTGAACGCATCTGAATGCTGCATCATGCATACGTTATCTAATATTATCACTTTTATTTTCTACTATCAATTGCAATGTATTTCTATTTACTCATTTACAGTACATATTTTTTATTTATTCATCTATTTATAGTAAAGTGTAGTTCTTTACTTGTCCTGTGCTAATGTACGTGTTGCACTGCCGCCCTGAAGAACGTTATTTCGTTCCACTGTGTGTTGCAATATGGTGTATTGATGGTGTGAGAGTAAAGCCGCTTAACTTGACTTGTACAATGGCCGCAGAAATCCCAGTCTAGGTGCTTCAAGCTGGTAGAGACATATCCAAACATCCTGATGGCCGTCATTAAAGCAAGCGGAGGCTCTACGAAGTATTAAATCAGGGATCTGATCAATTTTCCAAACCCTATTATTCTATTTTTTTTTTTTTTGTTTTGACCTAGTGCTTGTTTATCATCCCTTGAATGTGTTAATAAAGCTGGAATTAGTATTTGTAATGGATTTTGACGTCAGGCTGTAAGACAAAACAAGTGACTACTTCAAATAGGTGTGATAATTTCTATATGCACTGTCATATTTCTTGAAAAAGCTCTCTCATTTTGGCCATTTTTGATACCAGATATGTGAATCTGTGCAATGACCGTATCTTGCAAGACAATTTACTTGCTTTATTGAACAGAAAATGATAAATTGGGGGTGCAAACACAATTCCAAAGGTTTCTCTAATAACCAATCAGCATTTAAAACTGGGCCAATTATGCATAAGCTGAAGGAGTTTATCATTAAGACACTGAAGGAATGGCTGCTGAAAATGGAGCATTGCAGTCATATGTTAATACTACTAGGTCAGTGATTTCAAGAAGTAAGAGCCTCTAGCAACACCAGTAATATCTAGGCTGCATTTTTATATCAATTTAATTGTATCTTGATGAAAAAAAGGCATTCATTTCTATAAAAAGCAGCAACTTTTCTGGGGGGGATTCCAAACTTTTGTGCGCAATATGCATACATGATGCTGCAACACACGGCTGGTATGTTTGTGTGTTTTTGTGGTTATTCCGACTAAGGCAACCAAGCGCAAGACAGGAAACCAGCGAGCTGAAATACAGGATGCATACGTGCATTATGTAAATTTGCCCTAATCGTGTTTCTGAAACATCAAATTTCCATTTATTCATTTGATTTGCATAATCGCTAGCCAACGACCTGCAGCACACTACGCCCAACCTGTTCATCTGTTTTCGCCAGTTGCCTCTTTTTGTTTTGTTATGTTTATTATTGTCTTTCCACGCACCTTGAGCTCGCACAATTCTGAGATCGAGGTTTAAAAAGTCATGTGTAACCAAGTAGCACATTATACAAGTGTTTAAGACATTTCGGCGACAGATCCAAAAGTTAAAAAGGGAGTATCACGTGGACTTCCCAGTGGCAATAAAGTAACAATTTTTTCCTTGCTTTCACCGTCTAAGAGCTTGTAAAGCGCGCCGCTCACGTGTTGTTATTTTTATTTTTTTCTTCTTTTTTTTTTTTTAAATACCCTTTAAAGGAGCGATTATGACTTAGGCTTTCTAGCAGATTTAGCTGAACGTCGCCGCAAAAGAAAACAGAGCAGCGCGCACACACACTAAGCAAACACAAGCAGCAGCCGGGGATGAATTTTTCCTCTATGGAAAATTTGATTTAAGTCCGCTTTGCCAAACTCAGCCTCCGCATTCAGGCTCACTAGGATTAAAAAACACGCACGTAACCCCGGATTATTTCAAGCAAACGAGGTTGGCGAAACGCAATCCATGCAAGTGGAGTTACTGTCTCTTATTTCGCTTTCACTTTGCACCTTTACATTAAAAAAGAAAAAGAAACAACTGCAAATAGAGCAATGCCTTGTTGCTAACCCGCAGCTTCCTCATACAAAGATGCGCTCCACCAAAATGCTCACATCCAAGAAGTAAACACCTTCGCTACGTGTTATTATTATTATTTTTATTTAAGTGCGAGCCAAAAGGTAACCCGTACTTACCCAAAACATGAAATTGAAGAAAAACAGAAGGTATTTCACACATTTCATTCCGCCTTTTACTTTTCCCATGTCTGATTTCGGTAGAGATCCGCAGTAATTTTAGGAGGACAATTCGGAAAGAAGGGCGATTCCCGGCAAATGCTCTCAGCGACTTCTTCCAAAAAAATAAAGGTGACTGCGAGACAAAACGTAAAGGTAAGCACCGTGAACCTTTGTCACAGAGTGAAGACCTGAGGTTTCTTATTTTCACATATAGTTTCCAGACCGCCCATTTTTTAATATCATATTGAGGGCGGGATAAAGGAAAAGGAGGGGGCCCGCCAGGTTCTTTCCGACAGGCCAACGCTCAGGCTGCATGAACTCATTTTAGCCGGTGGGGGTCGCAAATCAGAATCCATTGGGGAGACGATCGGCCGCGGGTGGCTAATCTCTGATCAAGTGATTTGCGTCGGGGACAGATTATTATTATTATTATTATTTATTATTACTTGGTTGATGCCTTTACGTAAGGCAACTAACACTTGAGAGATACAGTTGTTTCCATTTTCAGTTGGAGCACATGCAGATTAAGTGACCTACTCATGGTCACACAGTGACAGTAGTGGAATTTGAACTGGCAGCCTCAGAGTTTGAGATCCAAAGCCTTAACCACAATAACAACACTTTTTCATTACAATGGTAGTTGCATCGAAAAAGTACTGGGAAAAAAACCTCCAAAAAATAAATGTTTCCGAGTGGTTCTTCAGAGCTATGCCATAGGGGCACCCTTTTTGGTTCCCAAAAGAATCATCCACCTAAATGATCCAGAAAGAACCTTTAAATCCATAACGGAGACCATAAATAATCATGAATTAGATGATAATAGATTTTTAAAATTAAAAAGTGCCCCAAGATTTTAAAAGGAGAGAGGTGCATGGATAAGTGCGGGTTTTCTTGATCTGTTGTACCCTGCCATGTTGCCTACTAGACATTAAAAATGTCTGTTTTGCCCACATATTAGAAACGTTTTCAGAGCCCAAAGAAACAAATTTGTGTGAAAAGAACCCTAAGTGGTTCTTTGTCAAGCAAAGGTTCTTCAAGGAGCCACACGACCCCACTACAATTAGTAAGAGTGAATTCTGAGCTCTAGCATGCCATCCAATAATTTTCTAACCAGGACAGTCCATCCATCCATTTTCAAAACCTGTGTTACCCTGAGCAGGGTCATGGAAGAGCCAGAGTCTATCCCATAATACATAGGGCTAAAGGCATGAACAATCTCTGGACAAAACGCCAGAACATCCATCCATCCATCCATCCATTATCCAACCCGCTATATCCTAACTACAGGGTCACGTGGGTCTGCCGGAGCCAATCCCAGCCAACACAAGGTGCAAGGCAGGAAACAAACCCCGGGCAGGGCGCCAGTCCACCGCAGGACGTGCACACACACACACCCACACACCAAGCACACACTAGGGACAATTTAGAATCGGCACACCAGAACATTTAGAATAAATTGAATTCATACACATACTTTTCCAGTTCATTATTTCAAGTGTTACTATCTCACAGTTGTAAGAATCCCATGCCTGGTGATGTTTATTTGACGTTTGCATGTTCTCCCCGTGTCTGTGTGGGTTTTCCTTTAAGTGCTCCAGTTTTGCACCCACATCCCCTAAGATATGTAGCTTATTGTGTTCATAAGAATTACTTTTGTCCAGCACCTCCTGAGTCACCGATATGAGAAAAACCCCATAATATGCTATACCATTTGAGTTGTCTTGATGTCTAGTTATACACGATATCAAGCTTTTTGTACTTAGCCTCTATTTTTGGTTCTCTGGGCCCAAAAAACTAATTTGTTTTGAACTATGTTTTGTGCAGGAAATTATACCTTTATGCTAAAAAGTAAACCAAAATGATCAGGAAAAATGATCAGGAAGACTTGAAGTTGTGCAAACCACAACAACTGATCTCACGGGTTCATCTACTAATGGGAAACAAGGGGTCAAAGTTACTCCTTTTCACAAAATTTTGGAAAAATGGGGATTGGTAGCACAGGTATGTGGAGTGTTGTTTTATTCTGTTTCAAGGCTGCTAATCACAAATAAAATATTTTTTATATGGGATTCCTTACCGGTGGTCCTAGGCCTCTAAGAGCCACTCCCAGAAGATTAAAACTGACAAATGTCCAACATAAGCAAGCGGGGTATCATTATAGACTGTTTCAAGGTCAATGAATATGAATTTTTTTGATTTTTAACTCAGAACCTAGCCTTCAATGTGACTCTATCAGAGGGTGAAAAATGACAAATTTCTATTATAATCAAAAATATTAAGAATTTAAATATTTAGCACATATTTCAAATATTTGGTGCAACTATTCTCATCCTCCTTAACACCCTAGTACTACAGCCTCCTTAATAAAGATAGATAGATAGATAGATAGATAGATAGAGTCACAAAGTTGACGCTTGGTGGCGCTGTTGCTCACCTTTTCCCCAATAGACAGTACACAAGACACGGAATAAAATCACTAAGAAGTTCTGTTCACGTGATTTGTCAACACTTCCGGGTCAGATGGAGAATTACATTTTTCTTCAGCCCGGAAGTACTTCTGTCCTTCCGTTCCCATGACTTGGGAGTACTTCTGGGCTATATGGAAAATATAAAGCCTTGTGTCTCCTGGCAGCATCCCCTGGTGGCACCCACGGCACCCAGCAGGGCTGTGAAGTCAAACTACGAAGTCCATGATGCCTTGCAGGAATCTGGGGCACCACTACACTGCATCTTTCTTCTCTTCGGGCGTCTCGGCCGGATTGAGCAGCCGGCCGTCTGCCACAATAGATAGATAGATAGATAGATATGAAAGGCACTATATGATAGATAGATAGATATGAAAGGCACTATATGATAGATAGATAGATA
>JANRMT010027041.1:23071778-23087491 GCA_026402145.1 Polypterus bichir lapradei
GATAGATAGATAGATATGAAAGGCACTATATGATAGATAGATAGATAGATAGATAGATAGATAGATATGAAAGGCACTATATGATAGATAGATAGATAGATAGATAGATATGAAAGGCACTATATGATAGATAGATAGATAGATAGATAGATAGATAGATAGATATGAAAGGCACTATATAATAGACAAATTTTTATGAAAGGCACTATATAATAGATAGATAGATATGAAAGGCACTATGTAATATATATTTGTAGTAAAAAAATGCATTTGTCATTCCAACAGAAGTCCTCTGCATTCCACAAACCTCTGGAATATTTGCGTTGCACTTGACAAGTCTGGGAAGGTTCAAGATGGCCAGCGGAGAAGTCTGTGGCACTGAATAAAGAGAGCCTTGGAGAAGATAAGGGGGAATCACCAAAAGAGGCACAGTACACAATATTGGAAGATGTTCGGGAATACTGGAAGAGTGAGTGTTACTTCAGTGACATCACTGGAATAGCCTTGGTTCCCAAACTAATAAGGATAAAACAGAAATATTAGTGGTTAGCAAAAATGGAAAGAGTGAGGGTATTGGAAAAAAAAAATCAAGCCGAGGTAAAGAATTTAGTTGTAATCATGGACTTAGACCTAAACTTTAAATCGCACATAAACCAGATTATTAGGACTTCATTTTTTCATTTATGAAACATTGAAAATGTTAGAACACTTATAACAATATAAGATCCTGAGAAACTAACTCATGCTTTTGTTTTTAGTTTACTAGATGATTGATGAGCAGCTATCTTATTCTGACCACATTTCTACTGTTCCTCATTCATGTAGGTTCATGCTGCACAACATCCGTAAGATCAGACCTTATCTGACAGAGTATGCCGCACGACGTCTGGTCCAAGCTTCAGCCTCGTCATGTCTGGACTACTGCAACTCGCTTCTGGCAGGAGTACCCGCATGTGCTATCAAATTACTGCAAATGGTCCAGAATCTTGTATTTAACCAGCTTGAGATGGGCACATGTCACTCCTCTTCAGGTCACTACATTGGCTCTCCGTAGCAGCACACATTAAGATCAAATCCCTGATGCTTGCCTACAGAGTAGTCAGTGGCTCAGCACCTGAGTATATGGAGACACTGGTGAAGTCCTATAGTCATTCTTGCCCACTCAGGTCTGCCAGTGAACAGTGTCTGGTGATACCACCTCTGTGTGGTATCGAGTCTCAATCCAGATTCCTTTTCCTTTGTAGTTAGAAGTCAAGCAAAATGACACCTTTTATTGCCTAACTAAAAAGATTACGAAATGAAAGCTTTCGAGGCAACTCAGGCCTCTTCTTCAGGCAAGATGTAATCCTTTGTAGTTGCCAGTGAGTGGAACGGGCTGCCCACCTCCATCTGAACTGCTCACTCCCTCAATGTATTTAAGAAGCAACTGAACACTAATCTGTTCTACGAATATCTGTCTAAATGATAGAAGCAGCAGAAAAAAAAACCTGTGCTCTGTAATCTTTTATATTGTGGATTAATTTGTTGTTTAAGTTTAATTGCTTTATTAATTATAATCTATGATGTAAATAGATTACACGATGTAAATTATTAGTTATTACATCTTTTCACTTGTGGCAATCAATTTTTGTTACCTGTCCTATTTCAATTGTTGAATAAATAGGCCCTACCCTAATAGTACACAATTATATTTACCTCTGTTGTAAGCTGCTTTAGATAAAGTGTCTGCTAAGCAAATAAATATAAATGTAAGCGTAGATTACTGTAATGCACTCCTAATAGGACTACCTAAGAAAGACATCAAACGACATTTCAATTAGTGCAGAATGCAGCAGCCAGAATTGTAACCAGAAGAGAAAAATCATCACACCAGTTTTAGCGTCAGTACATTGGTTACCTGTGTCATTTAGAATTGACTTTTAACTACTAATGGTGTATAAAGCCTTAAATAATTTTGCCCATTCCTGTATTTTGGAATGTCTTTTCCCCTACCCTCTAAGTCATAACCTTAGATCTTCTAATGGTGGTCTGCTTATAATTCCAAGAGCCAGACTTAAAAGTGATGTGGTGGCCTTTTGCTGTTATACATCAAATATCTGGAATACTTTACTAAGAGAGATATGCCAGGTTAATACTGTGGAACATTTTAAAAAAATGGCTAAAATCCCACTGGCTTTTAGGCTAAGGATCTGCGCTGGTGTCCAGAAGGCTGCCAGTTTAAATCTCGTTACTGCCAGAAGGGACTCTGCTCCATCAGGCCCTTGACCCCTTAACCTGCAATTGCTCCAGGGAGGGCCCCCTGTACAATAGCTGACCCTGTGCTCTCACTTGAAGGGGTATGTGAAAACTACATTTCGTTGTAACTGTACAATGACAATAAAGTTGAATCATTTCATAGCTACATTTTAGAGAGGTTAGGAGCACACGCTGATACAGAGCATTGCCGCACCCACCTCACGACAAACTGACTCAGGATCCCAGATTAGGTTGCAGCCATGCAACAGGTGACGCCTCAGCACCACACTAGTTCAGATGGAATGGAACAGTGTGAATTTTTTTTTTTATGGTGGCTGGAGTGCCAATTCTGCCACCAACCCCCAAGGTTTTCCCTGCAAGATGGTGATCCTACGTCCAGGGCTGGATGCATATTAACATCATACCCAGGACGGAACAATTACAGGTTAAGGGCCCAATGGAGTTGAGTCACTTTTGGTGTTTACGGGATTCAAACCGGGAACCTTCCGATTGCCAGCACAGATCACTAGCCTCAGAGCCACCACTCCGTCCTAGTTGTACTCTTTATAGACCATATAGGCATCACATTATCATATTCTTCAGGGATTTATAATCTTTACTCATCTCTACTTCTCTCTGCTTGATTTTCTAGTTCTTCTGTGGTGGTGATCTGCATCACCACCCCCTGACTGAAACACTGGGCAGTTGCCTGTGATGCCCATACGCCCAGGTGTCCATGAGACCGACTGCGTTGAATCCTCTCTGACAGAACCTGGAAACAATGAGGAAGGATTAACACCCATTAGGCAGAATGACTTGGGGGGTCATGGGGGCGGCTGGGTGGTCTTTTGCCCTTGACCCCCTGCACATTTTTTTGTTGTTGTTTTCCCCTACTAGTCATCTGACCTTATCACTAGACTCTTTTTTTTAGAAACTCACATTATAATATTTTATATAAGAACACTACTCTTCTACTATTATATATCGATGTTTTCTAAGATCTTACGGATTTAGTGAGTTTTTTTCTTTGTTACTTATTCATTAATATTCTTACCTAATCTTATTTGTCTTTTTGTTCCCTATAACTTTCTCTTTGACATCCTGTAAAGCACTTTGAGCTACATTCTTTGGATGAAAATGTGCTATAGAAATAAATAGTTTTGTCTTTCTTGACTTGTTATTCTATATGTTATCTAGGATTATGTAATGTCATGACATGCTATGAAATGTTATGTTATCATATGTTAACACGCTGCGGTGGGCTGGTGCCCTGCCCGGGATTTTTTCCTGCCTTGTGCCCTGTGCTGGCTGGGATTGGCTCCTGCAGAAACCCCAATGACCCTGTGTTAGGATATAGCAGGCTGGAAAATGACTGACTGACTGTTAACACGTTATATCATCTTATGTATCATCTTACGCTATATCAGTGCATGCTCCCAACCTCTCCTCATATTATGCCGTGTCGTGTTTTGTGATCTCAAATTCTCTTATGTGGGCGGCACGGTGGCGCAGTGGGTAGCGCTGCTGCCTTGCAGTTAGGAGACTAAGTTAGGAGACCCGGTTTCGCTTCCTGGGTCCTCCCTGCGTGGAGTTTGCATGTTCTCCCCGTGTGTGTGTGGGTTTCCTGTGGGTACTCCAGTTTCCTCCCACAGTCCAAACACATGCAGGTCAGGCACATTGGCGATTCTAAATTGTCCCTAGTGTGTGGGTGTGTGTGTGTGCGCGCCCTGCCCGGGGTTTGTTTCCTGCCTTGCTCCCTGTGTTGGCTGGGATTGGCTCCAGCAGACCCCCGTGACCCTGTATGATATAGCGGGTTGGATAATGGATGGATGTTCTCTCATGTCATATCAGGACTTGTTTTTGATTCAGTAGTTTTTGTTATTATTATTATAATTATTATTATTATTGTTATCTTTGTGGTGACGCCTTAGCATTAGTGTCAGAAACCTACAAAATGCCTTCATTGGTGCCATTTTGAAGCTTATGGTGCTATAATATGGTGCCATCATTCACTCTCCAACATGAGTTCCTACTCCTTGCTCATGTCCTAATCTAAGGTAGGACAAATTCTTATCTCAATCAGACTTTTACTGCAGTTCCAAGGAGTAATTGTGAGACGCTTGATAAATACAGACACAGAGTCTTTTCCCTGGTTATTTTTGAAGACCACACACCACTTTGGCTATTTCGGATGCATGGATCACAACAGTAGGGCATTCACATGGAATTTCTGACTAGGAAACTCGTATTTACTATGTGTCTGGTAGCACGTGAGTGCAGCATAATTAGGGCGGCACTTCTCCCTGGTGGTGATCTAGGGGTTGGTGTTAATGTCACTCCAAAGCAAGGCAAACATTAAATCTGTAGGTGGCAGGAGAGTTGGTGTGAAGTGAATGAGCCACCTCAGCTGGCAGGCAGGATTTCTAGGCCTTTATGGGTCACAACAACACCCTCCCATGTAATCCATTACACATAAAATAGCATAAACCAATCATTTTAATTTTAGTCACATGTACGAAGCTAATAGTAAAACTCATCTTTCATTTTGTATTTCTTTTGATTACATTTTTATAGCAATAAACTGCATAATTCTGCCCCAGACAACACACAGCATCCCGAGGATGCATGCTGATAATATTTATGATGAAAGAAATGCATAAATGACTCTTAAAGTGACACGCATGTAGTGCAGGACTTCTGTTGCTAATTAGGTCCCCATTTGAAAAAGTGCTGCTGGGTCCTTTGAGGACCACTCAAGTAATTAGGATTGTGTAATGCATTTGTCTGAGCTGACCAGCTGATAAACTTTTCATAAAAGCAGTAGCCAGAACTGAAAATATACTCAGAAACTAAAACATGCAGAACAACATCGTTGGCCATTGGAGGGGACGTCACCTGCTACTGCTTCATTCTGGTATGAATAAAATGGATCAACCAGCTTTGAAGTGAATGGTTGCAGATTTTTCTCATTTGTGTCACCCAGTCATCATTACTACTTGTTTTTCAAATCTAAAAAAAATCTTAACTACAGTAAAGCTGGTCCCCCTTAGAAGCCCCCCTCCTGCCAGTAATGACCTTTCGTCGGGCTAATAAACAAAGGTGCACTTGTGCTAAGAGCAGTAAAGTACTAGTAGCGACCTACAACAAATCTCTAGCTCTCTTCTTCTCTCGGGTCTGCTAGAAGAGTGAAGTGACCCTTGGATCAGAGATAAAAACAAAACAACAATTTTAAAGTAAACATGTTTATTCTCAAAATGAACAAATATATGTGTATTACATTTATGTATGCGGTTCTTATATTGTTAGTTTATTTATGTAGAAATCTCCTGTAAATAAACACTGCCAAGCTCGCTATTTCAAAAACCAAACATTCATTTTGCATGGCACAGATAAGCATTCTATGCTGAAAGAACCTTACACATTTTGTAGACTATAGTAACACGGTATACGTCAAGAGAATGTTATGTTTATTTTGGGCATGCGTAGGAAGCAATCTTGACTGAACGTGTATACACACATATACTGGACATGTGCCTGCCTGAAATGGAAAATTGAAAAAGGTTAATTATTTTACAGAGTTGAGCATCAATAACTTTGTTTCATTTCACATGGTGTCAAATGGTTCTGTTACAGTGCCTATTAAAAGTATTTACCCACTTGGAAGTTTTCACATTTTATTATTATATTACATTGAATTACAATTAAGGGTGGCACAGTGGTAGCGCTGCTGCCTCGCAGTAAGGAGATCTGGGTTCACTTCCCAGGTCCTCCCAGCGTGGAGTTTGCATGTTCTCCCCGTGTCAGTGTTGGTTTCCTCCCAAAGACATGCAGGTTAGGTGCATTGGCGATCCTAAATTGTCCCTAGTGTGTGCTTGGTGTGTGGGTGTGTGTGGGCTGGCACCCTGCCTGAGATTTGTTTCCTGCCTTGCGTGCTGTGTTGGGTGGGATTGGCTCCAGCAGACCCCCATGACCCTGTAGTTAGGATATAGCGGGTGGGATAATGGATGGATGGATTTTTAGTAATAAAATGCATTGCATTTTTCATTCCAACAGATGGCACATCTCAACCAATAAACCTGTCCCTGTTTTATTGAATAGATAGGAAGATAGATAGATTTTTATTAAAGACACTATATAATAGATAGGTAAATATGAAAGGTACTATCCATCCATCCATTATCCAACCCGCTATATACTAACACAGGGTCACGGGGGTCTGATGGTGCCAAACCCAGCCAGCACAGGGCGTAATTCAGGAACAAATCCCGGGCAGGGCGCCAGTCCACCGCAGTGAAAGGTACTATATAATATACATTTGATGTTATAAAATGCATTGCTTTTGTCATTCTAACAATTTCAGTAATAAAATGCATTTCATTTGTCATTGCAAAAGATGGCACATCACAACTAACAACTCTGTCCCTGTTTTATAGATGTCCCTGTTGAACAGATTGGTAGATAGAGAAACAATTATGAAAGGCACTATATAGGACACAAACACAAATCCAGAGTTAGTTGTAATCCTCAGGTGGCTGTACTTGTAATCCAATTGTGGAGTGAAAGCAATGCATGAAAAGGACACAAGATCAGATCCCATCCCGGCATCTTACAGCTTCATTTTAAAGATAGCGTCCTATCTTGTTCCGCCAAACAACCTCCCATGGCAAATCTTAAGCTGCCCAATGGTGCAGGGCTGCTGGGGATTGCAGTCCAATTAAGTAGCACTGCTACATTCACCATACCCAGGCCATTGTTTACGGCCAAACCACAGCTTCACTGATCTGCGCTTGTCTATCTTACTATTCCAATTTCAATGTTTGCATTCTCTAGATAGATAGATAGATAGATAGATAGATAGATAGATAGATAGATAGATAGATAGATAGATAGAAATGAAAGGTACTATATAAATATATATGAAGTAAAATGCATTGCTTTTGTCATTCCAACAGATACCAAATTGCAAAAATTTGAAGTAATAAAATACATTGCATTTCTCATTATATCAGAACCAAACGGAAACATTTACAGTTCTTTTACAAATCCCATATCAAATGCGATGCATCCACCTGCAGAGCTACAACACCATACATCACCACAGGTGTACACCAGCAGTTGTAGACCAACGGAAGTGGTTTTGACCAGAGGTCTAGACCAGTAGCGTGTTGATAGAAGTTTATAAGTCAGCACAAATCAAATTGATTGATGTGTTAACAATGCCAAACCTTAGCCTTAACATCACTAATACCTAACATTAAGTAACCCCTAATCTTAACCATTTATAATACGTGCTAACCACTCTAACCCCTAACCTTAAGTTTGGTCCCAGAACTGCTGGCATAGACCTGCGGTGTTGTAACTCTGCAACTGGATGATATTGTGCCATTTGGTATATAGCAGGGATATATGCATTGCATTTACATTCTAACAGATGGCACATCACAAACAGTTTTAGTAATGCATTTTATTACTACAAATATTTGTGATGTTGAAATGATAAATGATAAATGCATTGTATTTTAAAACTACATGTATTACAAAATAAATTTGGATTATATTGTGTCAATTGGCATATAGCAGAGATATATGCATTGCATTTGTTATTCCAACAGATGACGCATCATAGACATTTGTAGTAATGCAATTTATTGCTACAAATATTTGTGGTGCGTCATCTGTTGGAATGATGATATCACTGCATTTTAATACTAAATAAATTACAAAATATATTCCCATAGATAGTGCACTGCAATCATTAATACTGAGGTCTGTGTTGATTACTTAGATTTCACCTCATCAGACATGGGTAGCACAACTAGTTAAAAAAATAAAAAGCTAGGAACAACATTTTAATAATATATGGGTAGAGTTTCAGTGACCTGAGATGAAGACTGGACTGCTTCGGTACTGTGTCTCTTCAGAGAATCCTTGGGTACCGCTGGTTTGACTTTGTGTTGCTCACAGAGTGCCGAATGAGGCACATTACCTGCATTGTGAGGGAGCGTCAGTTGCGGTACTATGACCATGTGACACGATTGCCTGAGGGTGATCCAGCTTATGTACATGTGATTTCTCAATTTTTTTATTTTTAATAAATTTGCAAAAACCTCAAGTAAACTTTTTTCACGTTGTCATTATGGAGTGTTGTGTGTAGAATTCTGAGGGAAAAAATGAATTTAATCCATTTTGGAATAAGGCTGTAACATAACTAAATGTGGAAAAAGTGATGCGCTGTGAATACTTTCCGGATGCACTGTATAACAGGCAGGTGATCTCCACTGAACAAGCTCTGTGACTTCTAAACCAATTGGCCGCATCAGCGATGATTTAGGTGTGTCATTCTTATGCAATCAATTATTTTGTGCTTTATATTTTTAATTAAATTAAGCCACTTTGCATAGATTCATTTTTACTTTGACATTAAGGAGACTTTTTCTACTCATCAGCGTGTCAAAAAAGACAGATTAAATATGCTGTACTGTGATTCAATGGTGTATAACAATAAAATGTGAAAACTTTCAAGGGGCTGAACAATTGTATATAGACACTGCATATGAGCAAATAATTTGATAAAGAAAAGGGAGTAGTCCGGTGAAGGAAGAAGAAATAAACAAAAGAAAAAGGCGTAATGTACTTGTGTTAAAATATGCTAACTTGGCCATCATGGTTCATCTCCTCAGGACATTTAAACAAATACAGAATTGGTAGATGTGACTGGTGAAGTTCAGGTTAGTTGATTAATACAAGCCTTGGGCGACAAGGCAGAAAACATATTAAAGTTCATAAATCATCCCTGGACAAGTTTATATCTGTCCAAAGATGATTTCTAACTTACACCCAACACAACTGAGACCTCTGTAGTTGGATAAAAAGAGACTGAAAGTGGATTGACTTTCCAAAATACTTAAATACAGTCTATTGTTGAATTTTATGGACCAGATTTATGCAATACTTTCCGGTAAAGAAAAAAATAATTCACCAAAAAAAGCCATTTTACCAATGCATCCAAAAATGATGTCAGGTTCTTTTGATGTTGTATGGAAAAGCCTTCATTCTGCAAAACAATACAATGAAGTGTTTCTTGAGAAAGCAGGTTCATTTCAGCCATTTCTGTATCCAGAATTGAACTTTAGGAAAGTCAGAACCCAAGTGAACCAAATAACAGGCGTCAGTGGTCCTAATGTTTTTACAAAGGTTTCCTCTAATAACCATTTAGCATGTAAAGAGGGCTAATTAAGGATAAACTAAGGACGTTGAATAGTAGGACACTCAAGGAATGGCTGCTGAAAGTGTGGCTTTGCAGTCATATGTAAATAATAAATTGAAAATCAGTTATTTCAAGCAGTAGCAGCCATTAGAAACACTAATTATACCATGGCTGTGGTTTTAAATCAATTTAATGGTATCTTAATAAAAAATGGTGTCAGTTTCCCAAGGGGGAGGTCACTAAACTATGGTGATAATGCATGGGTGGTGTCACCCACTGGGCACTGTTAATGAAAGTAAAAGTGGGCACGCTCTGTTCACCAAGAGACGCTTCTCAAAGTCTGCATTATATGTGCACAGTTTGTGCTATTGAAGGGACACATGTTTCAAACACTGAGGGGGGCCTGCCCCAACAGATCGTCAAAGTCTAATGCTAATGGCTACCCATTATAGACAACGAGGGGTGGCATCCATCAACCAAGCCTCTGACTCCAAAAGGGTTTCTACTGGCACTGTCCAAGATGGAGTCTAGTTTAATTGTATAGCTGAAGAAAGACTGGTTGGAATGGTGGCTTTCTCATCTTGGCAAAAGTGCTTTGAAGGAAACAGAAGTGTTGTGCTTGGGTGCTGATTTGTTTGTTAATGCCGACCTGGTTTTGGCCATGATGGTCCTAAAAATCAGTTGTAGTGAAGGAGTGGGGACTTATGGCAAGGCAGAAAAAGTGATGTTACAGTTCCTACCAACTTTCTTCTTCTGATCAAAGGGTACAAATTCAAATGACATTAACTTTAGTTTCACACCATTTTCTTCTGCATCATATGTTTACATGTCGAGCACCAAGGTGCTTCCCTGATGCAATATGCTGTACTGCATATATACTGTATTTATATATAAAACTAGTTGTGTAAGCCCATGCTGTAAAAAGCCCGGGCTCCTAGAAACTATTGAAGACGTCAGAAAAAAAATTGAAATGCAGAGTCAGTGGTTTCGTTTTGCCGACATGCTTGCCCCCCTTGTCTATCAGCGGCTAAGCGAGTTTCTCTCTCCTCGGAGGTTTCCTTTTGCCAATGTGCTCACCTCGCTTGTGTATTACCAGCTAAGAGAGTTTCTCTTTCGTCGGCAGTTTCACTTTGGCGACAGAGTCGCTTTCTTTCATCTTCATGCTTTAGCCTCGTACTACTTTTTTCTTCCGACTTGTTAACTTGGGGCCGCTTTGTCAGATCTTTGTGCTTCATGCTGTAGCCTCGCACTTCCGGGCCGGACAGACAGACACACACACTTCCACACGTAGACATATAAATGTCGGAAGTGCGAGGCTACAGCATGAAGCACAAAGATCCAACAAAGTGGCCCCAAGTTAACGAGTAGGAAGAAGAATGAAGTTCGAGGCTACAGCATGAAGCTGAAAGAAAGAAAAGTGAAACCTGCTTAGCCACTGATAGACAAGAGGGGCGAGCACGTCTGCAAAACGAAACCACTGACTCTGCATTTCAATTTTTTTTTCTGACGATTTCAATAGTTTCTAGGAGCCAGGGCTTTTTACACCACATAAAAAAAAAATATATATATATATATATATGTTGTGGTAGCCAGCCCGGACACAGACAGGCGGACACGTCAATGTCACCTGACACACGTTTATTTAAGTCCATTATTTACAGTGCAGCAACCCCAAAAGTCCCCCAACGTCCTGGCCACAACAAACTGCCTTCCTTTCTTCAGGCCGCCTCTTTGCCTCCTCCTAAGACCTCGTCCTCTACACTCCCGACTCCAGCCATCACATGAAGGGAGGCGGCCCCTTTTATAAGTACCCGTATGTGCTCCAGGTGTTTTCCAGCAATCTCCCACCAACACGCCCCAGTGTGGCGGAAGTGCTGAGCTCCAGGGCTCCAAAGGCACAGGGACGCCCCCTGACCACGGGCCCCTACAGGGTAGAGCTTCAAAGCTCTGTACCCATGGCCCCCAAAGGAACCAGGGTGGTCTCCTCCACATGGTCTGGGGAAGGTGTAAGCCCTCCTCCGGTCCTGTTGGGCATCCCAGGATGTCTATCTATCTGTCTGTCTGTATGGCAAGATGTGAGACTAAGGGAAACAAACAAATGTCTCAATCCAAATGAAACTTGGCACAGTTATTAGAATTTTAAAATGCTAGATGCCTGTTAATTTGGTGCAAAATCAGTTTAGTAGCTTTGGCACTACATTGATCATGTCTTTGTGTTTTTGTATACTGTCATGTATGCACGTCAGAAGGTCGACTTCCAAGTTCCTCGCAGGTAGGTGATATCTCCTCAAGCCAAGTGGGGGTGCTACCTCCCTTAATTACGTTGTTTTCTTTTTATTCCTCAGCACGGAAAGACTACCCAGTGAAGGCAACTAACTCTGCCCCAACTGCCCCATGGACTATAAATTCAAGAACATCCTGAGGGAGGTGTCACTTATGGAGTAAGCAACCAAGGAAAGGAGCTTCAGCAGCTGACAGATAAGAGCCTTGAGAGAAGCCTTAATTACCCAATCATTGTGGGGCAACCTTATTTTGTTTATAAGTATTAAATGCCATTGAGCGTTGTTTTATTTTGTATCATTTTGACAAGTAAATGGGGACACCCTGCTTGACACCTCAAAGAGCTGTGAATTGTATTGACCTGTAATTCTTCAGACAATCACAACACATTTGTACACATCATATTGCCAGCAGCCATATCAAATGCACTTCAAAAAAGATCATCCACCTGATGCTAACTAAGCATGTTTGGGCCCAGCTAGTGCTTGGATGGAAGGCCAACTAGGAAGAAGCTTGGGCTGCTGCTGTAGAGGTACTGGTGAGGCCAGAAGGGTGCGCTTACCCTGTGGTCTGTGTGTAGATCCCAATGCCCCACTGCAGTGATGAAGACACCTTTAGATGGGATGTAAATCAGAGGTCCTGACTCTCTGTGGTCATAAAAGATCCTTGGCCATCTCTATATCTCTCTATTATAAAAGAAAATCTTGAAACAAGACGAGACTATTGCCAAGAGATTTTTTCAAGTTGGTAGGGGTCCTGCCCTCCTCTCAACCATTTCCGAATAACGGCCCACAACCATGGTCCTCTCACGTCTCATTCCTGTGAATGCTTTTGTCAGACACAGTTCCTGCGCTCTCAGTTCTTATAAATTTTTATGTTTTCCTCACAATTTCCCCTTGGGATTAATAAAGTATCTATCTATCTATCTATCTATCTATCTATCTATCTATCTATCTATCTATCTATCTATCTATCTATCTATCTATCTATCTATCTATCTATCTATCTATCTATCTATCTTTAAGTTCCCAATAAAAGAAGACTTATTATGTTCAAATCTTATTAAAGAATTTTATCCTGAAGGGTTGTCAACAGAAGAAATGAGTTCACAGGCAATATTAGCATAGAGAAAGGATGAAGTCAAACAAATTAACGTGAAAATTGTTGATTGGTTAAAGGACAAATTAGTTAAATGCGTAATAATAGACTATGCTGAAAAAGTTGGTGGTGATGGTGCGGAAGATAAAAACATCAACTTACAATATCCAGAAGAATACCTACAACTGTTAACACCATCTGGTCTTCCACCGGCCGAATTACTGTAGAAAGAAGGATGTATCGTAACGTTATTGTGTACTTTATGTCTGAGTGATGGGCTATGCAATAGGACAAGATTAGTTGTATCCAAAATTGGTCGAACAATGTAAAATTTTAACAGGCGACAAGAAAATGAATGTAGTACATATTCTGCGGATAACATTATTAGACACCAAAGGAGATCTTGATATGCCATTTGAATTAAAATTTTTACAGTTTCCCGTTAGAATTTCTTTTGTATGACAATTAACAAATCACAGAGACAAACATTCCAAACGATATTCAGTCACGGGCAGTTATACGTGGCGTTGTCAAGATGTAAGTCCAAACACAAAATAAAAATTCAATGTGATATTGATGAAAATTAATTTAAAAAATTGTTTTTACTGAAGTTTTACAGTAAACATGTAAGTTTAAAAAGTATTTCCGTGATAATTTCAAAGCCAAAAAAAAAAATGCATAACGCAACAAATACCTCTAACGCAACATGAAACATAATTTTCTTTCAATTTATTATGTTTAGCTATTTTTTACTATGGTTAATTGGTTGATGTAATGTAAAATAGTTAGTTCTATTATGCATATGTAACAATTCCCATGAAAATAACAATCTGTTTAAATTGTACATCTGCTTCCCCATACGCGAGCACCAGAGCCGCAAAGTGGAGGGCACTACGGGTTGGTGAGAGAAACGAGCTGGGGGCAGAGCCCCCTAGTGTATATAAAATCCAACGTCTGTCTGTCTGTTGGCTTTCCACGAGACAACTACTTAATGGATTTAGATTGGGTTTTTTTTCTATAATTTGCTTGAACATTTTGGTTGATTTTGTGACTTCTCTCATCGTGTTTAGTATTATAGTTCGCTTCAGGAGCAATTTATTTGAGCTAACTTGAGACAGAGGCTGCGGGCTGAGGGTAGAGGGAAGCACGACATTAGGAGTGGGGAGCCAGTCAAGGCCTTTCTCACTCACACATCAGCCTCCGTTCGTGTCATTCTACCTCTTGCGACATGTTAGAATGTACCTTGCTGCTGCTTAGCTAGCGAATGAGAGAACTTTTTAACGAATTTAGATGGGTTTTTTTTCTATAATTTGCTTGAACATTACGGTTGATTTTGCGACTTCTCTCATCATGCTTAATATCATAGTTCACTTGCAGTAGCGATTTATTCACACTAATCTGAGACAGAGGCTGTGGGCCGAGGGGAGGGGGAAGCATGACATCAGCAGATGGGAGCCAGGCAGGGCCCTCCTCACTCACGCTTCAGCCTCCATTCGAATTGGTCTACCTCTGGCTATGTTTTGGAGTGTACCTTGCTTCCGCTTAGCTAGCAATATCTGTTTGTTTATTAATTTTTTATCTTTGTCCTGTTTCAATACTGTGCAGGCAGAGCTGTGAGGAACAGCAAGTCTTTAATAAAGAGCACAGTGACATCCTGGCTAAACTGCCCATTATGTCCTTGTCATTCTAGCCCCTTAATCATCCCACTCCCACCCTGTCTAATTAGCTAACTATCTCTCTCACCCATTCATCACCTAATATAACTAATGTATGGTAAGCACACTAGTGCAAGATGGCTGCCATCTCATCATCCAGATAAATGCTACACATTGGTGATGGTTGTGGCTCATTCCTCTCTCTCTATGCAAAGCACTTTGTGTCTTGAAAAGAGCTATATAAAAGCAATGTCTTCTTCATCTTCTACTTCTTCTTTGTCATTTGTACAGAATGGAAAGTATAATTAAAAAAATATTCTTCCATTTTCTTACACCTGATAAAATATTCATGTTCAACATTTTAATATCTATGTGATGCCTGCCACCCTGCTTTAAAGAGCATTGCTTGTAAATTCTGTCCCTAGCTAAGCAATAAATTACATGCAAATGGCAGGTGAGCTTCCTCTATTGCAATTAGCTTTGCATACACTAGATAAAGAGCTTGGGTGGTTTAGAAAATGAAGCCATTCAGCTGAGCAGCCTATTTAAGAGACTCCGGGAATGGTGGCATGTTAAGGTGAACTGTTTCATTTAGCTCCTCTTAGTAGGTGAAGGTGCTGTACAAGTGATGAATTGATGAGTCTGTGATGTACAATAGGCTGGAATTACACTTTACAGTCCAATACATTATAAACCGAGGACCCACACCGTAACCTTTATATTTTATTAGAAATATTCTTAGTATTAACTATTAATATAAAACACTAATAAAATCTGAAAGAAGATGACAAAGATGTAACTCACAGTTTCAAATATGGATATTTTTCATCCTTTACTTAGCAGCAGAAAACCGAGTTTGACTCCCACACTCTGGTTGCAGTTCAAACTTAATTGAGCCTTGTATGGAATATTTGCAGTGCCAGACCCAACATCATGCAGAAATGCTTTGAAATGATTTTATAGTTTGTTTGAGTCACTGCAGTTTCCTTCCTAGTGGTTACAATACAAAGAGCATTACCAGGCAACAGCATGTTAAAGTGGTTGAAAGTCGGACCAATTATTGCAATGCGAAATGTTATGAGGATTAAATTCTTCAGGTGGCTCCCTGATCCATCCATTTCTGAAATTCTGTTTTATGAAATAATTTGCTCTCTATTGTTTTGCAACTTTTTACCTTTAGATATACTGTGTATAGATAGATAGATAGATAGATAGATAGATAGATAGATAGATAGATA
>JANRMT010027041.1:23102766-23157688 GCA_026402145.1 Polypterus bichir lapradei
AAATACTTGGCTTCTTCATTTTTCATGTTACTTTATTTTTCTTGTAAACTTGGTTTACAACCTTCTAATAGTGTAGAAGCCTGTCCTTGGAGGTCTTGCACTCTGAATGGGGGTGTCCATGTATGCTGCATGGCAGTAGTGTAGCAGTACCATTTATCCTAACCACATGTCTTTTGGTCTTATGAAGGAAAACCAAATCCTGTGAAGAATCCTGTGGGAGCAGGAAGCGAAAATGAAACGAGCGTCTCAACTCAACCTCTGGCATACAACCAAAAGATCTGCGAGGCAGCTGTACTTGCTGTGAGGTTAGTGCCTGTAATGTTCACACAAGATTATACTGTGCCTATAAGATTTAATTCATAGTACAAGATTTTGCTGTAAAAAATGTAAAGTTATGTCTACATTTCAATGGATGCCAGATCTAAGCTCATGAATCATAATGAAAAAAGTGAATTATACAGTATGTTATTTATTTAGAGGGTGTCACAGTGGTGCAGTGGTTAGTGCTACTGCTTGACAAATTCATAAAGTGACTAGATGAGATAGCAGCAGTATGAGTAGTTAAGATATCAGGAGACAGTCAATGTAAAATAAACTAGATAAGGTGAAAATCGGGAGAGTGAGAACTGAGTAAACGAGTCCAGAATGTGAGACCAAAATATTCAGAAAAAGAGTGAGTCACAATAAAGAATTTACATATAAATAGGGTCAAAATGTTAGTCAAATATTGTAGTCAAAGGGATAGAAATGTAAGTAGAGTTCAAAATTAGATTCTTAAAAAAATAATGCTAGGATATTAGGTTGTATAAATAAATCTGGACAAACTAGGAAGTGTCCGATGCTGACCTTTATATCTATGACCCCATGATGTTACAAATTGCAAACATCTGGTTGAATTGCCTAGAAATTGTCTAATGTCACAGTAAGCACTTAACGAGCATCTATATGGCCTAACCAAGATAAAATTACAGACCACAGGGCAGGGGCCAAAGCAATCACTAACCACCTCTTCTATCTTCCTCGCAGAACAGAGAATGAGTCCCGGGATAGGCTTTAACCAAATTTCTGGAACCCTTCCAGAGGTCCGGCGCCTTTTTTCCTGGGAGCTAGTTAAACATTTGGACCACACTCACCTAGAGAGCAGAACTCCGTGAAGGAGAAGACATTTTTTGCCATGAGCATGAAAGGATCCAAGATGCCTTACTATTCCTCCATCCTCCTTATAACTTTTAGTTTTATTATTAATAATACAGTGTGTATGGCCAGTCCCCAGCTTTTTATGTTATTCTGTCTGCTTTCTTTACAGAATTACGCTAGCAACAGAGACGAAAACGTACAATATGCCGGTGCCCATAGCAAAAGTAAAATGGTGCAGCAGGAGAAAGTAATTAGTGTTTATCATAATAAAAACAATTCAAAAACAAAAAGAAAAGTGACAACCACATTTCTTAATCTTTAAAACCCCAAAAACTATATCTCAAATATTTTAGAGGCCAAGGAATGATTAGAAAAAAATAAAGCAAAAGAAAAAGTATGATACTCCAGATTTATGGGTTAAAATTCTAGCCCAGTCACTTTCTGTGTGGAGTTTGTATGTTCTCACTGTCACTAAGAGGGGTTTTCTCAGGATCCTCCAAATTCCTAATACAACACACATACATTAGTTTACCCTCCTTGGTGTTAAACAGGCTAGACATTCTATGTAATCACGGTTAAGCCTGCGTCAAACTCGGGGAGATGGTTAATGATCCACTTTGCAATGTTAAGCCCGGATATCACTTGGCACAGTACTGCATTCTGCTGCCATCTAGTGGATGAAATAATATCATGCTACAAAAGTCATGAATATTTCTATTTTGCCATTCTGGGGTAACTCATTATTGCTTAATGAATGGGGTGGTGCCTTCAACCAAAACAAAATAGCTTGTACACAAGAAGCTAAAGTCTGTTTTAGAATAAACTGAAACTGCACCATTAGTCGAATCAAGCGATAGTAATGACAATGTGAATTAGTTATCATATGTTGACATGAATAACGTAATTGTTGTATGCAGTACTATATGATCAAACCACCATGATATGCCTAGTGAATTCAGTTGTGTAACACTGAGCGAAGTGCAAATAGGTGCGTGGCAAAAAGTCAAAATGGTTGCCAAGTGGAATGACAAGCAAGATGTTAGCCCCCTAAGCACTGTTCATAGTGCAGCAACTGTCAATGTTCGTGTTGGGCAAATGTGGAAGTCACTAAGGTTTGTACTATTGTAGTCTATTGATAACACAAGGGATGCATGACTTGATTGATCAAGGTAGAAACCTTACCACTGTGTCCACAGACCTGCCATTTTATCACATGTATGTGGGGAAAGAGGTGCAGCCGACCCAATAGTCACAAAGTGTAGATAATCATAGATTTACCCTCATATTAAATGCCAGGCAGAAAATTGCCATTGCAGTGTTGAACATAAGCCACTAAATCTCCTTAATTTCAACCAATCAATCATAACATTATTAAGTCTGTTTAATCCAGCTCAGAAATATATCCTGGAAACACTGGGCACAAAGGTCTGCTCGAACATGGCCAGGTTGGTATTTTGAGCTTAGCTTACTAGCATGTCCCTTTACCCTTTCTCTCTAAAATACTAGAAAAAGTAGTCGCAAATCAGCTTCAGTCACACCTTACACATTACAATTTATTTGAGAAATTCCAGTCTGGTTTCCACACTAGTCATAGTACAGAAACGGCATTGGCGCGGGTTGTAAACGACATTCTGATATCCTCTGATGGTGAAACTCCACTGTAATTATGTTGTTAAACTTAAGGGTAGCATTTGACACCATTGACTGTTCTATTTTACTGCACAGGCTAGAAAATGATGTTGGTCTTACAGGCCCCGTGCTCGCTTGGTTCAGTTCTTATTTATCAAATCGATTCCAATATGTACAGAAATGTGCTGACAGGACTCCATCATTATACACAGAAGTTCAATATGGTGTCCCGCAGGGCTCAGTACTGGGACCTTTACTGTTTTCACTTTACATGCTTCCACTGGGATCTCTCATTAGGAAACATCATGTTAATTTTCACTCTTATGCAGATGACACCCAGTTATACCTTTCATTTAAATCAAATTAAGTTTCTCTGATGTTGTCTTTAATTAGTTGTGTTAGTGAATTAAAGGAGTGGATGAATGATAACTACTTGTCTTTAAATACAGATAAAACAGAGATGTTAATTGTTGGAGGGAATGACGCTGATCACAACAATATTCTGTCATCATTTAACTCAGTTGGAATCACCATTAATTTTACTGAATCAGCCCACAATCTAGGAGTTAGCTTTGACTCTAGCTCAGGGGTCTCCGAACTTTTCAGCCCGAGGGCCACATTAACTATCAAACAGCAGTTTGGGGGCCGACTACACACTCGAGGTCCAAATAAAAAAGAATCAAAACATAGATGTTGTTTTTAATTATTTATTTAATATTATTTTATTCAGTTATTATTTAATACACATTGATACACTACATATGAACACCTGTATTAGTGGGAATGGTGAAATTGTTTCCTGGATGCCAAAATAGCAGACATTTCTGGCTTTAGATTTGATGTCCCTAACATCAACAGTGACCTGAGATTATCATCAGACAAGTTTGTTCTCAAATTGTTCTTCACGTATTTCATTCTTGAAAATGTTTGTTCACACAAGTACTGTATGTTGTTCTAAAGATTGAAAGGTACCTTGATGCAAAAGTTTTGACATTAGGAAAGTCTTCCTTGGGCAAAAACTGGTAAAAAACCCACCAGTCCTTATTTGAACTTGTCCCTAAGGAAGTCATTTGCTTGCAACTCAATGACCTCCAGCTGCAGTTCATCTGGGCAACTGGCCACATCTGCTTCAAATGGGTTTTGAAGCTGAAGTCAGAAAACTGCTCCTGAAACTGCAGCTGGAGGTCTTTGATGATCTTGCATGCAAATGACGTGGGGAACTCAGCTGTTGCTTCAGCCATGAAGACCTTGCACTGCTGAAAGTGCGTCAAGTTGTTGGCCTGTACTTGTTCCAAAAACAAGACAAGTTTAGATCTGAAGGCCTTTAGGTGGGTGTATAGATCAGAAACTAGATTTTTCTCTCCTTGTAGTTTTAGGTTCAGAAAATTTAAATGACTAGTTATGTCTGCAGCAAAGGCCAATTTCCATACCCACTCTTCATCAGATAGTAATGGCTGTGGCTTGCCTTTACTTTCCAGGAAGTCACCTATTTCCTTTCTTAATTCAAATACTCTGCTCATAACTTTCTCACAACTTAGCCATCTTATTGCTGTGTAATATGGTACATCTTGCGATTCTGTGTCAGTATCTTTCAACATGTCTCTGAACTGTCTATGGTTGAGCCCATGTGACCTTATTAAATTCACCATCTTCACCACAGGATTCAGTACACTGCTAATGTCCACATATTTAGCACACAAAGCTTGCTGGTGAATAATACAGTGCATGAACATTGGTTGTGGAATGTTTTTCTCATTACACATCTGCTTCACTTGTCCAACCAAGCCTTTCTTTATGCCACTCATGTTCTTTCCTCCATCAACAGTCAGGCAACTGAGGTTAGTCCAGTCCAAGTTATAATCAGCAAATGTTTTTTTCAATTCATTGAATATATCCTCTCCGGTAACAGTGCCATACATGCTATGTAGGGAAGCCAGCTCTTGTGTTATGTTCATGTCTTCATCCACACCTCTAATGAACACAAGCAGTTGAGAGGTGGAACAGCTGTCCAGTGATTCATCCATTGCAATTGAAAAATGGCGAAACTTGCTTGCATTTTTCGCTATTTGATTCCCAATGTTTTCACCCATGTCTGCAACACGTTGGGCAATGGTATTTGCACCCAAAGCTACATTTTTAAATTGTTTCGACTTTTCTCGGCAAAGTTCCTCAGCCACCTCCAACAAACATTCCTTCAATACTTCACCATCTGTAAACGGTTTGCCACTTTTAGCCGGGACGTAGGCAACTTTATAACTGGCCTTAGTTAAGGATTCATTTTCATTTGAGGATTTACTGAACAATGCCCTCTGAGATGTGAGTTGATTTTGTAATTTAGAAAATTTTTCGGCATGAACTTTACCCTCCAACTGTGCATATTTCTCCTGATGTTTGCTTCGATGATGACGGCGCAGGTTGTATTCTTTCATCACAGCCACGGTTTCGTTGCAAATCACACACAATGCTTTCTCGCCAGATTTGATGAAGAAGTATTTCAAACTCCATTCTTCTTGAAATTGCCGACACTCATCGTCTATTTTTCTTTTCCTCTTCTCGGCCATCGTTGGGCACTAAAATAAAGTGACTTCAACATGAATAAATAGTGAAACTGAAAGTATCTTGCACACAATATCGCTCAAAAAACCTGATTATGCGAACTAATTTCGGCGCAATTATAGCTGCAAATGACCCAAAACAATTTTTAAAAATTCTTATGATTTCTTAAGTTAAACTTACCTGAATATAGTCTGCAAATATATCCACTTATGGTAGAGAGATTGTTGCTTTTAGTGTTTCCTCTTCAGAATATTCAGAAAATTCTTGTTAAACTAACGACATTCCCAATACTTTATACACACTGGTAAGTAATTACGCGAAGGAAATTATCACTAAATAAAATAGAGTGCAACATGTTTCGCAATTAGACGCTAACTGACACCAACACCTCCTCATCGCAGCAGTCAACCGCAACTGGCAAACTCAAATCAAGTCTTGAACAAGCAACAAATCATTTAAAAACTCTGCCACTAGATGCCGTTATATCATCTCATTGACTGAACAGAAGTAGAAAAAGTAAGCAGCGAATAAGGTTTTGCAATGTAGTGATCGGCTGAAAAACATAACACACTACTGCGCGCCTCTATTTTAATTCGGTAAAAACGTAACGTCCACGTAAGCGGCGGCTGATCTTGGCAGGATACACATAAATTTCCGTAATTTTTGGAGTAGTTTGGAGACCCCTGCTCTAGCTTGTCATTTAAAGCGCATATTACAAAGTTGTCCAAATCATGTTTCTTCCATCTTAAAAATGTTGGGAAGTTAAGGCGCTTTCTAAATAAACAGGATTGTGAGAAATTCTGACTACTGCAATGCGGTGTTCACTGGCTGTTCAAATTGTTCTTTATACGGTCTCCAGTTAATCCAAAATGCGACTGCAAGAATTATTACAAGAACAAGAAAATATGAACACATCACTCCAGTTCTTAAATCCTTACATTGGCTCCCAGTTAAGTTTAGGGCAGATTTCAAAATCCTCCTTTTAACATATAAAGCATTAAATGGCCAAGGTCCGGCTTACTTGTCTGAACTTATCATGACTTACAAACCTGAGCGCACATTAAGATCTCAAGATGCTGGTCTGCTTGTGATTCCAAGGATTAATAAAATAACAGTGGGAGGTCAAGCTTTTAGTTACAGGACCTCTAAACTGTGAACTGGTCTGCCTGCTACTGTAAGAGATGCCCATTCGGTCTCAACTTTTAAATTCTGGCTAAAGACTCACTACTTCAGTTTAGCACACCCTGACTAGAGCTGCTGATTAACTGTACAGACTGCATCTCTGTTGTTGGTCATTAGCACTAAAACATGATAGTTATAATTTGATACTAACCCTCACCTATTCTGTTTCTCTTCTCGGTACTCAAATGTGGCACTTGATGCCACGGCCCACCTGCCAAGTTGTTTTGCTTGCCTAGGGTAAAGTCATCCCTGATGGAGGATTGCAGGAATCGTGGGAAAGAGGGGTCCTTTCATCCGTTTAGCGCTATTTCAGCTGTGGAATGGCCAAATAGGGGAGGCAGCTTGATGGATGAGGTCACCAGGATTCTAAACAAATCCAAATCATATTATGTGATGTCATCCACTGTTAAATTCTGCTACGTACTTCTAAATTTTTTTTTTTTATACTGTATTGAGGATTTGTTCTGTTCTGTGTATTGTACTGTATTGTATTGACCCCCTTGTGTTTGACACCCACTGCACGCCCAACCTACCTAGAAAGGGGTCTCTCTTTGAACTGCCTTTCCCAAGGTTTTTTCCATTTTTTTCCCTACTGGGGTTTTTTGGGAGATTTTCCGTTGTCTTCTTACAGAGTTAAGGCTGGGGGGCTGTCAAGAGACAGGGTCTGTTAAAGGCCATTGCGGCACTCCTTGTGTGATTTTGGACTATACAAAAATAAACTGTATTGTATTGTATGTCCTAGGGGATGATAGAGAAAAACCAGAGTACCAGGATGAAAACCTACATAAGCACAGGGAGATCATGCAGACCTCACACAGACAACTGCCGGGGTATGGCTCTGAACCCTGAAGACTAGGTCCTTGGTGCCCTAATTCTGATTCTCTAGCAGCAATTCTAGTATGAGGTCTCAGAAAAAGAAAAGGGTATCAGTTCAAGCAGCACACAAGGAAAAGTTGCCCACTACAGTTGCAAAGCTGCCTGCTTGATTACTCAAATTTAAAAGTCGGTTGAGAAAGCACACCAGCATGTGTTGTCTGTACTCTTCAGATGTCTATCTAAAGTTATTTAGACAAGGACTTTAACATGACCCTGTAGATGTGACACTTGACACTGTTATGTAAACCTTGTCAGCTATTTATTCAAAGGCCGTTAGGCACTGAGGCAGAACTCAAATCCCAAGAGACAGTGATCAGGTATCTCACTTTCTGTTTCAGATTTTCTGGGCAAATGAGCTAGCAGAATGTTCAACTACTGGTTTTGTGCACTCACTGAACTCAAACACACACACACACACACGCACATGCATACACACACACTGTAAGATGTTGTTCAAATTTGTATGGCATAAGCCTCTGCGGTGGATAGTAACTATTCTGTAAAAATGGTACGGTTCTCCAGCTCGACTGCCAAATACACCTATATTTAAACAAATATTGAATTCTTTCACTCTGGGTATCATTGTCAGGAGTGTAAATGTCAGCAGACAACGAGTCACAATAATATTTTATACATTTTATTTGTAGTTACCTTTCTACACACTCAAGGACACCGAACAATAGAAAAAACACAGATTATAAACAAAACTAAAATACAAAAATTAAAATCAGACAGAGCAATTGTAATCAAAGAGAAAAAGCAGTCTTAAACAAATGAGTTTTAAGTTTAGATTTGAAAAGTGAAAATGATTCAATATTTCTAAGCTCAGGTGGTAGTGAGTTCCAGAGCTGGGGAGCAGAGCAACTGAATCATGTGCTCCCCATAGTGGTAAGACGGACAAAGGGGACAGTCAAGTGGATGGAGGAAGACAATCAAAGGGTGCGAGAGGGAATGGTAACATGGAGGAGGTCGGACAGATATGGAGGGGCAAGGTTGTGGATAGCCCTAAAAGTTAACAGAAGAATTTAGAATTGAATGCGGAACTTAACTCATTAATTAAATTAATCATTCAAGATAATTTTAAGAAAATTAGAAAACTTTTGACAAGAAGAGCACTTTAAATCCAACATGCTCACTGTGGAGTTTGACCCCCGGACACAGACAGATGGACTCAGAATGTTCCCAAATACACATGTTTTATTTTCTTTTCTACGCACACAACACCAATAAATGTTAAAATGACCTTAATAACCCAGTCCTTATCTTTTTGTCTTTCTTTTCTCTCTCTTCACCACCTCCACTCCTCTCCTGCAAGCTCCGTCCTCTTCAACCCAACTCCGGCTCCCGGAGTGGAGTGAGGCGGCCTCCTTTATACTGCACCCAGAAGTGCTCCAGGTGATTCCCGATTAACATCCGGCGGCACTTCCGGGTGTGGCAGAAGTGCTGCATGCCAAGGCTCCACAGCTGTCCAGGTGCCCCCTGACGGTGGCCATGGACCCCAACAGGGTTGACCCTCTAAGCTCCCAATCCGTGGCCCTGATGTAATCCAGGGGGACTGCCCTCTTGAGTCATGGGAAAGATATTGTCCCTCTCCCGGTCCTTCCCTTCTCCAGGCGTCCCGAGGAGGGGCAAGATCCCCGATCGTCAGCCACATCACCAATTTTATTCATCTAATTTCTCCAAAATAAGTTGCATTTTGAAGAGCCCTAAGTCTTAATCTCTACCACACTATTTGATGGAACATCACGAAGTGGAAAACCTCCCAGCAGTAACTGGGACTACGAAGGAGGTACTGAGCGATTTGATAATTGGGAGAAGTGCTGTTCAGATTAAATAAGCTGAAATCAAACAAATCACCAGGACCAAATAATATTTATACTCCAGTGCTGAGTACATACTGTATATAAATCCTTCATGCATAAATTTAGGAAGCCACTGCGTACAGGAGAAATTCCAAAGGACTGCAAAATGCCAAACATTATCATGTTATATAAAGAGGGTGACTGGGCAGATCCAAGCAACTATAGGTCAGTAAGCTTAACATGCATCACAAGTAAATTAAGGGAAGGAATTATTAAAGAAAAGAATGAGCAACACATGGCAAGAACAAAAGTTTTACTGAGGTTTTTCTGAACAGTTAGCATGGGTTCAGAAGGAGGAGGTCGTGTTTTACTAACATGCTGGGATTCTATGAGGAAGCAACAAAGGGGTATGTTCAGAATGGTACATTTGGTATAATTTATCTTGACTTTTAGAAAGCATTTGATAAGGTGCCACATGGTATGTTGGGCATCAAACTAAAAGAGGTTGGAGTTCAGGGCGTTGTATGTAGAGTAGTGCAGAATTGGCTAAAACACAGGAAACAGAGGGTTATGATGCCATGAACCTTATCAGAATTGAGAATTGTTAAGGGTGGTGTGCCACAGGGCACAGTGGTAGGGCTGCAGCTATTTTTAATATATATATACTAGGGGGCTAACCCCCTGCTCGCTTTGCTCACCAACCCCCATTGTGCATGTTATGCGCCAGCCACCTCGCGTCTCTACTGCTCACTTTGTGAAGAGGGGGGCTGAACGCACCCCAAGGAGATGCGGTCGCTCCTCCTAAACACTCTCTTCAACGGTGATACAATGGGAATCAAATACAGTTTTTTTTTAACCTCCTCTTTGCTCGATCAGCTGCTGACTTGCTGCTGTTGCCGTGCCTCATGATCTGCATCTCGCGCGGCACTTTGAACATTCAAAAGCCTGTACAGCAGCTGCCTTTGTCATCTACTCTCAGTCTTTTATTTCCAGCCCCGGGCGTGGTTAAATCTGTTGGCACAAAATCTCGTCTTGCGGGATGTGTGTTCTTGATATTTTAGTTTATAATTTGAAAACGGAATAAGAATTTTAAAACCTAACAACATGACATTCAAGCTCAATACATTTTAAAAAGAATGATACCAGACATATATATGTTGGTTTTAAAATAAGCCAGATTTAAAACGTGACATAAAATCATTGCACAAAATTGTTGCACTTTTAGGCTTAGGATTTTACAGTATATATAGAGAGTAGATATGCATAGTTTGGATGGGAATAGAAGTAACAAACTGGTTAAGCTTGCAGTTGATGCCAAGCTAGGTGGATTGGCAGAGAATCTAGAATCCATTGAGTCATCACAGAAGGGCATTGGCTGTTTTGTGGCAATTAAAATGTAGTCAGTAAATGTAAAGCATTACACGTAGTAAGTACTGTTAGGTTTGAATACACAATGAGAGGTCTGAAAATCGAGAGTACACCTTATGAGAAGGATTTAGGAGTTGTAGTGGACTCTAAGCTATCGACTTCCCAACAGTGTTCAGAAGCCATTAAGAAGGCTAACAGAGTGTCAGGTTATATAGCGCCTTGATGTGTGGAGTACAAGTCACAGGAGGTTCTGCTCAAGTTTTATAACACACTGGTGATTCCTCATCTGGAGTACTGGGTGCAGGTTTGGTCTCCAGGCTACAAAAAGGACATAACAGCACAAGAAAAAGGTCCAGAGAAGAGCGACTAGGCTGATTCAGGGCTACAGGGGATGAGTTATAAGGAAAGATTAAAAGAGCTGAGCCTTTACAGTTTAAGCAAAGAAGATTAAGAGGTGACATTACTGAAGTGTTTAAAATTATGAAGAGAAATAGTACAGTGGATCGAGATTGTATGTACGTATGCATGTAGGCTAAATGTAGCTCCTAATGTATGAGATAACAATAGAAACTTTAAGACAACTTATGCCTTAAACAAAAAATTAGTGACAATACAATTTTTGATTTTTTTTTTTTGTGTGTATATTATCAACTTTCTTCTTTATTTTTTGTGTGAACTGTTTGCTTTGAGGGCAGCACGGTTGTGCAGTGGGTAGCGCTGCTGCCTCGCAGTTAGGAGACCCGGGTTTGCTTCCCGGGTCCTCCCTGTGTGGAGTTTGCATGTTCTCCCCGTGTCTGCGTGGGTTCCCTCCCACAGTCCAAAGACAGGCAGGTTAGGTGGATTGGCAATTCTAAATTGTGCTTGGTGTGTTTGTGCCCTGTGATGGGCTGGTGCCCTACCCGGGGTTTGTTTCCTGCCTTGTGCCCTATGCTGGCTGGGATTGGCTCCAGCAGTCCCCCATGACCCTGTAGTTAGGATATAGTGGGTTGGATAATGGATGGATGTTTACTTTGAATTTCACTAAAACTTGTAAACTAAGACACTTTGACTATGGAGTTTTTACGTACAGCAAGTTATGCTGACTGCTGGAATGCCTTTCTGACTGCCGTATTTTGAACTGTGTGGATCTTTTTGAAATCTCTGGATGATTGTAGCTACAGATATTTTAGTAAACAGTACATGAGATTTGGACGTTGTGAGCATACGACTCGATGAAATGACATGTTGGTTATACAACATGAGTGACGTGAGATTTTTTACGGGACATTTTCACACCAACTCAACTGGTGTATTTTTTTCAAACCTAGCTGCTATTTTCTCAAAAGTCCGGTTTGTTCGGATAGATGTGCCAGTGGTCTTGGAAAGGGTGGTCTCAGTGGGGTGCCAAGCAAACCCTGGAGTGGTTCATGTGAGGTATGAATGTGATCCAACACCAGACTGATTTAACCACATGAAATACTGTGCATTGTGGGTGTAATAGTGAGAGATGTGATCGTCACACTAAGCATCTGCTGTCGGTATTTAGGAAATCTTAATCACAGCATTATGAAATAAGAGTTAACGCGAAGTATTAAAAAGGTAAAATTAAATATGCACACAGGTACAAATGTAACAATTTGCACTTTTACCAGTCAATCAGAGCGACCCTGGCACCTGATTCAGACTCACAACCTCTCTCACCCACAACCAGACAGCAGTCGACTAGGTTAAAAAATAAAATAAAACATTAAAAAAGGTGTAAATTCGCTAGTGATTAGGTCAATCAAAATACATACAGAGGTGGTGAGAAATAAAAAGCAGTGCCCTGTGAGGCTGACAATCAAACCCCTAATCTTACACTACCAATGAGATGCACACAAGTAATAAATGTGCCAAGGTGGTTCCTCAGAGCGATGCCACAGGGGATCCATTTTTGGTTCCTAAAAGGGCCATTCACATTGAAGGTTCCAGAAAGACCTTTTATTTATTAAGATCCATAACAGGCTTCATATAGTGAATAACCATGAACAGATGGTAACAGATTTATGAAATATAAGCGGGTTGCGGTTTTAAACAGAATTCCTGCTGCATACAATCAAATGAGCCAAGTCTAGGTTTTCTAAATGATTTAGTGCCCAGCTATTAAACTTACCATACATTAAATATTTTCAGTTTTTGTCTTCTACATATTATGAAGTTTTTCAAAGCACAAAGTACCAACTTCATATGCAAAGAACCCGTCCCAGAATGAAATGATGCTTCATCAACCAATCATTGCATGAGGAACCACACAATCCAGTAAAGAACTATAAAATACCATTAAAGAACCAGTAAGAGCGTGCATACTGACTTAGACATTAGACATGCTGTATATAAATGAAAGGCTTGTGTGTCTGGAGCAGTCCGTTCTGCCCGTTCTGCCACTAGATGGCGCACGCATGCACTTTTACTTTTTTCAGCGCTTGCACAGACCTCACTTCTTACTACGAAAGCCCCGTGTATAGCAAACGGCACCAATCAACAACGACATTGTGCTAATGACACAAATGAAGAGGCACAATGTCCAAAGGAAGCAAATGCCACGGCTCAGCTGTCATTCAGGTCTGGTTACGGAACATGCACTGGTACAGTATCGCACCCACCACACGACAAAACAGCTCGGGATCCTGGTTGGCAATCCCCCATGCAGACATGCAGTCTAGTCCCACACTTGGAAATGACCATCTATCTGCTGCAGACAGATGTTACATAGGTGTCCCCTTGACTTGGTCGGGCTGCTTGGGTCTTCAACAATGAGGATCCTGTGAGCCAGGTCACCCTCAGGGAATCGCGCCACATGGCCGTAGTGCTGTAACTGATGCCCCCTCACAATTCAGGTAATGTGCCTCATTCGACGCTTGTCCTGGGTGTAACGCTAAACCGCAGTCGTCCTCCAACTTGAAGGTAAGTCGTGGGGGTTGGTGGAAGGATTGTCACTCCAGCCACCATAAAAAAAACTTCACACAGCTCTGAGATGACAGACAGGACACCTTTCTGCTCTCCACAGGAGTAGCTCTGCTGCATCTGCATTATTGAAGGAGTTGCGAGAAAGCCATCGGGAGTCTCATCCCAGGAAGAATCAAAACCATCGGAGAGCCAATGGAGTCAGGCCTGTTGGGGATTGGAAGTGGTGTGGTGATGAGGTGTCGTCTTCTGCATGGCAGCACTCGGGTCCCAATTTGAGGCGGCCCATCCGGGTAGGTGCTTGGAACGTCTTGTCTCCCTGACATGATGATCATCTTCTGAGCACTGTGCTGCCACAGAACCTTAAATGACAAGACAATAACATCACATGATTTTTAAGAAAGCTAGGGATCTGCACTGGCAATCGGAAGGTTGCCGGTTCGAATCCCGTAAACACCAAAAGTGACTCTACTTTGTTGGGCCCTTGAGCAAGGCCCTTAACCTGCAATTGGATATGATGTTAATGTGCATCCAGCCCTGCAGGATTGGGCAGGATTGGCACTCCGGCCACCATTAAAAACCTCACACTGGTTCCATTCCATTCTGAACTAGTGTGGTGCTGAGGTGTCACCGCTTGAGGTAGCAGAGAATATTCTTTTTGTGTCCAATTCTATGCAGCCATCATCGAATCCATTGTGACCTCATCTATAACTGTCTGGTGTGGTGTTGCCTCCTTTCAGGCCATTCTGTGAAAGGATCATAGGCTGTAACTTACCACACATTGAAGTCCTGTGTGGGTCCGAGGTAAGGAAGGGGGCCATAAAGGTCATTGCTGATCCGACTCACCCAAGGCATCTCCTGTTCCAAAGACTTTCCTCCGGCAAGTGAAAACTGAAACAACTCGTCACCTAAACAGTTTTTTTTTTTCCATTCTAATTAATCAGGTCTGAGCTTCTACTCAGTATACCTGCGCACTGGACTGCCTGGACATTTTAATCCTACTATCTCTGTATCTTTTGTATTGTAGTTGTATGCTGCATCGTATTTTATCATTTGTTGTCCTCAGATGTTGCACCAATACTATCAAGACAAATTCTGATTCTGATGTTAGACATAATTAAAAGATATTAGGTTAATTATGAATTTACAGGGGCGGCACGGTGGTGCAGTGGGTAGAGCTGCCGCCTCGCAGTAAGGAGACCTGGGTTTGCTTCCTGGGTCCTCCCTGCGTGGAGTTTGCATGTTCTTTACGTTTTCTGCGTGGGTTTCCGGGTGCTCCGGTTTCCTCCCACAGTCCAAAGACATGCAGGTTAGGTGGATTGGCAATTCTAAGTTGGCCCTAGTGTGTGCTTGGTGTGTTTGTTTGTGTCTTGCAGTGGGTTGGCACCCTGCCCGGGATTGGTTCCTGCCTTGTACCCTGTGTTGGCTGGGATTGGCTCCAGCAGACCCCCGTGACCCTGTGTTTGGATTCAGCGGGTTGGAAAATGGATGGATGGATGAATTACAATTGAGGGTGGCACGGTGGCACAGTGGTAGCACTGCTGCCTCACAGTAGGGAGACCTGGGTTTGCTTCCTGGGTCCTCCCTGCGTGGAGTTGGCATGTTCTCCCCGTGTCTGTGTGGGTACTCTGGTTTCCTCCCACAGTCCAAAGACATGCAGGTTAGGTGCATTGTCCCTAGTGTGTGCTTGGTGTGTGTGTGTGTGCCCTGCGGTGGGCTGGCACCCTACCCTGGGTTTGTTTCCTGCCTTGTGCCCTGTGTTAGCTGGGTTTGGCTCCAGCAGACCCCCATGACCCTGTAGTTAGGATATAGCGGGATGGATGGATGAATTTACAGTTTGACAATATTTTGAGGATAGCAAGAAATTACAGTAAGGCACATTCCATTTACCATGTGACAAAAACTGGGCCACTGAGTTCTGCACGGGTTGAATAGTCCTGCTATAGACCTCGATGCTAAACTGGAGGGATTGAGACTATGATTTGTTTGTTTGAAAGAGCAGTTAGCCGCCAATGGCCCATTACAGTTCCTCATCCTCTAAGTGAAGAACAATTACCTACATGTCTACATGTCAGATGCTCTCCACCAATTAGTAAAATTAAAATCCCCATCCATCACAACATTTCATTGTCTCCTTCTGCTTGTTAAATGCAAATTGCTGGGACCCGTCTTTAATTTAGACGCGGTAGCCGTCTTTCCATTAATGAAAGCCTCTTTCTCTTTTATCATCTTGTTAAATCTTCTCACGCTGTGATGTAATCAGAAAGCCTTGCTGTATAAACAGTTATAAAGGCTGGAAACATCACAGGCTGGAGATAAAAAGAGAACAGGGAGTTCCCTTGAATTTAAACCAAAACAGACCCCTTTAGTGTACTCCGCTAGCACTGTAGGTACAAAGACAGCTGGTAAGTAGCAGTCTTAACTGATGTCATCCTCATCTTTTTTAGCCTTGGCTATGGAATTGAAATATTGAAGGTTATTAGTACTGAAATGAAATGCAATCCAATGTGTTAACTACATAGCAATGCAATGCATGTGCGTGTGGTGAATTTCATTTTGGCACAGTTTTATTGTGTCATAATTAAAAACATATTAATTAAATGATTCATTGCTTTTCTCTATGGCGCATAATGTTCGTGTTAGTTTATTCCTTTTCAATTCATGTCCGTTGATTGTGTGTCATAACCAAAAGTAAAGTATATTGCATCTTGATTAGCGGCTGCTCCAAAAGTAGTTCATTAAAATTCAATACAATCTGTTGTGGAGTACAGGGGGGTCGTACAGCTCCCCAAACCCGGACACAGACAGGCTCAGAGACACACAAGTGCAAAACAGCGCACTGTTTATTTCTTTGTGGGGCAGCTCTGTTTCACACTCCCCATTTCAGAACACAATTAACAGCACCAAGCCCAACAATACTGCTCAGTCCCTTTTCACTCTCTCTCTTTCTTCTTTCTTTCTCTTCTCTGCCGCCTCCACTCCTCTCCCAGCAAGCGTTGTCCTCCACCTCCTGACTCTGGCTCCTCGAACGGAGTGAGCTGGCCCCCCTTTTTAGAACTCCAGGTGCTCTTTCATCCTCTTCCAGCAGCACTCATGGGTGTGGTGGAAGTTCTGCATGGGCACCTGGAAGTGCTCCAGGTGCACCCAGATCCTCTTTTGACAACTTCTGGGTGCCCATGCAGAACTTCTGCTACACCTGTGGTGTCCAGGCGTCCCCTGGTGGTGGCTACATGCCCCAGCCGGGCTGAGCTTCCAAACTCCAAACCTGTGACCCTGATGTAATCCAGGTGGATTGCTCTCTCGTATTCCCGGGGAGGTATTTCCGTGAACATGTCCTCTCACCCTGGTCCTTCCATCAGAGGGTTGTCCCAGCCGGTCAAGGGCCCCGGCTGTCTACCACACCATCAATCAGGCCAAAACTGATGACGTTAGGCACACACGTGTGCATGGGAGATAGCTGAAGAGTTTAGATAACTGCAATATTCCGCTAAACCAGGGGTTGACGGTGTCCTCTAATGCCCTCACTCTTTTCTTCTCTGCTGACTGACGTTCCCACCAATTATGTCAGTTACAGTTCCTGTTCCCCTAGACCGGTCCCTTCCTGTCATCCACTTATATAACATTGTTTTCAGTCCAGTTTTAAGCTCTGTCTGCAAAGACCCATTGCTTTTTATTTTCTCGTATACAAAGTATAGGGAAGTATTGTAATTGTCCAAAAATTTGACCTTCAGATTTTGATGAATCTCAACATTTTTGACCTCGCTGAGTCCGAAAATACCATTTTTGGAATTATGTCTGTGTGTCTGTCTATGTGTGTGTATGCAAACACGATAACTTGAGTACGCTTTCACTTAGGTCAACCAAATTTTGTGTACAATTGTTAGGTAAAAAATGTAGATTTCTGTCAACTTTTGTGCTATTTCCGCTAACTGGAAGTGGTACTTTACCTTTTATTCATGCAGCTGCAGAGTCCGATTTATTCAACTTTACTTTTATAATAATTGTCCAATATATTATTAATTTAATTTGATTTGTTGTTTATGTCTTTAATGTACATAATATAAAAATACAATCATTGTCTTGAGGTTTACTCCTCAAATATCCATAATATACGAGAAAGTCTAGGGGAGACCACTCCCGATTTTTCATATTTGCTTCAAGTGTACAGGATTTCCAAGTTGGCAACCCCAAATCTTTATCTCCTTTGTGTCTGCTCATTTCAAAAGTTCCAATCATATGTGTGTTCACTTAGCACTAAAGATGACAAACAGGGATGTGATAAGGCGGGGGAAGTTTGAAATGTAAATGACAATTTCTTTCTCTTCCATGTCGACTGGTTGCTAGAAAAGGCCCGTGTAATAAAGGCAGCAACAGATGAAGAATTTCCAGCTGCTAAAGTAACATCCTTAGAATGCATTTAAGAGCAAAAGTCCGAAAGAGCTGCGCAATACGATTATGTAGATCATCTACCAGGATATCCATTTTTTTTTTGCCTTATACAATTTCTTATATTATGAATTTGTTCGTTTTTGCATACCCCTTGGGGTCAGAGCGCAGGGTCAGCCATTGTATAGCACCCCTGGAGCAATTGAAGGTTAAGGGCCTTGCTCAAGGGCCCAGCAGAGTAGGATCTCTTTTGGCAGTGACAGGGATTCAAACCGGCAACATTCGGGATACCAGCGCAGATCCTCAGCCTCAGAGCCACCATACACTGATACACCCCACTGCTGATGGGGACGACAGTACTAACTATTGCTAAACTTCTTGACATATCAGTCAGGACTAGTGTTGATCAGCGAGTTTCACCAAAGTGTTAATCTCAGCGAATTTGCTGTGTTCATGTTTGACCTTGTATGTTGAATTATTTACTGATAATTTGGCCAGTTTAGAACTTTTTACCCCAGCACCCCATAATGCTTTGCGAGGCCAGTGCAACAGCCTTCCTTGCGGGACGCAGGATGGGGTGGAGACAGAACTGGGGGGGTGGGAGTTCAGAGCTCAGACGGGCATGCACATGCATGGGCGAGTTAGAGTTTCAGATCCGCTCCACCCCCTGGAGCTGTAACAACCAACATGGGATGGGACCCCACGGGTATATAATGCGGATCATTTGCATTATAGACTCTGTGGAACTTAGTTAATGGTAGAACAGATAAGTAAATAATGCAGGTTCTCAAAATGTTATTTTTAGGAAACATATACAGCATAAATAACGAGTTATCTCTGCTTGTTGCCAAATGTGCAGGTTGATCTTCGAGTTTCACGTCAGTATAAGAGAAGGAGGCGTATGCCCTGTGCATGCATAGTTAGCCACATGGAGATTAAAAACAAACCTTTTACCCATCCCCCCCAAAACACAGGAAACTCTATGAAGTAATAATAATAACAAAATATGTATTACTATTTACAAGATGTTTCTATCTTTATGACGGAAGAAAAATTGCAAAGCATCAGCACAGTTATGGAGAGCCTTCAGCGCAACTTCAAAAAATACAAAGAGGGTGCAGGTTCAGTCATAACACATCCACTAGGAATTTCCTGCCTTTAAAGAGAGTGGAACTGAGGGTAGAAACTTTGAATATGGATGAGGTCATGCAAGTGATGGGTGTAACAGAACAAGATGCACAGGACAGAAAGATATGGAAGAAGATGATCCGCTGTGGTGACCCCTAACGGGAGCAGCCGAAAGAAGAAGTAGAAGAAGAAAACACCTACCTATTTTTTCTAACATTTGACTATGATTTTGGTATTTCTGCTTTGTTTTGGCAAAATATATGATTGTGCGTCTCTGACTTCATTCTTTCTTCTTTGATCTCATGGAGACACGGTGGTGCAGTGGTTAGAACTGCTGCCGCACACCTCAGATTGCCTTTTTGGCCAGCCATTACAATCCAGTCAAATCTAGTTCAGTTAGTCTGTCCCCATTGATTTCAATACATTTCACCAAGTTCGGCGATATTCATGAACACTTCCGTGATTTCTTCAAACTCGGGGCAAAGCGAACATCATGGAGTTTGCTTATCACTAGTCAGGACTATCTGAAGAAGAATGAAACAACATGACATAAGGCAAACATAAAAAATTATCTAGACAACATAATATAAATGACTGTCAGCGAGGCTTAAAAAACATTTCTCATTGTTTCAGTTAATCACTACATGTTAATGAATTTTATGCTTACTGCCAGAACACAGAAAAGGTTTAGAAGAGGAAGGCCTCTTACCCTAACTGTTGATGCCCCCTTTTGATGCTGATTGGTCAATTGATTACATTCAGTTTTGGAATGATTAATGCACAGTCTTGAATCAAAATGCAATACACTTGGAGCTGCCGCTAAGGGAAATATAAAACGTTTGCTTTGCTTTTAGTTATGGCACACGACCAATGGACTTGAATTAAAATGCAATGCACTTTTTACAGAATTTTAAATTGAAATAAAAATTGTCTGCTGGAGTGAAATACAATTGATCATTTCATTGATATTTTTGACGATAAAACCATGTCCAAATTAAATACACCATGTGCATATGCATTGCATTGCAATGTTGTTAACACGGTGGGGTTGCATTCATTTTCAAAGGTTGTCCAGAATATGCATAAGGGAGTGAGGTCAGGTCAAGTTGGGGAGTATGCACTGGTACAGCGTGTTGCCGCACCCACCACATGAGGAAACAACTCAGGATCCTAGTTGGCAACCCCCCATGCAGACACGTGTTCCAGTCCCACCCTCCGGAAATTACAGTCTATCTGCCACAGTCAGGTGTTATGTGGATATCCCCTTGGCCTGGTCCAGCCACTCTGCTCATTAACACTGAGGATCCTCTGAGCCGGATCACCCTTGGGGAATCGCGCCACATGGCCATAGTGCCGTAACTGACGCTCCCTCACAATGCAGGTAATGTGCCTCATTTGGGACTCCATGAACAACTGCTCATCCAATACAAAGTCAAACCAGCAGTATCCAAGGATTCTCCAAAGAGACACAAGGAGTCCAATCTTCATCTCAGGTCACTGGATAGTGTCCATGTCTTGCAACCATATTGCAAGACAGGAAGCACTAGGACTCTAAAGACTTGGACCTTCGTCCTTTTGCACTGATATCGGGAGTGTCACACACCCCTTTCCTGCGACCTCATGACCCCCCATACTCTCCCAAACTGTCTACTGACTTCATAGGAAGAGTCACCAGAGACATGAATGTCAATGCCAAGGTAAGTAAACCTCTCGACGAGGTCGACACTCTCTCTGTAGGCAGACACACTGTTGATGGCTGAGCCCAAGAGGTCATTAAAGGCGTGGATCTTGGTTTTTATCAGACGAGATGAGATCCCAATGAGAGTAGGTCTGCACAAGGGATCTTTTTGAAGCCCTTAACTTTTTGACCTGGTTATGGATATGATGAGTCATGGCATAATAAACAAGTCCCCCTGGTGCAGGCATTTTGCTGATGAAATTGTGTTGTGTAGCACCAGAAAAGAAGAACTGGACAGGAAGTTGTAAGAGTGAAAATAAGCTTTGGATGATAGAGGACTGAAAATGAATATGAAGAAGACATAATATATGAGGTTTGATGATGGGCAGGATTCAGAAATTAGCCTCCATGAGAGCTATTGAAAAGAGTAGTAGCCCAAGATGGAAAATTAGATGCAGAGATAATCCATAGAGTACAGCTTGAATATTGTGAGTGAGTATTGCTTGATCAAAAAATTAAGGTGAAGGTTAAAGGTCAGGTTTTTCAGACAGTGGTGAGACCAGGAATGATGTATGGAGCTGAGACATGGGCAGTAAAGGGAGAGCAGGAGAATAAGCTGGACGTGGCAGAAATGAGAACGTTGAGATGGAAGTGTGGAGTCACAAAAAAGGACAGAATAAGAAATGAGACAATCAGAGATACTACAAAAGTGGGAGAGAAATCTAAGAAAGTACAGGAAGGTAGAATGAAGTGGTATGGACATGTGATGAGGAGAGACAATGTGTGAACGCAGGAGTGTTGGGAAAGGAAGTGCAGGGGAATAGAAAGTGAAGGAGGCCAAAGCAGAGGTGAATGGATAAAGGAAAAAAGGGATCTGATGGAAAAAAGTCAGACTGAGGAGGAGGTGCAGGACCAAGCTGTATGGAGAAGGTTGATGACACACAATCACCCCACACAGAAGAAGAAGAAGAAGAAGAAGAAGAAGAAGAAGAAGAAGAAAAAGAAGAAGAGGCTACTGAAGGAATAAAACAGAAAAAAATAAAATATACAAGTTGATATAACTGCTCTAATAGAAAAAGTAGAACAGTTAACCAATCTGTAGTTGAAGCCACACAGAATATTTGTCTGTTTAAAGTAAACTGAGTTTGCAAAATCGCCAATTTTTTTCAAGGGGAGATTATGAAATTGCAAAGCTGTGTACAATACACTATAGGCTAGATGGCCATTATGACAGATTTGCTTTAAGAATAAGAGTGCCACATTTCAACAAAATCTGTCCACTAGGAGTTGAGTTACTTCATGTGAACAGTCAGACAGACATACAGTCGTGGCTATTGCAGTAGGTGCTTTTCTCATTATTTATGAATGCACCTAAAAAAGAAAACAAAAAATTATGCTCATGTTACATTCATAAATGTTTTTTACACTCCAATAAAAACTTAATAGACTCAGTTTTGTAATTTATGGATTGATATCAAAAAATAGAAACTGGTGAATGGCAGCATGCTCACTTACAGCGACAGTGGGCTCAAGGACTGAAATTGCACTTGGATTTCTGACACTGACCTTACTATTGTTTTCCAAGGCTGAACTACATAATTCTTTGCAGTCACTCCTTCGGCTCAGTGGTACAGACAATAAGAACATAAGAAATTTGGCAAGCAACCTAGCAGCCTTAGATAATAGCTAAGCTGTTCCAGTACCTCATCCAGCACTTCTTAAAGGTGGTCATGCTTTCTGCTTCAACTGCTGTACATGTCTAAATAGTTTGTTCCCCCTTTCTGGAAATCTGAACCTTGTGGTAGAAATTTAATATCTTATTAAAGAAAGAAACCTCTACTAACAGGACAATTCAGTAATCAGTCAGGAGAAAAGCTCTTCATGGTATCTTTTAATTACTCCTCAGCAAAATGCCTTAGAGGGAGCATTCATCAAAAGCAGTCTGTTACAGCCTGGTCAGAATGATCAGAGAAACAAAGGATAGAGGTTCATTTTATAATCTATTAAATTTACATACAGTGTCAATCCATTCATACATTTTACTCTGGTTGGTTCGTTGGTTAACACCCAAATGACTTGTATAAAATAAAAGTCTTTTATATTATATTCTGGTTCTTCTGCCGGTTCGAATCCTATAACGCCAAAAGTGACTCTACTTTGTTGGGCCCTTGAGCAAGCCCCTAAACCTGCAATTGATCCATCCTGGATATATCGTTAATCTGCATCCAGCCCTGCATGTAAGCCCTCCAACCTGCAGGAAAAACTTGGGGGTTGGCACTCCGGCCACCATAAAAAACATCACACTGGTACCATTCCATCTGAACTAGTGTGGTGCTGAGGTGTCACCCATTGCATGGCGACACTCAGGTCCCAATCTGGGATCCTGAGTTGGTTCGTCATGTGGTGGGTGCAGCAATGCGCTAAAAGCATGTGCTCCTAACCTCTCTATCTCTCTACTTATATCTTTGAATTGAGTCACCACCCTTGAAATGTCCTTGCCTTTAAAGAACTGTGTGTTCTGGTTGTTTACAGGACATCTGCTGATTTCTTAATTGTCTCTTAGTCATCTTTCAATACATTTTGTTGTTCACTTGACCTTAATCTGGTTTCCAACATTTGTTCCTTTATGCTATTTCTTTAAGATGAATGATATCCTTATATATAATTTGATACTATCCGTATGTATGGTGTTCGCGTCAATACCTCAACTCAATACAAGTTAGAACCATGCAATGGGACTCTGCCTCCGTAGTTAGAACATAACGTGGCTAACGCGGATGCAGTATTACATGATTGGCTAACAATGTTCGAATGCTTCAGTGGGACGCTGCGCTATACTCGGCGCTGGACTGCCGAGTATAGTAAGTCGGTGTTGGTTTGAGCAGATAACAGTAAGTTCATTTGGTTTTTGGAACGTTGGTTTGGTGGGGTCTACTTTCCAGGACTTACATCATCAACTGACTTAAACCCTTCGACAGCTCCAGAACTGTAAGTAATTTAGAACGTATCGCTATTTGCTTGGTACGTCGAAATCTATCTTTGGGCTGTTCGGTTTTGGCATCCGTCCTTTTGACTTCTATTGGCAAACTGAGTAATGACAGCTGGGTATTAACGATGGTCATTGTTTAAATTTTAGCCTCAGATCTAAAATGACCACACCAGCATAATTATTACTCCAACTCTGATCAGAGTCGTAAAATACAGTCTGTTTTGAAAATTTGTTTGCCGGAAAAAATCAAATGAGGTGCGCCGAAGAGCTGAGTTCACGTCTCGCAGCCCCGCTTAAACAGGAAGCTCTTCATTACATCGGCCGAAAAGGTCTATATTAAGCAAAATCAGTGCCATGATAACAAAATCATTTCAAGGACTTAAAAAAACAAATAATTCTTTGCAGAGAAAGTATATGAATGTAGCCCGATTCGATCAGGCGCCCAGTCGCTAGTGTAACCCTAAAATCATTCTACAACCCAACCTAAGCATATCTTTATGGCTCCTGCCAATCTTACAGTCAGTAAGCAACAAGTCAATTTGAGCCTCCACTGCACCTTTGCCTACTAACGTGCTGCCCCATTGGCTTCACTGTAAGAGTCTGTATCCTCTCTAATATGCAGTCAGTTTATTAATGGATTCATCTGGTAGTCTAATGTCGGTGATTGCTTTTAAATGGCGTTACATATTTAAGGTACTATGTAAAATAAAGTACCATGAATGGATTAATACATTTTTGCCATTAAGGCAGTTGCATTCTTTGTTTGATTTTTTTTTCTGAAGCATTTTGTGGCCAAGTAGAAGCAGCTCACCCTCCTGTCTTTCCCATAAGGAAATGGAAAAAATTGATTGTTAGAGTGAATGCTGTTACTGTTAGAGGAGAATGAACCCTGGAGGAATGGAATCAAATGATTCTCGTATACTAGATCTCTGTTGCTGCAAATCCATCTATTAATTTGGAAATGGGGTGGAGTGGAAGGATTGATTGGCAGCTTAAACTTAATGTCAAGAAGGTGGGCAGTGAGATAGGAGGCTTCAAGCTTAAGTGATCCCTGTTGACAATCAAATGCATTTAGTTGTGGATCAATGAGGTACTCACGATGAACTCTTAATACTCACAAGAGTCTTGTGCTCCAAATATGTTGAGCTCTTTGTGCCGCACTGCCTGATCCTGTCCGTGGGGGCTATTCTGCAGTTTGAGTATTTACAATGTTCACTGTGATAAGGAAGCCAAAGGATGGTGTAAATCTGCACACTGGTCGTGGATGAAAGTGCGCTGAATAAGCCTCTGTGATGGACTGGTGTCACATGCAGTGTTACTTCCATGTTTATGTCCAGTTATGGCAGGATAGATGTTGGCTACCCATCACCCTGAACTGGATATGAACATGAGTGGCTGGGTGGCTGGCTGGCTTGAGCATGCAACGTACAGTTGGCCATGTGTACAGTAATCTTGTTTAAAATCTCACAGCTTGGATTGCTGCTGTCATAATCAGTTTGAGTTTCATGGTTTGTTTCAATTACAACAGTAATTGTAGGACTTGTGTTGAAGAGACATTCGGCATCTGTCAAGCATTGTAAGTATACAACCAGTTTCATTGATAACTTCAGATCCAGCTTTTGAGAGTTTAAACATTTCTAAACATCAAAGTGTCCACTACTGAAATCGTCACCTGTGAATCTAAGATGTTTAAGAGGCATTGGCGGTTGTCCAAAGGTGTAAAATATTTGGCCATTTCGGTACACTTGAAAGCGACAACCGAACAATTCAGCGGCAGCCATCAACTCACATGCAGATGCATAGGTGAAGGGCTTAAGCATTTCACTCTTCTAGTGCTCCTGTGTAGTATAATTATCTCCTGTACCGTCATCAGTCCACACCTTGAACCTGTCCCAGTCATTCAATACATAAGACACAATGTTCCTCCGGATATCAAGAGTGAGCCTGATATGGCCGTGCAATATGTAACAAAGAGAATGGAAAAGGCAGGTGCCATCTCCGGGCATGGAAACCACTTGGTAAGTGACAGTTCTTTGATCGATGGTGATCACCTCGATAGACATGTTAATGGGGGTACGGTTGGAATGATAAAGGAAATGGGTACCTGAACAATGTAAAGTAAGTCTAAAATACCTACACAATAACTATAATCATAATAAATGAACAATAAAACAGCGGAGAAGCCGTGGATTAAAAAAAAAGGCTGTAGTTATCAGCAGGGAGACGTAAATACCGTGGCGAAGCAAGGAAGGGAATGTAGAGACTTGAGCGACAGACGGCCTTATATAGGCAGGCAGCCAACAACGTGGGAGGCATTGGGATGGGGGACCCAACGCAGCCTCACACGATGACCGAGCTGCAGGCTATGGACGTATATATGTACGTAAGTAGGATTCAGTTAGCGTTGGGAACCCGCGTACCAAATTTCTTGAAGATGGGCGCATAAGTAACAAAGACCGTTGAAAAGTTCAATATGGCGGCCAACTGTGGCATCATATCACCGAAATAAGTACCAAATTTCAGCCTTCTACCTACACGGGAAGTTGGAGAATTAGTGACATTGGAAAGTTCAATATGGCGGCTGACAGTGGCGTCATACCACCGAAATAAGTATGTACATTGGTTTTGGTTAGCGCAGGGAAGCCGCCTACCAAATTTCGTGAAGATGGGGCCATGAATAAGAAAGTTCAACATGGCGGACATTGTTGACCGTTATGACTGTTACGTGTAGAATTTCGAAATGAAACCTGCTTAACTTTTGTAAGTAAGCTGTAATGAATGACACTGCCAAATTTCAGCCTTCTACCTACAAGGGAAGTTGGAGAATTAGTGATGTTTGGAAAATTCAATATGGCGGCCAACAGTGGCATCATACCACCGAAATAAGTACGTACATCGGTTTTGGTTAGCGCAGGGAAGCCACCTACCAAATTTCGTGAAGATGGGGTCAGCCTTCTACCTACACGAGAAGTTTGAAAATTAGTGACGTTGGAAAGTTCAATATGGCGGCCAACAGTGGCGTCATACCATTGAAATAAGTACATACATCGGTTTTGGTTAGTGCAGGGAAGCCGCCTACGAAATTTCGTGATGATGGTGCCATAAATAAGAAAGTTCAACATGGCAGACGTTGTCGACCGTTATCGACTGTTATGACCGTTACGTGTAGAATTTCGAAATGAAACCTGCTTAACTTTTGTAAGTAAGCTGTAAGGAATAAGCCTGCCAAATTTCAGCCTTCTACTTACACGGGAAGTTGGAGAATTAGTGATGAGTGAGTCAGTCAGTGAGGGCTTTGCCTTTTATTAGTATAGATGACCAACAACAGAGATGCAGTCTACATAGTTAATCAGCAGCTCTAGTCAGGGTGTGCTAAACTGAAGTAGTGAGTCTTCAGCTGGGATTTGAAAGTTGGGACTGAAGGGGCATCTCTTATGGTAGCAGACAGACCATTTCACAGTTTTGGGGCAGTGTAACTAAAGGCTTGACCTCTCACTGTTATTTTATTAATCCTTGGAATCCTAAACAGAACGGCATCTTGAAATCTTAATGTGCACTCTGGTTTGTAAGTCATGATAAGTTCAGACAAGTAAGCCGGACCTTGGTAGTGCTGCTGCCTGGCAGTAAGGAGACCACAGTTCACTTCCCGGGTCCTCCCTGCACAGAGTTTGCATGTTATCCCTTTTTCTGTGTGGGTTTCCTCCGGGTGCTCTGGTTTCCTCCCACAGTCCAAAGACATGCAGGTTAGGTGCATTGGCAATCCTAAATTGTCCCTAGTGTTTGCTTGGTTTGTATGTGTGTGTGTGTGCCCTGCCCAGGGTTGCCTTGCGTCCTGTGTTGGCTAGGATTGGCTCCGGCGGACCCCCGTGACCCTGTGTTAGGATATAGCAGTTTGGACAATGACTGACTGACTGACCTTTCCCATACTAATATATGCTACTTGGTATGAGATTCATAAAAGTAGTTCTAATGTTTGTGATGCACAATCTGTTGAAATAACAAACTCCATGCATTTTATTACTATAAATGTTTGTGATGTGCCATCTGTTGAAATGACAGAATTATAGCAACTGGATGGACACACAAATACATTAACAAACAGACATTTATCCTGTTATTAAGGTGAATTGTCCTGAATAGATTTCAGAAAGTACATTGCTATATCAAGTTAATCCTGTAGAAACGCGCTATATGGCACCCGACCTGGCACACAGAGGCACACGTAAAAATATAAAAACTTTATTTTTCTTCAGCTGGGGGCCATGTCTTCCCCATGTCCCTAAGCCACAGCACAGTCCCATAAGCACAGATTAAATACAGCAAAACAAAAAACACTGGTCTTCACCACCACTCCTCTCGACAAACGTTGTCCTCTTCCTCCTGACTCTGGGGCCCAATGGTGGCTGCTGGCTCTCTTTTATAGCCCACCTGGAAGTGCTTCAGGTGATTGATGACTTAGATCCGGTTGCAGCTTCCGGGTGTGGCTGTATCGCCGCCAACATGGGCTGATGAAGCCATGCAGCTCCCCCTGGCGGTGGCCACGGAGCCCAACAGGGATGAACTCTGGAGTTCCATATCTGTGGCCCCGATGCAACTCAGGGGGGCTGCCACCAAACATTCCGGTGGAAGTAGTATGCCACCCAAGGCTATTCCCCCAGACCAAGTGTCGAAGGGATGTCACGACCGGGCATGGAATCCAGCCGTCCGCTACAATCCTTTCAGAATAAAATCTTTTAGTCCATTTTCTTAATAAATGCATAATTTCTTATATGTTGGCCTCCTTGGCAACGTTACAGATTGAAGGGCTCCTGTAACAGTGTTGGTGAAATAGACAGATAGTCAGATAGACAGACTCACTATATGGTTACATAAGAAATGAAAGTAAAAACACTCAGCTGAAAATCTACAGTATGAGGCGTTATTTAATATCTACCCATTCATCAAGGATACAAACAATAACAATTTATTTCTTGTATAGCCCTAAATCACACAAGTAATGCTTCAATGGGCTTTAACAGGCCAGTTAAGAAAACAGGAAAAAAATCCCAAAAGAAACAAAAACCCTTGTAGGGGGAAAAAAATGGAAGAATCATGGGAAAGAAAATTGAGAGCGAGAGAAAGAAAAAAAGACCCCCCCCCATTCCAGGTAGGCTGGGCATGCAACTGGTGTCAAAAATGGGCTAAACACAACACACAAAACAGCACAAGTAATCCTCTTCACAGACCTAGAAGGCCAATGTATCATGGCCTCCTCAGAAATACAATGCTACAGTACAAACTACAAGGCAAAATGCAAGAACTGATTATAACACTAATTAATTACAGAACTATCACATAAGAGGATACCGATTTGTTCAAATAAATCAAAAACAAAGCAGAAATGAATTAACATAAATGAAAAGCCACAACGTCTGTCCATCATGTAATTGCAGAACCACAGCCAGATTGTAGAAGAGGAGTCAGACAAGTCAGACACAGTCAGAGTCCCAGAGACCTCGGCCAGCAAGCTGCCTCCCCTCCTATTGGCCAGTCAACAGCTGAGTGAGTGCTGGGCCAGCCAATCAAATGAAAGGACCCTCCTACCCAATGATTCCAGTGCTCCTTTATCAAGTTCAAGTTCAAGTTCAAGCACTTTATTGTCATTGTGTAATACAACGAAATTACTTTTTGTGACAGCCCCAAGGTGCATTTAAAGAAAAGTCAAATAATTCCAAATATGTCATATACAGTGTTAAGTGATCAAGTAACCAGAGCAGATTATTATAAATTGTTATTGCATCTGTTAATGAATAGTACATGACATATTCTATATTGTACTACATTAGTATATTGCACATTACCAATATAGCTTATTGCACATGTTCAATTAAAAAATGATCTCAGACTGAGGAGATTCAGAGTTCAGAAGTTTATGGCAGATGGGAAAAAGCTATTTTTTAGTCTGTTTGTGCATACACCGATTGACCTAAAGCGTCTTCCTGACGGGAGGAGCTCAAACAAAGAATTTCCAGGACGAGTTTTGTCCTTAAAAATGTTTTTGGCCCTCTAACATAGCAAGTCTTATACAAGAGTTCGAGTGATGGCAGTTCAGTCCCAATAATGGCCTCTGCTGGTTTTACGACCCGCTGCAGGGCTTCTTTAGCAGCCTTGGTGCAGCTGTTGTACCTACAGGTGATCATTCAGTTAGTTAAAATGCTCTCTATAGTGCATCTATAAAAATTAACCAGCAGCCTCTGGGGGAGGTCAGCTCTCCTTAGCGTCCTGAGAAAATAGAGGCGTTGTTGTGCTTTGCCTATTATAGCCAAGATGTTGTCAGTCCAGGACAGGTCCTCTGAGATGGTGACTCCTAGAAACCTAAAGCTGGAAACTCTCTCCATAGCATCTGCATTGATTCTGAGATGAGGCAGGCAAGCAACTTGGTGGTAGAGTAGTGGCACCGAGAGTCACATGAGGATACTGAGAAGAGAAACAGAGTAGGAGAGGATTAGTAGCAGTTTTTAAATGTCGTATTACTTATATTATACTAGTAGTACTAGGGTGTTGTACCGTGTTAGCCATTATGAATGTAGAGAAGAGCACCAGAAGAAGGGGCCTGAGTTGCCTCGAAAGCTTGCATATTGTAATCTTTTTAGTTAGCCAATAAAAGGTGTCATTTTGCTTGGCTCTTATATTATACTACTAATAACTAACAACAGAAATGCAGTATGCACAGCTAATCAGCAGCTAAACTGAAGCCGTGGGTCTTCAGCCTGGATTTAAAAACTGAGACTGAAGGGGCACTATTATAGTAGTAAGGGGCATTATTACATACACAATAAAAAAAGAAGAATATCCTGGAGAGAATGCCAGTCCATTGGCGGCCAAACTCACACAGAGTTTCCAGTTAGCGTAGCACACATGTCATTTAAATGCTGGCAGAAATCTGGCAGAGCAGAAGTAAAACTCACACAGACTCCGAGAGTGTGTGCCATCTTCAGGCTGTATCTGGGCCAGAAATGGAACCCCGGGCTCTGAAGTTGTGATGGGGCAGGACTGATCAGAGCTCCTTCAACCTGTGCTGCTGTCATAACCACATTATTAAAAAGAGAGATAAGACAGGGGATTTCCCTCAGATATATAATACATATGGATACATATATGGATAATAATATGGAACAGTCTTGCACTTTGTCTTTAATCTTTTTATGTTGAACTGTTCTTTATGAAATTATCTTTTCTTTGAAATACCCATGCTGTGCGCTCTGTGGATGGCGTGAGATGCTCACAGTATGTTCCTGTCGGCTGTTGATCTCGTGTGCCCAGCCACGACAGCAAGCACTCAACAAACGACTGTGCACATTCTGCAGGAATCTGACACCATTCTTTCCCCAAGTATTTTCCTAATTAACAGTTGTTTGATGGAGACAGAATTGTGTCTTCTAAATGCCTCTCCAGACAGTCACTTAAGAAACTGGGAGACTTGTGGCACAAGGAACAATTCAGCTCTGTGCTCCTAACCCAGATGTGCTGCAGACTGAAGTGTTTCAGTCATAATATTGCAAAGACCAAATTTTGGTGTCTTATGCTGCAAAATCTGTGCTTTTTTTTTTTTTTTTGATGTATAGATCTTTACATCAACTGCTTCACAATTTTGTGCAGAATTCCACTGGTCTACAGCAATTTTGTCCAAAGAATTGGGGTGAGTGTTCCAAGCCTACTTTACAATGATGAATCCAAATATGATGTTCGATTCTTTTTCTATCTGGCTTGTTTTTCTTGTGACACAATCAGTCATCATGGCTGGCCTGTACACTGGTACTGTGAGTGCTGTGCAGAGTGGATGCAGGACCTCTGAGTTTTTCCCAGCTGATTCTGGGGTTTATCAGGGGACTGTTTCTGCTCCTAATCTGTTCAATGCTTGCATGGACTGGGTGTTAGGCAAGATCGTGGGGTCCAGCGGCTGTGGTACATCTGTTGGTGAAGTAAGATTCACTGATCTTGACTTTGCTGTATGATGTGATCTTCGTGGAGTCAATGGAGGCTCTGATCGGGGTGCTCGAGAGACTGAGCGAGGAGTCTGAGTGTCTGGGCTTGCGAGTGTCCTGATAAAAACCAACATCCAGGCCTTTAATGACCTCTTGGGCATCATCAGCAGTGTGTCTGTCTGCGGAGAGAGTGTTGACCGCGTCGAGAGTTTTACTTACCTCAGTATTGACATTCAGGTCTCTGGTGACTCTTCCTATTGTAAAGAAATCACAAACAAGCATAAAGATTTGGGGTTTCCGGTCCCGTATACTGAAAAATAATCCACAATAAATATGAATTATCACGGTCAAATACATGAAACATTCAATATGGTTTGACCGTCCAAAGATGGCGTCGGAGGAGTATTTATGTTGGAGGAATGCTGGGTAGGAGCCGTGGTGGATGATGGGATCAATGACGTCATGGGTAGTGGACAGAGAAAGGGCGGAAGTAGCGTACTGCGGGAAACTGTAGGAGGTAGGCTCATGCCGGCGGTGCGTCTTTTCTTCTGTAAGAAACAAAGAGAGAAAGGTTAGTACCCTGCCACTCCCTCCTCGCATATGTCTTTCCGATCGTATTAAGGTCCGTCCACGGCCCCCTACTCGCGTGTGCGTGACACTATGAAGTCAGTAGACGGATTGGGAGAGCATGGGGGGGTCATGAGGTCGCAGGAAAGGGGTGTATGGCGCTCCCGATATCTATGCAAAAGGACGAAGGTCCTCGTCTTTAGAGTCCTGGTGCTTCCTGTCTTGCTATATGGTTGTGAGACATGGCCGCTGTCAGTGACCTGAGAAGAAGACTGGACTCCTTTGGTACTGTGTCTCTCCAGAAAATCCTTGGGTACTGTTGATTTGACTTTGTGTTGCTCATGGAGTCCCGAATGAGGCACATTACCTGCATTGTGAGGGAGCGTCAGTTATGGCACTACAGCCATGTGGCAAATTTCCCCGAGGGTGATCCGGCTCGTAAGATCTTCATTGCTGGGGATCCAAGTGGCTGGAAGAGGCCAAGGAGTCGCCCACGTAACACCTGGCTGTGGCAGATAGATGGTCATTTCCGGAGGGTGGGACTGGACCGCGTGTCTGCCTGGGAGGTTGCCAACCAGGATCCTGAGTTTTTTCGTTGTGTGGTGGGAATAACAACGCATTGTACCAGTGCATGCTCCCGAACTTGACTTTACTTGAAAATCATTTAGTGTTAGGCAGGATTAAAATATAAATGTATTTTTCAAATATTAATCACTATCATACTTTTTGGTTTATATGAAGATCAACATAACTTGAATGAATGACACTTTTTCATGGACTCCTTACAAGTCATCTCAAAAGCTATATAATAAATTCCCTAATGTACCTTTAGCACATGCTACTTACAGGAAATAGTTAAATGAGAACGTGAAGTTACTATTAGAAGTTGCTCAATATAAGAAAAAAAAGTGGAATATCTGTGGAGATTGAAAGGTGATTGCACCTTTGTTGGGCTTGCAGCTTGGTTACACCAAATTCTGTTGTTTTTTGTGCGTATGGGACAATAGGAACAACAAGATCCACCATGTTCAGAAAACATCCATTATCCAACCCACTATATCCTAACTACAGGGTCACGGGGGTCTGCTGGAGCAAATCCCAGCCAACACAGGGCCTAAGGCAGGAAACAAACCCCGGGCAGGGCGCCAGCCCACCACAGGGCACACACACACACACACACACCAAGCACACACTAAGGACAATTTAGAATTGCCAATGCACCTAACCTGCATGTCTTTGGACTGTCGGAGGAAACCCATGCAGACACGGGGAGAACATACAAACTCCACACAGGGAGGACCCGGGAAGTGAACCCTGGTCTCCAAACTGCAAGGTGGAAGCGTTACCCACTGTGCCTCCGTACCGACCCCAGGAAAGATGAATACAGTAAATAGTCCACCTGTTGACCCAAAGAAAATATACCTTTCTCCTCTGCATATCAATCTTGGACTTATGAAACCCCCAAATGTGTGGAATTTGCACGTTCTCCCTGCCCTGTCTCCCAATGAGTTTCGTCCAGGTGCTATGGTTTCCAACCACAGCCCCAAAATGTGCAGTTTTAGATGGATTGGTGTTGATAAATGGTGTGTGTGTGTGTGGGTGTGTGTATACATTAGATTTCATCTGCCATAAATCTAACCCAACCAGTTTCCTGTCCAAATCCCACAAAATGCCCCTGCTGACTCTAAACAGCCATTCTATCTACCCAGGGAATTTCTTTCTGTTATACGGGTTGGTATTTACATTCCTCCTGATGCGAAAGCTCAGTTCACACAACAGTTGCTAGCTGATAACATTCATCATTTGGAAAATAAATCTCCCAGTAATGTCATTTTCATTATGAACAAGTTTAACCACTGTAACTTGAAAGACGACCTACCCAGATACCACCAACTGATCAGCTGCCCCACAGGTGAGGGCAGAAGATTGGATCACTTTTACACCAACATTAACTCTTTGAGGGCTGAATATTTTTTCGTCTGTCTTTGTGCAGGTGCCGGCCACCAGAACGTAATGCTGGATCTGACGAGAGTGCAAAGCGAATGTGCAAAGCTGTAGACAACATGTTGCGTATTATTGTTGAATCGGACTCAGACGTAATCGCCCTGATATTTTGATGCGAGGGATCTGGAGATTGAAAACGAAAGTGATGTACCAGCATCAGCTGATCGGCCCCCAGCTGATTGTAGTGCTGAATGCTACTGTACGTCATTTTAAGTCGACACCACCTCGAAAGAGTTGAAGGAGCATTTCGCCATTTCTTCCCATGCACGTCTTGACAACTTTGGCCATGTCACGATTATACTTGTCCCCTGCTATAAATGAAAACTGGAACAGTCAAAGCCCACCAGGACTATTAGCCGCAGATGGACTCCTGAAGCTGTTGCAAGGCTGAGGGACTGTTTAGGCTCCTTGGATTGGAAAGCCATGGAAGGCTGCTGTAGCATAACAGCATAGATAAATATATTGTAACATCATACTGTATATCTCCTTCTGCAAGGAGGTTATGCTCAACCTTTATAATGCACTGGTTAGGCCTCATCTTGAGTACTGTGTGCAGTTTTGGTCTCCAGGCTACAAAAAGGACATAGCAGCACTAGAAAAGGTCCAGAGAAGAGCGACTAGGCTGATTCCAGGACTACAGGGGTTGAATTATGAGGAAAGATTAAAAGAGCTGAGCCTTTACAGTTTAAGCAAAAGAAGATTAAGAGGTGACATGATTGAAGTGTTTAAAATTATGAAGGGAATTAGTCCAGTGGATCGAGACTTGTATTTTAAAATGAGTTCATCAAGAACACGGGGACACAGTTGGAAACTTGTTAAGGGTAAATTTCGCACAAACATTAGGAAGTTTTTCTTTACACAAAGAACGATAGACACTTGGAATAAGCTACCAAGTAGTGTGGTAGACAGTAAGACGTTAGGGACTTTCAAAACTCGACTTGATGTTTTCTTGGAGGAAACAAGTGGATAGAACTGGCGAGCTTTGTTGGGCTGAATGGCCTGTTCTCGTCTAGAATGTTCTAATGTGTATCTTCCTAAGAAGACCATTGTGAGATACAACAATGACAAACTGTGGTTCACCAAAGAGCTCAGAGCTGCTAAGGACCAGGCCTATAGGTCTGGGAACAGGACGAATATCGATCCGCAAAAGCCACTTATAAAGATCAGCAGGAGAAAGGCTTTATCAGTACCTGCCAGGCAATGTGGGGTACTCTAAAAAAAAACAAATTGCAGGCAGAAATGCTCCCAGGCCTTGTCCTCCCCCATTTTAGCTAATCAGCTAAATGCGTTTTATTGCCGGTTTGATAGAACGTGAGCCCCTGCTTGGACTCTGACCCTCTGCCTACTATATCAACAGTACCCCTCTCTCCCTGTCACAGTCATTTCAGTGTCACCATCACTCCCTTCATCGAAGGTCCTGTTCACCTTCTCCAACTTCTCTTCTCCTCAGTCATTTGTCTCCGCTTCACCCTATACTTTCTGTGAAGCAAGAGGTACAAAAACTTTTTGGGAAACAGAATATTAGGAAAGCAGCTGGTCCTAATGGAGTCTCACCTGGTACTCTTAGACACTGTGCAGATCAGTTAGCTCCTGTCTTCACTGACATATTCAACACCTCCCATCAGCTAGGAAAAATTTCTGGACCACTTTAAGGTAGCCACTGTGATTCCAGTTCCCAAGAAGGATAAAATCTCTGATCTTAGTAACTATAGGCCAATTGCTTTGACCTCGGTGGTTATGAAAATATTCACATGTCTTATGCTTTCCTACCTAAAGTCCATCACTGACCCTCTCCTTGATCCACTTCAGTTCACACGTAGGGCAAATCTCTTAGTGGAGGATGCAGTTAATTTTTGCCTCCACTATATTCTTCAGGATCTGGACTTGCCTAACATCTCTGTGAGGGTCTTGTTTGTGGATTTCCTCTCAGCCTTCAATACCATTGTTCCAGAGTTGCTTCAGAATAAAGTAATACAGTTAGATGTACCCCATGGTGTCCACCAGTGGATTATGAGTTTCTTGACAGGTAGGAAGCTGTACATTATGTGAGACCGGGCCCTTATATGTCAGATCCAATGTCAGTTAGTGTAGGCTCCCCCAAGCCTGTGTTCTTTCACCCCTCATGTTCTCACTTATTGACTGTAACGACAAATCTGTAAAAATACTAACTTTTGCAGATGACACATCTGTAATGAGTCTAATTTCCAATAATGGTGTGTCTTCCTATGAAGGAGAGCTGGGCCATCTTGTAGAATGGTGTTCTTGTAACGCCTTGGAGCTCAATGCTATTAAGACAGTGGAAATGAGGACTGATTTCCACCAACAAGTCGCTAACTGTCCACCTTTGCAAATTAATGGCCAGACTGTGTCTGCTGCCTCGCAGTAAGTAGACCCGGGTTCGCTTCCCGGTTCCTCCCTGTGTGGAGTTTGCTTGTTCTCCCTGTGTCTGCGTGGGTTTCCTCTGGGTACTCTGGTTTCCTCCCACAGTCCACAGACATGCAGGTTAGGTGGATTAGCTATCTTAAATTGTCCCTAGTGTGTGTGTGTCCTGTAGTGGGATGGTGCCCTGCCCAGGATTTGTTCCTGCCTTGCGCCCTGTGCTGGCTGGGATTGACCCCAGCAGACCCCCGTGACCCTGTGTTAGGATATAGCGGGTTAGACAATGACTACTTTCACTAATAGATTAAAATGGGACAAGCATATCACCTCCATCATCAAGAAAGCCAGGCAGAGATTGTTCTTCCTTCACCAGCTTAAGAAGCTTGGCATATCAAGGCGCATATTGTTAAATATGTACTCAGCCATCGTTGAGAGTGTTGTGACCTCCTCCATCACCATTTGGTTTCCTTCTGCCTCTTCTTTTTCTAAGACTCTGTTGCAGCGATAGATTTATTTAGCTGAGAAAATCATTGGCTGTTATCTCCCAACATTAAAAGATGTGTTCATCGCCAGAGTGAAAATGAGAGCAGGAGAGACTGCAGCTGCCATCTGTTCATTAAATTTCCATCACTGAGGAGACAGAGGTAAATTGAGACCCTACTACATGCCATTCTTGCATCTTCTTGCCTCAAATTATTCAGATCCTAAATAAACTTACATAGGGTTACACATAACTTATTATGCAAGATATAACTGGTAACTGTGCTGTTTGTCTATTTGTAAATACTTCATACTTGCGCAGCTTGTACTGTTTGAAATCTATATTATTTTGTATAGTTTTTCTATTTATTTAAGTTAACTACTGAAGTTTATAATTGTTTTGTTCTAGAAATTGTATTTGTATAGTGGTTTGTACAGGGTCAGGTTAAGGGTGGGTTGAAATTGTGTTGTCTTGAGTTAGTTATGTCTTGTATCCCATGTTTCGCACCTAACCAAAGTCAATTCTGGTATGTTTCACATGCTAGCAATAAAGTGATTCTGATTCTGATAAACTATGTACCCTCCCACCTACTTTGGTATCATCTACAAACATAATCAGCTTATTAATTGTTCTTGTCCAGATCATTTATGTAGGGTGTACTAAATAAAGCAGCGGCCCCAGCACTGACCCCCGAGACACACTACTTTTACCATCATCTAGTATCTAGTATAGAGCCAGTTTTGTAACCACATACACACTGGAAACTGAATTCCCACTTCTTTTAGTTTGACGCCTAGCCTCTCGTGGGCGACCACATCAAGAATTTTCTGAAAATAAAGATAAACAATAACACATCCACCTACCTCATCACATGCTTTTGTTGCTTCCTCATAAAATTCTTCCTATTAATAAAATGACTGAAGCTAGGCTGACTTCTCCTATAGCTGTTCTTCTCATGGGATGCTCAGTTTTTTCTTTAGTAATTGTTAACCTTGAAGGTTTGTTCCTTTTTATTACTTATGTTGTGTTTATTTATCCCCAGTATTTACAGGCATTTTAGCGACATCATCAAATATACCCATTTTAGACCGCCACACGTTGTTAGAGGCAGAGCCGGTCAATCTGTTAAGTGAGATCTTCTGAGGGGCACCAGTTATCAAGGGGCACACATTCCAAATGCTGAAGGGAACTCCATGTCATCACACTCTGATGATACTGAGTGAGAGCTGTTAGGTTGCCATTTAACAAATTAAAGTGTGCACCTCCGTACCCAAAGGCCCACATGCTCCTTAAAGTCCATGGCATATACACAAAGGGGCCCCGTTTGTGCAGATGATTGGCCGTGTTCCTTGGACACTCCCCACATTGCTGAAGTCTGATAATATTGACTACCCTTTATGGACAACGAGGGGCGACATCTGTCCACCCTGCCTAGAGCTCCAAATGGACTTCAATTGACACTGGCTAGAGGAGGTGTTCTACATGTTCACAAAATCACAGGGGCACAGTCGTATTATTCTTATGGCCATTTTACTTAAGGAGTAACTATATAATCAATAAATGTCTGCGCTTTTTGTTTTTTTGATAAAAATAAGGATTATTGTCCAGCACATAAGAAGTAGTTTGCGTGCATGTTTTCAAAATCTGGCTGTTGGCTTTCATTCTTGCTTTGTTCCTATTCTAAATCTACCCTGCTGTCTCCTTAGCGTTATGTTTATCCCAGTAGGAAAGGTAGGTCGGGGAGCCACTGCTACACTGATACAGATTTAGTACGCAGTCTTGATGTGACAGTCACCACTGCATAGCCCCATGTCACAAGCGAAATACTAGAAGTGTGATTCTTTGTGTACTTTTCTTATTATATTCCTGTTGCTTGTGCATGATAGTGTACAATTTCAGTGCCAGATCCGCACAATCAATACACTCTTTGTCTTATTGTTTGCTACCACAGCGCAAGGCTTAGTGACTTCAACATGTCTCCTGACACATTGACAGATTTTGTATTATGATTAATGTGATTAACACTACAGGGGGTGTAGTGTTATGGGTCCACAGCTCGCTCAGCAAAGGCCATTTAGTTAAATAATCACCGCGCTTGCGGCGGTTTAGTGAGGGGGCGTGGTGGCTCACCTGCTGCATAGCCCAAGTGGGAGAAGCAGGTGAGACGCTAACAGAAAAGAAGCACCGAGCTTGTCATTTGTTTTTAAAGACTGCTTCCCATAGAACGTTTTAACCTCGTTTTTAAAGGATTGTTTTTGTTCTATTTATTGTTTTTTAACCTTCACGTTTGTTTTTACGGATTATTTATTTAATGAAGATTTATTGAACTGTGGACACTGCACTGTTGCACTTTGTTTTGATTTGTTGGATTATTAATAAAAGCACTTTGCACCTTTTTATACCATCCCTTGCTCAATTGTTATTGTCTCACTGTCTAGTTTATCTCGGTGACATTATCGACGGTGTAGGGTTCAAGGGCTCCCGAACAGTGGATGGGAGCGTGGAGCCGAACCCGCATCATCACAAGGGGCTAATGTCTTTTTGTCCTTCTACTTGATTTCAATCAAAATTACTTGCATCACAGTGAGCCTTCAAGAGACTAAATTTACCAGACATATCACGCCAGTTCAGTTGTACAGTGCTGTATGTATCAGTTTCACTCTCTGTGTCAACTTCTGCTGACCCGTTCACATCGTCATCACTGTCACTTCAGTCAACTAATAGTTCAGTTTAAGTTTGATCTAAAATTTAGCTTTACAGCTTTTCATTTAGCCACAATTGTGTGGTTTGGTTGAAGGTTCCACCTCACTTATGAATATTGATGAGTTACCACAGAGGGAGAAAACACATAGAAATAGTCCAGATTTTTTTGTAGCATGATGTTATTTTATACATTCAATGGCAACCTGTCCTGAGAGTCATGCAAAGGGGATCATTAAACGTCATCCTGAGTCTGACTCGGGCTTAACTCTAATTACATAGAACACTTGGGGTTAAAAGACACCATATCTCAATAACAGAAAGTGGATGGATGGATGAATGGATGGATAGATAGATAGACAGATACTTTATTAATCCCAAGGGGAATTTCACATACTCCAGCAGCTGCATACTGATAAAGCACAATATTAAGTTAAAGATTGATAACAATGAAGGTATAACAGACAGACAATTTTGTATAATGTTAACGTTTACCCCCCGGGTGGAACTGAAGAGTCGCATAGTGTGGGGTCTCCTCAGTCTGTCAGTGGAGCAGGACAGTGACAGCAGTCTGTCGCTGAAGCTGCTCCTCTGTCAGGAGATGATCCTGTTCAGTCGATGCAGTGGATTCTCCATGATTGACAGGAGCCTGCTCAGCGCCACAGATGTCAAACTGTCCAGCTCCGTGCCTACAATAGAGCCTGCCTTCTTGACCAGTTTGTCCAGGCGTGAGGTGTCCCTCTTCTTTATACTGCCTCCCCAGCACACCACCGCGTAGAAGAGGGCACTCGGCACAACCATCTGATAGAACATCTGCAGCATCTTATTGCAGATGTTGAAAGACGCCAGCCTTCTAAGGAAGTATAGTCGGCTCTGTCCTCTCTTGCACAGAGCATCAGTATTGGCAGTCCAGTCCAATTTATCATCCAGCTGCACTCCCAGGTATTTATAGGTCTGTATCCTCTGCACACAGTCACCTCTGATAATCACGGGGTCCGTGAATGGCCTGGGCCTCCTAAAATCCACCACCAGCTCCTTGGTTTTGCTGGTGTTCAGTTGTAGGTGGTTTGAGTCACACCATTTAACAAAGTCCTTGATTAGGTTCCTATACTATGATTAGGTTGGATGGTGTTAAAGGCACTAGAGAAGTCCAGAAACATAATTCTTACTGCACCACTGCCTCTGTCCAAGTGGAGGAGGGATCGGTGTAGCATGTAGATGATGGCATCCTCCGCTCCCACCTTCTCCTGGTATGTGAACTGCAGAGGATCGAGGGCGCGGCGGACCTGTGGCCTCAGGTGGTGAAGCAGCAGCCACTCCATGGTCTTTGGGACTGGGCTGATGCAAGATGTTTTCCAAAGCCTCAGGACTCTCCCCTGTTCCAGGCTCAGGTTGAAGATGTGCTGTAGAGGACTCCCCAGTTCCAGTGCACAGGCCTTCACAGTCATGGTGATACTCCATCTGGACCCACTGCTTTGCTGGCACGAAGTCTCCTCAGCTCTCTGCTCACCTGCGCTGCTGTAATTTTGGGTGAGGATGTCTCTCCTATGATGTTATCAGCAGAAGGATGGGTGGAGGGTGCAGTACTCCGAGGTGAGAGTGGGTTAGGGTGGTCAAACCTGTTAAAGAAGTTGCTCATCTGGTTTGCTCTCTCCACGTCTGTCTCGATGGCGGCACCCCGCTTCGAGCTGCAGCCAGTGATAATCTTCATCCCATCCCACACTTCCTTCATGCTGTTATTCTGCAAGTTCTGCTCCAGCTTTCTCCTGTACTGCTCCTTCGCTGCGCTGAGCTGTACTTGGAGTTCCTTCTGCACGCGCTTGAGCTCATGCTGATCACCGCCTTTAAAAGCCCTTTTCTTCTGGTTCAAAAGGCCCTTGATGTCACTTGTAATCCATGGCTTGTTCTTAGCATAGTAGTGTACTGTTCTTACTGGAACTCCAATGTCCATACAGAGGTTGATGTAGTCAGTAATGCAGTCAACAACCTGCTCAATGTTCTCACTATGTGACCCCTGCAGGATATCCCAGTCTGTAGTTCCAAAGCAGTCTCTCAGAGCCTGCTCTACCTCAGGGGACCACTTCCTGAATGAGCATGTGGTTGTAGGTAGCTCCCTCACTCTTGGTTTGTAGTGAGGCTGAAGCAGAACCAGCTTATGATCTGCTTTCCCAAGCGCATGCAGCGGGGTGGCGCTGTATGCGTCTTTAACGTTTGCATACAGTAGGTCAATAGTCCTATTATGTATGTGTTACAATCCACATACTGGGAGAAGGCAGGTAATGTTTTGTCCAGCGTCACATGGTTAAAGTCTCCAGAGATTAGCACAAGTGCCTCGGGGTGCTGCATTTGTAGTTTTGCAACAGCAGAATGGATGATGTCACTCGCTATCTCCACATCAGCCCGAGGAGGGATGTAAACAATAACAACAATGACGTGTCCAAACTCTCTGGGCAAGTAATAGGCCCGCAGAGTTACGGCCAACAGTTCAATGTCCCTGCAGCAAGTGGAGATTTTAACGTTTTAATGTCCAGAGTTGCACCATCTTGTATTGACAAAGAGTGCGAATCCTCCTCCTTTCTGCTTCCCACAGGTATTTGTGTCTCTGTCCGCTCTAACTGTGCTTAACCCGGGTAGCTCCACGTTAGCATCTGGGATGTTAGTTGTTAACCACGTTTCACTAAAACACAACAAACTGCATTCTATGTATGCCCTGACTTCTAGAGAAGGCAGTCATTATGCAGTTAAATGACCACCTCAATAAACATGCTATTCTTGATAAATTTCAGTCAGGTTTCAGAACAAATCACAGCACAGAAACTGCACTCGTTAAAGCAGTAAATGACTTGCGGGTGAATGCAGACAGAGGCCATTTATCTGTTCTCATCCTCTTAGATCTGAGTGCCGCATTTGACACCATTGATCACAATATTCTTAGAAATCGCCTTAGTCAATGGGTGGGCCTCTCTGGCAGTGTCTTAAATTGGTTTGAATCCTACCTGGCAGGGAGAAAATTCTTTGTGAGTTGTGGTAATCACATCTCAAAGACACATGATATCCGATATGGTGTTCCACAAGGCTCTATCCTGGGTCCGCTGCTGTTCTCAATCTATATGCTTCCGTTAGGTCAGATTATCTCAGGTTACCATGTGAGTTACCACAGCTATGCTGATGACACACAGCTGTACTTATCAATAGCACCTGATGACCCCGACTCTCTCGATTCACTAACACAATGTCTTACTGGTATTTCTGAATGGATGAATAGTAATTTTCTCAAACTAAATAAAGAGAAAACTGAAATTTTAGTAATTGGCAAAAATGGATTCAATGAGGTTATCAGAAATAAACTTGATGCATTAGGATTAAAAGTTAAGACGGAAGTAAAAAACTTAGGGGTAACCGTTGACTGTAATCTGAATTTTAAATCGCATATTCATCAGACCACTAGGACAGCATTTTTTCACTTAAGAAACATAGCAAAAGTTAGACCTCTTATATCACTGAAAGATGCTGAGAAATTAATTCACGCTTTTGTTTTCAGTAGACTAGATTACTGTAACGCACTCCTCTCAGGACTACCCAAAAAAGACATAAATCACTTGCAACGAGTGCAGAATGCAGCTGCTAGAATCCTAACTAGGAAAAGAAAATCCGAGCACATTTCTCCAGTTTTGATGTCACTACACTGGTTGCCTGTGTCATTCAGGATTGACTTTAAAATATTGCTTATGGTTTATAAAGCCTTAAATAATCTCGCTCCATCTTATATATCGGAATGTCTGAGACGTTATATTCCAAATCGTAACCTCAGATCCTCAAATGAGCGTCTCCTTATAATTCCAAAAGCTAAACTTAAAAGAAGTGGTGAGGCGGCCTTCTGCTGTTATGCACCTAAAATCTAGAATAGCCTGTCAATAGGAATTCGCCAGGCAAATACAGTGGAGCACTTTAAAACACTGCTGAAAACACATTACTTTAACATGGCCTTTTCATAACTTCACTTTAACTTAATCCTGATACTCTGTATGTTCAATTCATCATAATAACTATTCATAGTGGCTCTAAAATCCGTACTGACCCCTACTCTCTCTTCTGTTTTTTTTTCCGGTTTCTTTGTGGTGGCGACCTGCGCCACCACCACCTACTCAAAGCATCATGATGCTCCAACATTGATGGACTGAAAGCCAGAAGTCTACGTGACCATCATCATCAAGTCCTTCCATGAAAACCCTAAATACAAAGAGGACTTTTTGATTTATGTTAGGTTGATTGCCCAGAGGGGACTGGGAGGTCTCATGGTCTGGAATCCCTACAGATTTTATTTTTTCTCTCCAGCCTCTGGAGTTTTTTTTTTGTTTTTTCTGTCCACCCTGGCCATCGGACCTTACTTATTCTATGTTAATTAATGTTGACTTATGTTTATTTTTTATTGTGTCTTCTATTTTTCTATTCTTCATTTTGTAAAGCACTTTGAGCTACATTTTTTTGTATGAAAACGTGCTATATAAATAAATGTTGTTGTTGTTGTTGTTGACATTTTTCACCAGCGCATCCAGTTCGTCGATCTTATTTGGTAGCGAGTTCACATTTCCCAGGATCACAGAAGGCACCGAAGGCTTATATCACCACTTTCTCGCTAGCCTCTTAGCTTTTAGCTTAGTGCCTTCTTACCTCGTATAAGCTAACATTCAAACATTTTGATCATTGATGGGCCGTTTGAAACAGTCATGCCATGATATACGTAATTAAAATTTATAACTCAAAAACAAACTATCAATAATTTTTTGCAAAAAAATAAACATACAGTACTGTGGCAGGCAACCAGGTCCCATGCCAGGCCGGGACACCCCTTCTACTTATGTTCCGGGGGAGCAGCCATGGGCTCCTAAGTACCTCCCCCGGGATGCTTGGTGGCAGCCTCCCTGGCTGATGATGGTGCCTCAGTTTACCGCAGGGTTCCATGGGAGATGGAGTTCCCCATAACCTTGTGGGGATCTGGGGTGGCCGCCAGGTGGTGCTGCATAGATCCCAGAGCCAGCTTGGACAACTCTACAGCCCCACCCGGAAGTGCAATCAGGAACAGGTGATCAAGCACCTGGAACACTTCTGGGTGGGCTATAAAAAGGACTGGCAACCACCACTCTGGGCCAGAATCGGGAGGAAAAGGATGAGGTTGCTTGGGAGGCATAGTGGTGCCAGAGGAAGAGTGTTTGTTCTGTGATTTAAGTACTTTTGGGACTGTGTTGCGGCTGGGGGGTTCACGGGGAGGTCGTGCCCTCCAGCTGAAGAAAAATAAAAGTGTGCTTGGATTTTACACGTGCCTCTGTTTCAGTCTGTGCCGGGTAAGGCGTTATACTGCATCCATTTCACAATGCTGGCTGAATTGCTAGTGTCCCATTTTCTGTTTCCTGCCTTGCGCCCTGTGTTGGCTGGGATTGGCTCCAGCAGACCCCCATGACCCTGTAATTAGGATATAGCGGGTTGAATAATGGATGGATGGATTTGTTGTCTGAAATTCCTCAGTGTAAGCGTGCCACAGAGAGGATGTGCATCTTTGTTCATGGCACTCAGTTTTATTTTCATTCTCTCCTCCGCTACAACCTACAGGGGGTCCAGAGTGGGTCCCATAACAGAACCTGCACTTTTGAATCAGCTTATGGAGTAGCGAAAGTCCATAGCCACTTTCTTGGTCTTGCTGATATTATGATGCAGAATCCCATACCAACTGGCATAGAGCAGAGACCATATGCATTGCATTTGTTATTTCAACTAACAGCATATCAATAATATTTGTAGCAATGAACTGTATTATTTGAAGGGTTTATGATGTGCCATCTCTTGGAATGCCAGAGACACAGCATCCAGACAGACACAGAGATACACAGACACACAGACACTTATCCTTAAATCAAGCTAGTCCATTCAGAAAAAAAATCTTCTTTCAAGTTATTTTCTTAATAAATGAATTATTTCTTAAATGTTGATGCCCTTGGCCACATTACAGACTGAAGGCCTCCTGGTAGAGTGCTGTTGAGATAGATACGTATATTTGATCACTGTGCAACTTAATGGCTTATACTGTATATATATACTCAGCAAAAAAAGAAACGCCCCTTTTTCAGGACTGTGTATTTCAACAATAATGTTTTAAAAATCCAAATAACTTTACAGATCTTCATTGTAAATTGTTTAAACAATGTTTTCCATGCATGTTCAATTAACCATAATCAATTAATCAACATGAACCTGTGGAATGGTCGTTAAGACCTTAACAGCTTACAGAAAGTAGGTATTTAAGGTAACAGTTCTAAAAACGCAGGACACTAAAGAGACTTGTCTACCGACTGTGAAAAACACCCAAAGAAAGATGCCCAGGGTCCCTGCTCATCTGCGTGAACGTGCATTAGGCATGCTGCAGGGAGGCATGAGGACTGCTGATGTGGCTAGGGCAATAAATTGCCATGTCCGCACTGTGAGACGCCTAAGACAGCGCTACAGGGAGACAGGAAGGACAGCTGATCATCCTCGCAGTGGAAGACCACGTGTAACAACACCTGCACAGGATCGGTACATCCGAATATCACACCTGCGTGACAGGTACAGGATGGCCACAACAACTGCCCGAGTCACACCAGGAACACACAATCCCTCCATCGGTGCTCAGACTGTCCGCAATAGGCTGAGAGAGGCTGGACTGAGGGCTTGCAGGCCTGTTGTAAGGCAGGTCCTTACCAGACATCACCAGCAACAACGCCGCCTATGGGCACAAACCCACCTTCGCTGGACCAGACAGGAGTGGCAAAAAGTGCGTGAGTTTCTGCATGACAGCAATATCAGTGTTCTGCCATGGCCAGCGAAGAGCCCAGATCTCAATCCCATTGAGCACGTCTGGGACCTGTTGGATCGCAGGGTGAGGGCTAGGGCCATTCCCCCCAGAAATGTCCAGGAACTTGCAGGTGCCTTGGTGGAAGAGTGGGGTAACATCTCACAGCAAGAACTGACAAATCTGGTCCAGTCCATGAGGAGGAGATGCACTGCAGTACTTCAAGCAGCTGGTGGCCACACCAGATACTGACTGGTACTTTTGATTTTGAGCCTCCCTTCATTCAGGGACACATTGTGAAACATTTTTAGTTTATGTCTTATGGTGTTGACTCTTTTAGTGTTCATACAAATATTTACACATTAAGTCTACTGAAAGTAAAAACAGTTGAAAGTCAGGGGACGTTTCTTTTTTTGCTGAGTATATATGCAGCATTAATGCCTTCCATTTTAAACTATCAATTCCGTACCCACCATATCCCCTTTGTCAGAAAGGAGAAGTGGAGGTCATATAGTATAAGTTTCTCAACTCCACAGAAGTACATTGTTATGAAGGTAATGCGATCTAGTAATTATATTACAGCGATTTTAAGCAAATCACTTAACATTCCCCCACCACTCTTTTAGACATCCTCAAATGGTGTGCTTGGATGAAAGAGCCGTGTCATGTCTATTATTTATCTGAGCCTAATGTTGGATAGAGGAGAGAATATGATATGTTTGGTAAAGCCGTGCATTTTATTTAACAGAGTGGTTTGCACAGACTAAATGAACACATATGGCTCTTGGCAGTTTGTTGAAAGAAGTTACCCTTAGCAAGGACAGCTGTGTTGTCCCAGCTCCTCAGCCCGACCGTTCATTCATTTCCATTATTTACAAACAAATGGAAGCGCTAAGTCAACAGCAGCTTGGGCTCTTGCTTTTGATTACTTGCTGGTTTGACTTTACTGTAGTTTATCGTGTTGCATTTGCCTGCCGCCAAAGTGTCTTTTATGACATTATCGACTCCATTTAGCATTTTTCATATCAGATATAAATATAACGCCATGTACAAAGATAAAATGCGTTTTACACAAAGTGTACTGTATGCGGCAATGCCAGGATAAAGAGAATGACTCATGACTAATGTCACTGGGGTCTTTAGTGCAGCATTAGATAAACTCCAGAGCCCTTAACAAAACATACAAAGACATAAAAGTAAAACGCTATATAGAGTCAAGTTGGTCAGGAGGGATTATTGAATTAATGTCACTCAATTCCAAAGTAACAAACACCAGAGACACATTCATTCTGCCAGCCATACATAACAACATGTGCTTTTCTGCAGCTCTTCTAGTGCAGAGGTTAAAAGGAATATCTTTGATGGTGAGATGTTATCATGTATGGTCTTCAAAAATCAAATCTGAACAGTTTCCTTTCATTGTGCCATATATTCCCACAAAGCTCTTAATAAACACTTAAAGTGTATTTGTGAAAACAATATGTCCATACAGTGTGACCAGTAGGAGGCGTTGCAGCACCTGAAACCCTAGACATAACCTCCACAGCACAATTATTGGTACAATCAAAAAGGTTTATTTTCACAAATACCTAACAAAAGACTCTGAAAGTCACAAAACACTCACGTTCTTCTCCTTTTCTTTTTCCTTCCACTCCTCCAGGTGAGCGTTCACCTTCTTTCAATTAACTCCAACTTGCCTGGGTAAGTTTGAGTAGCTTCTTTTATCCTAGACGTAGAAGTACTTATGGTGTTAGGGCATAGCTCAATAGACGCACTTCCAGGTCAAGCTGAAGTCCCAAAAAGTAAGGATGGTGGAGTCCCTTCTGCACCACTTGGTGGCACTCATGGACTCCAAAATGGATGCCCTCTGGGACTACAGTTCCCAGTATGCCTTGCAGTAGCATAACCCAGGGAGGCTTCTACCTAGAGGTACCAGGGGGCACATGCAGCCCTACTAGTTTGTCTTCCCCTGTCCTTCTACCATACTGGTCTCCTGGCCTTGTATTGTTTCTAGGTCCAACCCAGCCAGGATGCCAGTGTACTCACTGCCACAATGAAATCTTCTGCCTGTCTCCTGGCTGAGGAAGGACTGTCTTCTCCCTCCTTCTTGTAGCTCTGAAGAGCTGGCCTCCCATCCAGGTAGGAACCTCGCCTCATCCCAGCCAAAATTCCCACCCAAGTGTGTTTTTCATCATAATAATTAGGGGAAAAAAACTAAGAATTGGTAAAGTGCTTCTGGTGAACCAGACATCATTTCCAACAGCGCATTGTATTGAAAAACTCATTAAAAACTTCAAAAGACTTTGTTGGACAGTTATCTTATCCAAAGATCTTGACCATATAATAATCTTCTCTCTTGTTAAATGAACCCTAGCCTGAAGGAGTCTATTAATTTTTTACATTTAAGATTTCTCACTTAATGATTTACCAATGTTGTTCCTTGTCCTAATGTCTATATAAACACAGGGAACTCCAGTTTCTGTATGACATCTTGCCTGAAGAAGGGCCCTGAGTTGCCTCGAAAGCTTGCATACTGTAATCTTTTTAGTTAGCCAATAAAAGGTGTCATTTTGCTTGACTTTTCACTAACAGCACATTTAAATTAGAGATAAGGTCATATGGATTTTTAGATAACGTTAAGCCATGAGGATATTCAAGAGAATATAGCATTTATCTGTGTTCTGACTGGTGCAAATTGAAATGGTAACGACTATGTTATGTAAATGAACTTTCTCTATTTAAGACACTTATCATTTTAGTCATTCTTGCCATAGAGAACTCAGCTGTCCACACCTCCACCAGCCTGGTGCAATAAAGGATAATCTTCTCTGGATTCATTTGTAAAAGGTGACTCAAAACTATTTTATATTAATTTCCATTGCTGACCAGGCTGGTGTTAATGTATTTATTTTTGCCAATTTCCAGGTTTTCACAGTATGTATCTTTGCCACCCAGTAATAAAACTGAAAGTTAGGTAGTGCCATGCCACCTTCTGTTTTCGGTCTTTCTTCATTCACCCTTTGAATGCATTAATGTTCTGAATTCCAGAGCCATGAGGTTATAACTGAGCCTAGTTTCTTAAAGAATGATTTATTGTAGTACATAGGGGTTCTCTGAAATAGAAATAGAAGCTTACGAAGGATGTTCATCTTCAGGGTTTTGATTCTCCCTGTTAATGTGAGATTGGGAGAAGACCACCTGTTCACTTCTCTTGTTTGATTTTTTCCAAAAAAAAGATGTGTTTATTATTTGTGATTTTTACCCCTAGATATTTAAACTGTTTTGATAAAATGAATGACTAGTTATCCAATCTAGTATGGTGTGCTACAGAGTTCATTGGAAAAAGCACACTTTTATTCATATTCATTTTGAGTCCAGATATCTTGTGAAATTTCACTAATGTGTTAAGGACTGATGATAAAAATATTTATGGGTCTAATATATAATGATCCATATTATCTGTGTATAGCAATATTTTCTGCTCGAGTCCTCTGATAATCCCCTTTATCTCTGATGTATTACAGAAATTAATGGCCAATGGTTCAATAGCTATTGCAAAAAGCAATGGTGATAGAGGACACTCCATTGTCGAGCACCACATTCGAGTTTGAAGTAGTTTGATTTCATGTTGTTAATGGACTGGCATAAGGTAATGTTGTCCAAGCAGATATATTTGGGCCAAATTTGTGCATCTGTGAATCTGTGGTGAATAGATTATCCCATTCAACTCTGTCAAAGGTTTTTTCTGAATCCAGACATTAGGATCTCTGGTGTGTTAGATAATTTTATGACATAATGGTGTTCAAAAGAACATACCATTTATCTGAGTGCTGATTGGTAAGAATTGAAATGTTAATGGCAATGTTATGTAAATGACCCTTTTCTATTTTAGACACTTGCATTTCATTTTTGTCAGTCCTGCCATGGAGAACTCATCTGTCCACATGGCGAGACTCCACCAGCTTCGTGTAATAAAGGACATCCATCTTTGGATTAATTTGCAATGGTGACTCAAAGCTATTCTTTATTTATGAAAACAAAAGTCCCTAACACATTTCTAAGGGTTACTTTAGCACTAACAGATTTAATTTAACAGTGGTGGTGTGCTGTGTGTATATTTAGGAGTCACGATTACAATAATGTTCAGAGATCTATGAAAGCAAAATTGCATTTCCCTATTAAAGAGCATCAAGCATACTGTATCTTTCCTCACTTAACTGGAAACTTCTAATCCATCCATAATGTGAACAGAATATGCAAAAGTATGGAGTCCTAGGAACTACTGAAATCGTCACAAAAAAAATTGAAATGTAGAGATGTCAGGTATTTGAAAGGATCTACTCTGGGCATGGGGCGGCACAGTGGCGCAATGGGTAGCCCTGCTGCCTCGCAGTTAGGAGACCTGGGTTCGCTTCCCTGGTTCTCCCTGCGTGGAGTTTGCATGTTCTCCCCGTGTCTGCGTGGGTTTCCTCCAGGTGCTCCAGTTTCCTCCCACAGTCCAAAGACATGCAGGTTCAGTGCATTGGCGATTCTAAATTGTCCCTAGTGTGTGTCCTGTGGTGGGCTGGTGCCCTGCCCTGGGTTTGCTTCCTGCCTTATGCCCTGTGTTGGCTGGGATTGGCTCCAGCAGATCCCTGTGGTTAGGATATAGTGGGTTGGATAATGGATGGATGGATACTCTGGGCATCTCTCTCCTAGGAGGTTTTGTTTTGCCAATGTGCTTGCATCGTTTGTATATTAGCGGCTAAGCGACTTTGTCTTTCTTCGGAGGTTTTGTTTTGCTGATGTGCTCACCTCGTTTGTGTATTAGTGGCGGGAGGAAAAGTAAAAGGGATACCATTTTGCCGATGTGCTCGCCTCGCTCCTGTATTAGCCGTGACTCTTTCTTCAGAGGTCTCATTTTGCCAATGTGCTCGCCTTGCATGTGTATCTTTGGAGGTGGAGCCCTTAGCCCAACTCTACTTCTCACTTCTGGGACGGACAGACAGACACATACACTTCCGGGCGTAGATGTTTATATTAAAAATTAGAAAAAAATAATTTTCCATTCAGCTATTTGTTCCAACTTGCTCAACAATCTGGCAAGAATTTAATAATGCTCTTTTTAAGTAAGTATGCTGGGCTTTTGTTAACTGTTTTAAAGCTTCAGTGTGTTTAAATGGCATCTCTACTGTATGTTGGTCTATTCAAAATCATTTGAATTCATTTTTTCCTTTCACCAAATAACATTCAATACCACCGAATAACAAAGGGGAAACAGCATTTTAAAAATTATTGCACTTTCTTTCAAAATAAAAAGTTGAAATATCATATTAACACAAGTATTCAGACCCTTTGCTCAGTACCTTGTTGAAGCACCATTGGCAGTGATCACAGCCTGGAATCTCCTTCGGGCTTTACACACCTGGATTTAGGGTTTTTCTGCCTTCTTCTCCACAGATTCTCCCATACTACGTACGTCAGGTTGGATGGAGACCATCACGGGATAGATATATTCAGGACCTCTGCAGAGATGTTCATTTGGGCTCCACCTGGGGAACTGAAGAACATTTGCCAAGTTGATCTTGAAGCACTTCTGTGTTGTCTTTGCTTTGTGTTGCCCTGTTGGAGGGTTACCCATCATCCAAGTCTGAGGTTCATAGAGCTCTGGAGCAGGTTTTCATTTAAGGATATCTCTATACGTTGCTCCATTCACCTTTTCCTCATTCCTCTCTCTGGAAAACAACCTTTGCCACCAACATGCATTACCGTTTGAATGATATTGCAACGGTGATGAGCATTCCCTGGTTATTCCAGACATGACACTTAGAATTGTTGAAAAGCAGTTCAGTCTTGGCCTCATTACAACAGAGAATTTTATTTCTAACTATCTGGGTCTTTTTGGTGCTGTATGGAAATGTGCCCATAAAGCCCAGATTAGTCGAGCGTTATAGTGATGGCTGTCCTTCTGAATGTTTCTTCCATCTCCACACAGGTTCTCCGGAGTTCGGCTAGAATAAATATCGGATTCTTGGTCCCCCAGTTGCTTAGTTTGGCCAAGTGGCCAGCTCTAGAAAAAAGTTTAGGTTATTCCAAAATTTTCCATTTTAGAATTATGGAGGCCACTATTCCCTTGGGAACCTTCAATGCCGCACACATTTTTTGTAGCCATCCCCATATCTGTCTAAGTTCTGCAGGCCATTTCTTTGACCTCCTGGCTTGGTTTTTGCTCAGCTGTGAGATCTTCTGTAGACCGGTGTGTGTCTTTCCTAATCAGGTCTAATCAATTGAATTGTTGGGCTCCGAACAATGTGTTGAAATATCTCAGTGATGATCAATAGAATGGGATGCACCTGAGCCAAATTTCAATTGTCCTAGCAAAGGATCTGCATACTTGTGTCAATGGGATGTTTCTGTTTTTTTAAATTGTGATAAATTTTCAAAAATTCCTAAAATCATGTTTTTGGCTTTGTCGTTCAGGGGTATTGAGTAAGAAAAAAGTGAATTTAAACGATTTTAGTGTAAGTTTGCAATGTTTAAAAAAGTGAACACTTTCTGAAGGGAATGTATAAATAGTATGTGTATTGGTTTTAGGGTTTTGAAACAAGTCTTCATTCCTTTGACATTTAGTTGGATTTCCCATTTTGGTTTTGGTGTTTTGGCTTTGACTTATGGAAAGAAAGTTTTGTCTCACATTCAGCATTTTTTTTCTGCCATCATATTCTAAAAATAAAATTCATCTAACTCTACAGCTTTTTTTTCCTCATCTACCAATCAGCTGAATTAAGATATCTGACAAGCTTGCATGTTCAAGTCCAGTTCCTTACCCACTAGGCCACAGTAAAGAGTCTGCCTTGTTATTTAAAGACATGGACAAATTTGTTGGTCCCCTTATGGCTCATTGAAAAAGTGGTGTATGCCTCCTGAAAGTGATGACATGAAAAGCGGTCGTCCGCTGTATATTTGTAGGCCATTGATATGTCACCGAGTAAAGCAAAGCAAGTGTGAAAAGAGATCAAGTATTGCTTATTCTTCAAAGAGATTCTAAAATGGCCTGCACACATTTGTGGGTATGCCTTGAAGAGATAATAAATAATTGGATTGAAGGGATTTTTCAAACTAGTTTCATTTCTATCACTCATATCTCCAATCGTGCAATCAGTCATTCAGCCGATTTAAATGGAACAAAAGTCGTCACTTGGCTGTTTGGTGTCATTGAGTCTCCCACACTGATCATGTAGCAGAGAAAGCAAAGGAGAGAATTATGTGGGGAGATCAGAAACAAAATGATAGACAAGCATGTTAAAGGCAAAGACTAGAAAACCACCCTCTCCAAGCAGCTTGATGTTCCTGTGACGACAGTTGCAAATATTATTAAGAAGTTTACGGCCCATGGGACTGTAGTCTACCTCCCTGGAAGCAGCCGCAAGAGGAAAATGAACCACAGAATGTGTAGAAGAATAGGGAGAATAGTAGACAAAAAGACAAAGACAACTTCCAAAGAGATACAAGCTAAACTCCAAGGTCAAGGTCCATCAGTGTCTAATCCACCCATCCGTTGCTTTTTGAGTGACAGTGGGCTTCATGGACAACATCCCAGGAGGACTCAGCATTTAAAGAAAAACATTAAAGAGGCAAACTGGAATTTGTTCAAATGCATAATGACACTCCACAATGCTTCTGGGAGAACGTCCTTTGGACAGATGAGACATAAGTTGAGCTTTCTCGGAAGTCACATCACACACAGATGAAAAATGAGGCTTTCAAAGAAAAGAATACCAGACCTTCTGGAGGCTCAGTTATGTTTTGGGGCTGCTTAGCTGCGTCTGGCCTGGAGTACATTTGAGTGTGCAGGGAACAATGAAATCTCGACTATCAAGACATTTCTGGAGCGAAACGTACTGCCCAGTGTCAGAAAGCGCTGTCTCAGTCACAGGTCATGGATCCTGCAACAGGATAAGGAGCCAAAGCACACAGTAAAAAGCACACAAGAATGGCGAAGAACAAAACATTGGACTGTTCTGAGGTGGCCTTCTATGAGCCCTGATTTCAGTTCTATTAAACATCAATGGAATAAGTGAAACATGCAGTTTGGAGAAGATCCCCTTCAAACGTGACCCAGCTGGAGCAGTTTGCTCAGGACGACTGGGCCGAATGACATGTGGGCAGGTGCAGAAGTCTCATGGAGAGCTCCAGGAATCGTTTGCTTGTAGTGATGGTCACTAAAGGTTGTACTACAAAATATTAGTTGAAGGGTCCCATCATTTTTGTCCTTGTCATTTTCATTTATAATATTTTTTGAAATATTCTTTTGAGTCATATCTCTAAAGCAAAGTTTTTGTTAAATACAGAATAAACAATGATGAGTGCCA
>JANRMT010027041.1:23160943-23172421 GCA_026402145.1 Polypterus bichir lapradei
CGTTTGACCTATTGGCCTGAAATTTGGTACACATATAGTATATGACGTTTACTGTTCCCTTAATCAGTTTTAACGTGAAAAGATGCCGATGAAAGAAAGAGAAGAAGTGGCCTGCTAGAGCAGAAAAAAGAAGAGCTGCTCAGGAAGCAAATGAATGCTAAACTTATAGAGAAAGAGTCTGAAAACTATAAGTCAAGTGTATTAACTGCACGTTATCATGCAGTGTGCCATTTCTGGTATATACTGTATATATATATATATATATTTACAGTTGAATTACAAGCAGGTTAAACAGATTTTTCAGCAATGAAAAGTGAGTTATAGATGGAGACAGCCTGGTGGCTTAAATCCCAGTGGCACAGCTACTAAAGGGTCGGACTGTCCGCAAGATGCAACTGTGCTGCTCCTTATACATGAGTTAAAGCTTTGCCATTTCCTCTTACTTTCCAAAGGTTTCAGGACAATTATACAGTATACAATGAATGCATTTTACAAAAATTACCCAGTGTTTATGTGGCATTCTTTCATTGGTATAGCATATGTCAGGGCTTGAATTTCAAGATACGCCTTAAGACCAGTTCATGAATCTATCAAGTGTCTCAGAGTAGGTAAACGGTCTAAACTGGTTTGAAATTCTCAGAATAATGTAGGAGTAAAAGCATGTTATCAATTTTCCTAATTTAGGAAACTACTTACAGCTTCACCGGGATTTAGGAGAGCATTTTAGCCTTCCTAACTCGTTAGGAGTTACCACAAGATGACATTCAGGTAGAAATCACATCACAGGAAACACTTTTTGTTTTGAACACACTGGACAGCATCGACCTTGTAAAGAAAATATCAGTTTAACAGGGCTGGAATGTGCATTACATGATCACGCCATATATGTGGAAAAGCCACATGCTGTCAGATGAAATTAAAGTGTTGCCACTTTTTTGGGCAAAGGGAAAAGGCAGCTTTGCAATAGTGATCATTTGGGCTTGTCACCACCAAGGATTTTTCTAAATTCGTACCAAACATCTTCCTTTGCATTACCTCACATGTTGTACTTCCAATATGTAAGGTGATACGGTGTGTGAAATTAAAACACAAACAAGAGAGATCAAGCATTGGGGGAATTCCCTGTATAATGTTGATAGATCCGTTGATTCTTTTTTGACTGAAATCGCGGTCAAAGACATTGTAACACTAGATGGCTCTATACCAGCGCTTAACCCAACACACAGACACTGACAACACATTTTTAAAATACCAAGAAGCTGTTTAACTCCTTTAGCTCAAGTAAATAGTGGCCAAAGCACCTCCATCACAATAAACAAATTAACAAAATAATATTTAAACCTCCAAATCTCTCCTCCACACCTCCCAGCAAGCTCTGACCTCTACCACCCAACTCCGGCTCCCCTGCTGGGTATCCAATAGTCCTTTAAATAGTCCTTAACTTTGAAGTGCTTCTCTTCTTCCTCCCATGTGACTTGCCAGTACTTCCAGGTCAGCTGGAGAATTCAGGTTTTAATCAGCCCAGAAATACTTCCGGGCTTCCATTGTTATAGTCCATTAGTACTCCCGGGCTAGGTGAGAATTTGCTTTCCCATCAATTTCCCACAGTTTCCCCTGGTGGCACCCACGGTACCCAGCAGGGCTGTCCTGCCGAACTCCAATGTCCCATAGTGCCCTGCAGGCATCTGGGGCACCGTTGCAGTCCAGAAATGCTGCCATCTATCGTCTTTGGGGAGGCAGTGTCCTTGATAAGCTGCCTTTCCCATCCTTCCATTACTGGGGCATTCTGATTGAGAATGAGGGAGATGGATTTGACATCGTAATAGGGAGACGGAAATGAAGTCATCAGGAAGGGACCAGAAGTGAAGTCATCATTTGGAATTGGAATTGGAGTCATCTTGTGGAGTCGGAATGGACTTTATCATGGGCTCTACATAAGGTAGGACCTCTAATCTTCTGTTTTTCTGTTGTGGAAGGGAAAAAGATGTTAATGCTCTGTTCTAATCCCTCACCTTTCGTTCTTTCATGCTCTTTGGCTGTCCCCTACTCGCGCATGTGTGACAATGCAAATAATTCATTGTGAGGCAATGTAAAAGCAAGCTGCCATCATGCAATTCGACACACACTTAAAGGTCATTGCCTCAAGCGTTGGATGACCACACATATGTAAATCACAAGCGAATTCACAGGATCAACACATAGTTGCTCATGGACACAAACTACTATAGTAGCAAACAGATCATCTTGAAAATAAATGGGGCTGGATGGGTGAATGACAGCAAAATGTGACACAGGGACACTGATGCCCTGCTTTATATGAACTTCCAGAAGATTCAAGTTTCAGTTAGGTGACTGGAGACTCCTGGGGTGTCAGATGGATAGATCATCACAGAAAGGGGATCACAGAGACATGGCACACAACTGTGGAAGACGATAGGGAACACTGAAAGAGTGAAAAAGTGCAGGAATTCTTAGGTGGGCGTTGAATTCTGTTTTTGTTGGGTTTTGTCTCTTTTTATTCCTACTTTCTTTTTTATCATTCTGATGTATTTTTTTTTTCTTTTTTGACTATGAAGTAATTTGTTGCATAAGTTTGACTGTTATTTATTATTTTCCTCAAGTAAAATAAAACAAAATTAAAAGAAAAGAAAATAAAGTGCAGGACTAGCCAAGGTATGTAGACCTCTGAGGACCCGCGCGTGCCACTCTACCCGAGGCGTGCCCACATGCACACCTGCATCGCTGTTTTTTTGTTTACCAGAGCCTCTCTTGTATTCCCTCATATGGCACAGGAAACTATTTCCGAAAAAAAGGTAATGCTATAAATAGCTTCATGTTTTTATCAATAAACTAAACTTTTTCACTTAATGATTTTTAAAAAAAGTTAGACCTCTCATAGCTTTGCAAGACGCTGACAAATGAATACACACATTTGTTTTTAGTAGAATAGGTTCATATAGAGCACTCCTAACTGGTTTACCTAAGAAAGATGTCAGTCGGTTGCAATTAGTGCAGAATGCAATGGTTCACCGACAAAAGCGCGATAGACATATGCGCCCCGACAAAACCGCGACGGACAAATGAGCGCCGACAAACCCGCTAACTGGTTTTCGACAAATGCGCACCGACAAAATCGCCATGACAAAATCGCGAGAGAGGCCAAGAGAGTGGGACGCGTACGTGCGCATTATGTACACATTATGTGCTAGGTTATAACTGTTATAACTGCTGATGGCATGCCGCGAACAAATAACTCAGTCGAGGGTTGGCATAATGCTTCGCATACAAAGCGGAATTACCAGCAGTCAGGCAGCCAGCAAGTCTAAATACGCTCAACTATCAAGACGTCTTGCTGCAATTCTTCCTACATATGCAGGGCGTGATCTTAAGGACTATCTGTGTGCCGTGCTGATGGCATGCCGCATCTCATAATATTGACTTCTAAAATAAAAAATATTATATATGCTTTAAACTAGTAATTCATATTTAATTAAACTTTCGCGATTTTGTCTGCGCGATTTTGCGGGCGCGATTTTGACGCTGCATTTTAATTGGCACTATTTTGTCAGCTCTCATATGTCTATCGCGCAAATGTCGGGTCACAGAATGCAACAGTAAGAGTCTTAACTAGAAAAAGAAAATCTGAGCACATCACACCAGTGTTAGCGTCACTACACTGGTTACCCGCATCATTTAGAACTGACTTTAAAATACTGCCTCTTGTGCATAAAGCCTTAAAAACTTTTGCCCTTTCCTATATTTATTAGTCATAACCTAAGATCTTCTAATGGTGGTCTGCTTATAATTCCTAGAGCCAATCTTAAAAGAAGTGGTGAGGCGGCTATTTGCTGTTATGTACTTAAAATCTGGAATACTTGATACCAATAGAAATTCTGCAGGCTAATACTGCGGAACATTTTAAAAAACTGCTAAAAGCCAATTTTTTTACATAGCTACATTGTAGTTGTACTCTTAATAGACTATATAGGCACAGAATTATTATATTTTTCAGGGATTTATAATCTCTTTACTAATCTCTGCTTTTCTCTGCTGTTTCTCCAGTTGCTCTATGGTGGCATTTTGCCCACCACCACCTAACCAAGGCACCGGGCAGTCGCCAGTGATGCACAAGACCCACTGCACTGAATCTTCCAAGAAGAAGCCTGGAAACAATGTGCAATGATTCATGCACATTTAGGTTAGGTAGAATAACCAGTGGGGGGCTGGGAGGTCTTTTGGCTTTGGGACCCCTGCAGGTTTAGTTTTTTTGGTTGCTCTCGCTTAGCTTAACTGGAGTTTTTTTGATTTTTTCTTTCTCGAATGTGATGTATAGGGAAAGTATTGGAATCATCCATAAATTTGATTTTGAGATTTTAATGAATCTTGATGTTTTAGACCTCCTTGAGTCCAAAAATACCATTTTTGGAATTATGTCACTGTATGTGTGTGTGTGTAAACACAATAACTTGAATACGCTTTCACTTAGGTCAACCAAATTTTGCATACAAGTATTAGTTACAAAACGTAGATTTCTATCAACTTTTGTGCTATTTCCGCTAACCAGAAATGGTACTTTACCTTTTATTCATACAGCTGCAGAGTCCATTTTATTCAACTTTGCCGGCAATGCTGGTTAGGAGCACACACTGATACAGTGCATTACCACACCAACCACATGGCAAACCAACTCAGGAACCCAGATTAGGACCTGCGTGCAGCCATGCAACGGGTGACACCTCAGCACCACACTAGTTTGATGGAGTGGAACCAGTGTGAGATTTTTGATGGTGGCTGGAGTGCCAATTCTGCCACCAACCCCCAGGTTGTTCCCTACAGGTTGGAGGGCATATATGCAGGGATAGATACCCAGGACGGATTCAACTTTACTTTTGTAATAATTGTTCAATAGATTATTAATTTGATTTGATTTGTTGTTGATGGTTCTTTAATGTACATAATATAAAATATAATCATTGTCTTGTGGTTTACTCCTCAAATATCCATCCCCATATCTGAATATATAAGAAAGTCGAGGGGAGACCATTTCTGATTTTATATTGTTTTGCTGTCCTCCTGACCACATGACTTTACTCATCTGTAGAGACTTACATATGGTATTGTAGATAAGGATGCTATTCTTCTAATAATTATATGTCTTTTTTTAACATCATATAGGTTTACTTATTTTAATCTTTGTTACTTTTTCATTAATACTCCTACATACTCTTATTTGTTTTTTCTTTTCTTGTATCTTTCTCTTTAATATCTTGTAAAGCACTTTGAGGTACATTCTTTGTATTAAAATGTGCTATAGAAATAAATGTCGTTGTTGTAAACCTGGGTGGCGCAATGGGTAGCGCTGCTGCCTCGCAGTTAGGAAACCTGGGTTCACTTCCCGGGTCCTCTTTGTGTGGAGTTTGCATGTTCTCCCCGTGTCTGCATGGGTTTCCTCCCACAGTCCAAAGACTTGCAGGTTAAGTTCATTGGCGATCCTAAATTGTTCCTAGTGTGTGCTTAGTGTCTGTGTGCCCTGTGGTGGGCTGGCACCCTGCCCGGGGTTTGTTCCCTGCCATGTGCCCAGGGATTGGCTCAAGCAGACCCCTGTGACCCTGTGTTAGGATATAGCATGATGGATGTTATAAACCTGTGACATGGACCCTTACAGTCCGTCACGGAGCATATGATCTTTGGAGGAATCCACTATTATTAGTTTATCTGGAGAAATTAAACCCAGAGTCATAGGAGTGACGTGCAAATTCCACTCAGACGGAGATCACACCAGGATTCATATTCGGTCTTCTAGGAAAACAATAAATATAAGTTAAGTGTAAAAGAACAGCAGCTTCAAATGCAAAATTGCCATTTCTCCTTTTGTTGTCAATGCATTTGTGACTGGAGCTACCTTCAGATTTAATGGCTAAAAGCTGTGAGCTGGACTAGTTTCCTTTCCTGAAAATTACAAGCTACGTACGTTTCTTGCCAATATAAAACTAGACATTATAGGGCAATTATGCAAATGACAGAACGGAGCACAAATACAAAAAATTGAGAGCAATGGAAGACCGGAATGTGTCTCAGATTTTAAAACGCAAAGTAAATAAAACATGCAGGTTCTAAAACTCTCCAAAGCCAAGAACAGCTCATTTAGGTTATACACTGAAGACCACATTTGATAAAAAGTGATTAATTGATAACATCTGAATTGATAAATTAGCCATTGGCTCGCTTGAATACTTACAATTTCTTTGTGGACTCGGATACCACGTACTTTTCATACTTTTTTATGTTTTCTTTTACGTCTAGAATTTGTGATGTGCTCAACCTCAGAAGATTCTCTCTAATAATTCTCATTTATGTTTGCATATTGGCAGATCAGTTTGGGGTTGGGATTACAACTACTTTCAGGTTGACCAGGAGAGGAACTGGGCGGTAAATCGTCTAACTAAGGATTGTGTTGACAATGTTCGTCTACATGACCTGGTCAGCATGGTTGAATGGTTCCCTCTAAGGGATGGTTATTTATCACATGTAGGCTGGTTAATGAAGCTGTATGCGATTTAGAAAGCATTTGATAAGGTGCCACGTGAGAGGCTGGGCATCAAACTAAAAGAAGTGGCAGTTCAGGGTATGGTGTGTAGATGGGTGCAAAATTGGCTCAGTCACAGAAAACAGAGGGTGATGGTGTGAGGAACCTCATCAGAATTGGCCAATGTTAAGAGTGGTGACCAGCAGGGGTCAGTGTTAGGGCCGCTGCTATTTTTAACATAAATGATTTGAATAGGAATATAAGTAACAGACTGGTTAAGTTAACTGATGATACCAAGATAGGTGGATTAGCAGATAATTTGGAATCTGTTACATCATTACAGAAGGACTTGGATAGCATACAGGCTTGGGCAGACTTGTGGCAGATGAAATTTAATGTCAGTAAATGTAAAGAATTATACATAGGAAATAAAAATGTTAGGTTTGAATACATAATGGGCAGTTGAAAAATCGAGAGTCCACCTTATGAGAAGGATTTAGGAGTCATAGTGGACTCTACGCTACCGACTTCCAGGCAGTGTTCAGAAGCCATTAAAAAGGCTAACAGGATGTCACGTTATATAGCACCTTGATGTGTGGAGTACAAGTCCAAGGAGGTTCTGCTCAGTCTTCATGACAAACTGGTGAGGCTTCATCTGGAGTACTGGGTGCAGTTTTGGTCTCCAGACTACAAAAAGGACATAACAGCACTAGAAAAGGTCCAGAGAAGAGCAACTAGGCTGATTCAAGAGCTACAGGGGATGAATTAGGAGGAAAGATTAAAAGAGCTGAGCTATTAAGCAAAAAAGATTAAAAGGAGACATGACTGCAATGTTTAAAATTCTGAAGGGAATTAGTCCTGTAGATAGAGACTGTTATTTAAAATGAGTTCAACAAGAACACGGGGACACAGTTGAAAAATTGTTAGGAGTAAATTTTGCACAAACATTAGAAAGTTTTTCTTCACACAGAGAACGACAGACACATTTGTAATAAGTGACCAAGTAGTGTGATAGACAGTAGGACTTCATGGACTTTCAAAAGTGGACTTGATGTTTTTATAGAAGAATTAAGTGGACAGAGCTGAGGAGCTTTGTTGGGCTGGATGGTCTGATCTCATCTAGAGTGTTCTAATGTTCTCTGTTAACCCTTGGAATGGGCAGGTGACTCATGCATTGCCTGAACCAGAGTGGGAGACCTGAGTGGTAAGGACTTACGGAGCTGCTAAGGGGGAGTGCCAGGAGAACAGCCCTATCCACCACCTTAGAGATAGACTTGTGTAATGATGCCACAGAAAGGAGCAGTTACAAGAGGCATTTAATTAAAGATAATGAGAAAAGGAGACAGAAAAGCAAGCTGAGCATTAGGAAATGAGGAATTGTTAGAGCCCAAACAAGATGTAAAAAGAGGATCAAGAGCCAGAAAGGAGATTAGTCCATTAAGCTCAAATGAAAGATGAAAATCAAATATGATATTATTATAATAATCTATACTAATAAAAGGCAAAGCCACTCACTCATTCACTCACTCACTCACTCACTCACTGACTCATCACTAATTCTCCAACTTCCCGTGTAGGTAGAAGGCTGAAATTTGGCAGGCTCATTCCTTACAGCTTCCTTACAAAAGCTGGGCAGGTTTCATTTCGAAATTCTACGCGTAATGGTCATAACTGGAAGGTATTTTTCTCCATTTACTGTAATGGAGTTGAGCTTGACCGTCGTGGGGGCGGAGCTTCGTGTGACATCATCACGCCGCCCACGTAATCACGTGAACTGACTGTCAACGCACTATGTAGAAAACCAGGAAGAGCTCCAAAATACACTGAAGAAAACATGCATTATATAATTGAGAAGGCAACGAAACAATAAGAAGCGAGCGAGTGACATATACTACCATATTCATCATTGCAGCTGCTTCGGAAACAAAGCAAGGTATAAACCTAAACTTTAAATTAAGTTAATAGACAGGCTGCCGCTGGCGTTTTTCATGCCCACGGGTAATGTGGGATACAAGTTTAATGAGAGGACGCAGGATATAAACGAGAGTTTTGATCACTTTGTAACTAAGTTAAAATTGCAGGTGAAGGGGTGTGCTTATGCAAATTCCGAGAGACTGTGTTTGTGGAGGATTGACAGTTAAGGCGGGTGGGGAGTCACGTCATCATCTCCTCTCCCATTTACCTCATTTCGCTCTGAGCTGAGCTCCGCGGCTAACGCCGTCTTCCGAAGCAACTTCGTCACACTGCCACCATATATTCACAGAAAAATCCACAAGTTAATACACACGCTGTCTCTAGAGTTTCTCCACACTGAATCCTCCAGGCACTACTTACAAAAGGTTACATTGACAATCATGTTACGTTATTTTTAAAATCTTTCCTTTTCTTAGCACAAGCACAGCTGAGAAGCTTCGATGGATGTGCTCCATAACGCGTTAAAAAATAATGCATTTAATCACATTTTGCATTACAATCAAAGGGGAACTTTTGTCAATGCATGATTTCCTGGTACACCGATTACATTGATCAGCGCATCCCAATTCATTTTAGCCTCGCACCACCTTGGTTTGAGAAGAAGTATGAAAAAATATGAGGTTAACACAGAAAAACATCACCAATTCAAGCTTTATGAATAATCGATTCGCCATCAATAATTGTTTTGGTAAAGCCATACTCAGTGTAATCCTCCTACCATTTTATAATTTTTCCGCCACTAGCCATGATTAAATGAACGGTAAAAAAGTAAGAGCGAAGCGAGGGTGACTTATTTAGGCAGGCATATATATGACAGCAACACTCATGACAATGTCAATCATGTTACGTTATTATTAAAATGTTTCCTTTTCTTTTTCATTACTTCTTTAGCACACTACTTCTCCGCTGCGAGGCGCGGGTATTTTGCTATATATATATATATATATATATGAATGACCTCCAAAGAGCGCGGAGACTTTTGATCATGTGAACGTGTCTGCAAAAACTGGGGTCTCCTGCCCAGCAAAAGTCGAGCAGCCGGCGCGCGCGCATAGCTGTGCCGGCCTTTGAGACGCTGACTGCGCTTCTACCTTAAGTCAAAGTGAGCACTTTTAATTTTTTTCATCCTCCCCCTGAGCTATAGCCCAGACAAGTGCAAACAAGGGACCCCTTTTCTACACCGCGGCAAAATAATATTAAGGCGCTTCACACTTTATTTTGCACATATACGATTATGAGGTTGTCAGCTCGGATTATGAAGACACGCACAGGAGTGAAGGACTGACAGTGCCATCACAGCTGATTAATAGCTGGGACGTCTCACCAGTCTGCACAAGACCCACTGCTACTGTCCCCAAAAGGTGCTCATATCGTCAGCGAAAACATCTCTCTACACTATATAAAACAAAAAGGCAACTTTCCTTTCTTTACACCTTTTTTTCCGTTTATCCCAAACCAAAGCCTTTCTCTCTTAACACTGCAGAGGACACAAAACTAATTTTCTTTAATTGCTGGTAAGGCACATTATTAGAGGCAGAAATTTAGACTTTCACATAGAAAATGTAATTTCTATACCACAGCCGTCGTGTAGCGCCTTTCAAAAGGGATCTACTACCGAGAGATGATCCATATACATTTTAGCTGCTGTTTTACTGTTTAATAACTTATAGACTACATTTTATTATTTTTCCCTTGCACTCAGTGATCAAAGCTATACACACACATATAGACACATACATATATATATACACATATATATATATACCTGTGTGTATGTTTGTATGTATGTGTATACACACACACACACATATACATACATACATACACACACACAAATTATATATATGTGTGTGTCTGTGTATTTATGTATGTATATGTGTTTGTATATATGATGTAGATAGGTATGCATATTATATATGTGTATATGTAGATATGTATATATGTATATAGATATGAAGATATGTATGTGTATATGTATATATGTATGTATATATATATATGTAGACTCAAACCCATTATGACAGCAGCAATCCAAGCTGTGAGAAAACAGTAAAAAGGAGGCATGTCAGACGTGGTGGTACATTTTCTAATGCAGCAAGACGAAAACAACTTTGTGACGCTGCCACCAAATACACAAAACAATTACTTTGACAATCATGTTACGTTATTTTTAAAATGTTTCCTTTTCTTTTTCTTTCCTTCTTTAACACACTACTTCTCCGCTGCGAAGTGCGGGTATTTTGCTATATATATATATATGAGAACAACACTCATATCAATGACAAAACAATTACATTAACAATCATGTTACGTTATTTTTAAAATTTTTCCTTTTCTTTTTCATACCTTCTTTAACACACTACTTCTCCGCTGCGAAGCGCGGGTATTTTGCTAGTATAATAATAAGACTCAAAGCCAGGGGATCAAACTGATTTAATAAGTTGCATGCAAAGATCTTTGTATGTTTCTGTAAATTTAGATAATTCAGTACATGTAATGTCAAACGTTTTCCCATCATGGCCAAGGAAACTCGTGATAATGGATGTAAAACTATAAATAACACACTGTCTAATACCTTGTATAACTTGAAGACTACAATCTGCTTCGCTCGCCAACTCTCGGGCTTGGTTAAACGGATATACAACTTAAAGAGATTGTTATTTTAACTTCATTCATTTTTTTATTTCTTGATATTTGCCAGTAATAAAGCTTTAGTGAATGAGTTATGTCCTTTAAGCCAGCTGCTGCTTGGGCCGTGCTGCGAGTTCTGCTTGTCGCGCTAAGCGTCAATCATTTAAAAGCCTGTACAGCAGCTGTCCTTTTGTCTCACTTCCTTGTCTCGCGTGACGTTAAAGTGTCTCAGAGAAATTGTTTGTACTTAGGGCGTGACCTGCAAGAAGTCTTGCGGGGCTTCAAAGTGTGAAGAAGATCACGTCTCGACCCAAGTATTTTTATTATAATATAAAAATATATATGCT
>JANRMT010027041.1:23184458-23204725 GCA_026402145.1 Polypterus bichir lapradei
GACCTGCAGGTATCCTATAACTAAGCCTGCCCTTTTAATTAGCCTGTTGATTTGGTGGGCCTCTTTTGAAGTGATGTTAAATTAAGGCCAAATTGATTTAGAATAATATTGTAAACATGAATAAATTACGTAATTTGTTAAACTGTAATTACATTTTTTTCAGTTTTTTAAATGTGACGTGATAAAGCCATTCTAATTAATCATTCACAATGAAAATTACTTTTTATAATAATAATAATAATACTTTACATTTATTTTGTGCTTTTCTCACTACACAAAGCACTTTTCATAGTGAATGGGGATCCACTTCAACCACCATTAATGTGTAGCATCCACCAGAATGATGCAACGGCAGCCATTTTTGTGCCAGCACGCTCACTACACATTAGCTGTTAGGTGGTGAGGTGCTGAGAGATAGTTAGCCAATTAGAGATGGGGTTGGATTAGAGGCCAGAATAACTAGGCTGTGGATGGCAATTTAGCCAGGACATCGGGATACACTCTACTCTTTATGAAGGATGCACAGGGATCTTTAATGACCACAGAGAGTCAGGACTTCAGTTTTACAGCACAGTGTCCCCATCACTGCATTGGGGCATTAGGATGCACAATAAGACCACAGGTTAAACCCCCCATTCTGGTCTCAACAATGCCTCTTCCAACAGCATCCCAAGCTTTCCTAGATTGTCTCCCATTCAATTACTGGCCGGTGCTGAAGCCTGACCGAACCCTAACAGCTTATTGAGCCCCATTAAAGTTGGAATGATCCTTTTCCAGGTAATGATATGCCAGGTTCCCTCTGCTGACTTCTGTCCCTGCACCATTGAGTCATCAGTAACCCTCATATGGCTCTGTTTCCAGCACAGGGGCCCAGCATCCCATTTCATTAAAGATACATTACGCTGTTCCCACTCAGGGCCATACAGCTTCCTGTAGCTTTGAGACTCTCTGGCCTCCTGCTAGCCCTGCATTGTCTCACTCTCATTGTGAACAAAGGGTCAGGCTCCACTGGCATATGCATTGTCGCCTGTTTTGCAGTATCTTTAGGAAACTAATCAGACTCCATCTTATCTCAGTCTAACAGAGGATGAATGCTGTAGCCCTGTTGAAGCCCCTGCCTTTCTCTCTTGCCATATGATGCACTCTTCCTTTCATCAGAATGGTTCCTTTTTCGCTTGCTTAGAGGTTTATTGCTCTCTTCTACTTCCCCTGTCAACCTCAAGTCATTTAGAAACAAGGACACTACCTCACGTTGCATTTTGGTACAGGCCAAAGAAATAAAATAATGCTCCCCTCTGCCTCCCCTCCCTAATCACAAAAGTTCAGCAGCCAAAATGCCTCTGATTTCTTTTATTTTATTGTTAAATAAGTACAAAGAAACACGCCAATGTGTGATGACCTGAAGGCCACCTTTAGAAACCGACGCACTCACGTATCCATTTCACGAAATACTCAGGGGGACAGAACGGGCTGCTTGACACATCAGCTGCAAAGACACATGGGTGTGTAACTAAGCAACAGTGATGGAGTAGCCTAGCAACCAGCCGAGACGGTGTGAGGCGAGATAACATTTTTTTTTCCTGGAATGTTCAAGATTTTCCTACAGTGCTGTTAAACCCAACATATCTTTGCATAAGATGCAAAATTGCAGGAATTCATATTTCTGAAAATTTTAGGCAGTTAAAAAATTATATTTATAATTTAGAATATTTTCAGCATATGTCCAAATTCCTTATTAATGTATTCCTCAGCTGGCAAGCCTTATAACTGCTTTATTTTTCAACCTCCTATTTTTTATTATATTATCTTCCTTCTGGATTTTAAATCTACATACAACACACCTGGAGACTGGGTTATTCTACACCATGCACCCTCCAGCAACTGTACCTGGGAATACAGCTGGTCTACTGTTCCATGAATGGAAGAGAATCCATATTGTTCCTTCTGGACCTTTGGCTCAACCATCAGACACCAGCAGATGTGCATGTGCCTTACCCGAGAGGCTGAAGTGTGTGGTCCCTATGTAGTTGTAAGACACCCTGTGGTCACCCTTCTTAAATCTGGGGAGCACCATACCAGTCTGCCATTCTGATTGTGCTTGACCTGCCTCCAATGTGACAATGAATAGACGTTGTCACAATAACAATCAAAAGACATCGAAAATGGTTTGGGACAGCCACCCGTATAATGTGCCCTGGTTAGAAACGGGTAATTTGGTTTGAGTTGTTCACAGGTTCGAGTACAAAACAGAACTGATTTGAGGGTGAGAATATGGTGGCTTTAACCCCTTGTAGACGATTGTCACGGATTCGCATCAAACCGCTTCCAGGCTGAATGCAGCCGAGGTGGCACATGTATCCCGCTAATGCCGGTTGCTGCGTATTCGATATGTTCCAAGGATTGTATTGAAAGTGCTGGTCATCCCATCTAGTGGTCGTAGTGGAAACTACAACCGCCTGATGGAAGCGAAGTGTTGGTGTTTCCATGCACATGGATTTTGGCTGCTTACTTCAAGAAATTCTCCACATTGGAGGTAAATTGCTCTATGATAAAAATACATATAAGCTTATTGTTTTCTTCTATTACTAATATTTCAGAATAGACCACATGTGCCGAAAATTCCGGAAGTTATATGCCATTTTCGCTATGTCACTTTTTCACTACATTCGGCAATAACGGCTGCATATGAATAATATTGTATTTAGGTGCAATATCATAGAAATTCAAATTCCTGTGTATTGATTTCAAATGCTTTGCACCAACACCATCCAGCCTCTGCTCCTTAGGGACAAGTTGACAGAGATGGGAGTACCTGGTGACATGGAAAATGCACACCGATCCCTGTCCCACTTGGACAGAGGCAGTGGTGCTGTAAGAATTATGTTTTTGGACTTCACTAGTGCCTTCAACACCATCCAACCTCTGCTCCTCAGGGACAAGCTGACAGAGATGGGAGTAGATTCATACCTGGTGGTATGGATCGTGGACTATCTTACTGACAGACCTCAGTATGTGCTTCTCGGGAACTGCAGGTCTGACATTGTGGTCAGCAGCACAGGAGCACCGCATGGGACTGTACTTTCCCCGGTCCTGTTCAGCCAACATACATCAGACTTCCAATACAACTTGGAGTCCTGCCACCTGCAAAAGTACGCAGATGACACTGATATCATGGGCTACATCAGGAGTGGGCAGGAGGAGGAGTATAGGAAACTAATCAAGGACTTTGTTAAATGGTGCGACTCAAACCACTTACACCTGAACACCGGCAAGACCAAGGAGCTGGTGGTGGATTTTAGGAGGCCTAGGCCCCTCATGGACCCCGTGATCATCAGAGGTGACTGTGTGCAGAGGGTGCAGACCTATAAATACCTGGGAGTGCAGCTGGATGATAAATTGGACTGGACTGCCAATACTGATGCTTTGTGTAAGAGAGGTCAGAGCCGACTATACTTCCTTAGAAGGCTGGCGTCCTTCAACATCTGCAATAAGATGCTGCAGATGTTCTACCAGACGGTTGTGGCGAGTGCCCTCTTCTACGCGGTGGTGTGCTGGGGAGGCAGCATAAAGAAGAGGGATGCCTCACGCCTGGACAAAGTGGTGAGGAAGGCAGGCTCTATTGTAGGCACTGAGCTGGACAGTTTGACATCCGTGGCAGAGCGACGGGCGCTGAGCAGGCTCCTGTCAAAAAAAGAGGATCCACTGCATCCACTGAACAGGATCATCTCCAGACAGAGGAGCAGCTTCAGAGACAGACTGCTGTCACCATCCTGCTCCACTGACAGACTGAGGAGAGCCCACACTATGCGACTCTTCAGTTCCACCTGGGGGGGTGGGGGGCGTAAACGTTACCATTATACAAAGTTATTGTCTGTTATACCTGCATTTTTATCACTCAGTATGCTGCTGCTGGAGTATGTGAATTTCCCCTTGGGATTAATAAAGTATCTATCTATCAGAGACCACTAGGAGGCACTGTTTCTAAAATCTCTTCATTCCAGCCTAGGCCTATTGAGTTGATATTGCTAAATTTCTTAAATGACATTGAAAAATACAATAATAAAAATACTACAGAATGAAAAGAGTCCAGTATCAGGAGCACACCTTTAGAAATGTTCAGGTTTCGTAGGCTAATTTTAAACATGCAGAATAAGAGAAATTGAGACTATGAAAAAGCCAGAGTAATCCACGTTCAAGCAAACCCATCTGATTTTCCTGAAATAAAGAGGCTAATGGCAAAGAAAGCACTGTCTAGCATTAACCAGGAAAAGAGGTCTGCATATGATACTAACCAGACACCAGAAACAGTCTTAGTCAGGGAAAATGTAAGAATAAACATCTGTTGTTCCCCTGTGATTCTGTGCAGTGAACTACTCAGTAAAAAATAAAAAAAACAAACTCTTTTGTACTTTTTTATTATAGACGCCATTTTATTAGTACCTCTTCCTTCTTAAAACAGATAGCCAGCTCATCCAAATGGCCCATCATGTGGCTGAAACTCATCTATAAAGTGTGCCCACATAGGCGGCACATTTAATTGTTGTTCACACAGGCACAAGAATGGGTGAGACACATGACCTAAGTGACTTTCTCAGTGTTTCTGTCAGACGTGTTCATTCCAGAGTTTACAAAACCACCATCTCAAGCATTTATAGAGAATGACATGACAAAGAAAAAAAACTAAATAAAAAGCTGACAGTCCTGCTAGTAATAAACTGCTCAAAAAAATTAAAGGAACACTTTGAAAACACATCAGATCTCAATGTGAAAAAAAAATTCCTGCTGGCTATCTCTACTGCTATGGACTGATATGGTAATGTGTTAGGAACGAAAGGATGGCACATCATTTGATGGAAATGAAAATGATCAACCTACAGAGGGCCGAATTCAAAGACACCCCAAAAATCAAAGTGAAAAAATGATGTGGCAGGCAGGCTTGTTCGTGTTGCCGAAATTTCATTGCAGCGACTCCAAATCGTTTGTATGCCCCCACGTGCTTGTATGCAATACCTGACAACGTTGGTGGTAGGGGGGCATGCTCCTAATTAAACGATGGATGGTGTCCTGGGGGATCTCCTCCCAGATCTGGACCAGGACATCACTGAGCTCCTGGACAGTCTGAGGTGCAATCTGGCGGTATCAGATGGACCGAAACATAATGTCCCACCCAGAGGTGTTCTATTGGATTGAGGTCAGGCGAGTGAGCATGAGGGCCAGTCAATCGTATCAATTCCTTCATCCTCCAGGAACTTCCTGCTTACTTCCGGCACATTAGGCCAGGCATTGTTGTACATCAGGAGGAACCCAGAACCCACTGCACCAGCATACGGTCTCACAATGGGTCCAAGGATTTCATCCCGATACCTAATGGCAGTCAAGGTGCTGTTGTCTAGTCTGTAGAGGTCTGCGCGTTCCATCTTGGATATGCCTCCCCAGACCATCTCTGACCCACCACCAAACTGGTCATGCTGAATGATGTTAAAGGCAGCATAACATTCTCCACGGCGTCTCCAGACCTTTTCAGGTCTGTCACATGTGCTCAGAGTGAGCCTGCTCTCATCTGAGAAAAGCACAGGGCACCAGTGATGGACCTAGCCAATTCTGGTATTCTATGGCAAATACCAATCGAGATCCACAATGCCAGGTATTGAGCACAGGGCCCTCTAGAGGACGTCGAGCCCTCAGGCCACCCTCATGAAGTCTGTTTCTGATTGTTTGGTCAGAGACATTCACACCAGTGGCCTGCCTGCTGGAGGTCATTTTGTAGGCTCTGGCAGTGTTCATCCTGTTCCTCCTTGTCCAAAGGAGCAGATACCATTCAGTCCTGCTGATGGGTTAAGGACCTTCACTGGCCCTGTCCAGCTCTTCAGGAGTAACTGCCTGTCTCCTAGAATATTCCCCATGCCAATGAGACTGTGCTGGGAGACACAGCAAACCTCCTGGCAATGGCATGTATTAATGTGCAATCCTAGAGAAGTTGGGGTACCTGTGCCAGCTGTGTAGGGTCGAGATATGGCCTCATGCTACCAGTAGTGACACGGACCATAGCCAAATGCAAAATGAGTGAAAAAACAGATAAGGAGGGAAAAATGTCAGTGGCCTCCACCTGTTACACCATTCATTCCTGTTTTGGGGGTCATCTCATTGTTGCCCCTCTAGTGCACCTCTTTTTTATTTCATGACCACCAAAGCAGCTGAAACTGATTAACAAGCCCCTCTGCTACAGTACTTAACTGACCAGATCAATAGCCCAGACGTTTTATTGACTTGATGCTACACTCGGATTAAAAAGTGTTGCTTTAATTTGTTTGAGCAGTATATTTTGCAAATGACAGAAGAATGGCTAGGCTTTTTCAAACCAATAGAAAGGCCATAAACACTCAAACAACAGCTCCTTACCAAAGAGATGTGAAGAAGGGCATCTCTGAATACACAACTTCTTCTTCTTCTTCTTCTAAAGCTTTTCCCACTTTCATATGGGAGGGTGACTGTATTTGATTCAGCCTTCACACGATCCATCTACATTCTCTTTGTTTGTCTTCTTCTTCCCATCCTGATACTCCCATATCCATGATTCTGCTCCCTACCTTGTTTGTGGCTCTTCTTATGACATACCCATACTGCTTTATAGCTTCTTTTTGGTATTTTCTAAGAGATCTCCCCAACTTTAACTGTATCTCTAATTCCCTCATTCTTGATCTTATCAAGCTTTGTTACTCCTGTGAATTAGACGCTGTATAGCACCCGACCTGGCACAGACTCACACAGAGGCACGTGTAAAAAACACAAAGACTTTATATTTCTTCAGCTGGAAGGCACGTCTTCCCTGTGAACCCCCCAGCCACAACACAGTCCCAAAAGCACTTAAAGTGAATCACATAGCACTCCTGTTTGGCACCACCACTCCTCCCGTCTAGCTTCGTCCTCGAAGTCCCGACTCTGGCCCAGAGTGGTGGTTGCTGGCCCTTTTTATAGCCCCCCCAGAAGTGCTCCAGGTGCTTGATCACCTGTTTCTGATTGCACTTCCGGGCGGGGCTGTATAGTTGCCCAGGCCAGCTCAGGGACACATGCAGCACCCCCTGGCGACAACCCCAGATCTCAACAGGGCTGTGGAAAACTCCATCTCCCATGGAGTCCTGCGTGAAACTGAGGCACCATCATCAGCCATGGAGGCCGCCACCAATCATCCTGGGGGAGGTCCTGAGACGCCCATGGTTGCTCCCCCGGAGCATATGTAGAAGGGGCGTCCCAGCCAGGCATGGGACCCGCCCGACCACTACACTCCACGCACCCATCTCAACATCATCATTTCTGTAGCATCCATTTTTTTTTAAACTGCTCAGGTTTGTGATCCTTGCAACAATGCTGGTCTGACCTCTCAATGTTTGGTACACTTTATCCTTCACCCTTACACTAATTCAATGGTTACCAAACTTAATCCTGGGGACCCACTGTGGCTGCAGGTTTTTGTTCCAACCAACTTCTGTTTTCCATTGGACTCCCAGCCTAATTAAGTGAGTCATTATTTCCCAGTTTCTGTGTTTTGGAGTCAATATAAAAATTATAAACTATGTTTGGTGGATTATTATTAAAATGTAATAGATAGTGTGGTAGAATAATCCGTCACAAAGACAAAAACAAAGTTTTGGGGACCGTCCCCATATATTGTCGTCCAGACAATACGAAAAAAAAGAAGTGATTCAAAGTCTTAGAATACAATGAATGAATTTACTGAGACAAAATGTCGGTTATATATCAGAACAAAACATATGACAGGAAATGGTTGGCATGGTGTGACGCTGCAGCAGGAACCGGAAACAACGTCATTCTGATGAGCCGGATGTGAGGTGATTTGTGGGTGCCGGAAGTGACGTCGTCAAGGTTGGCTGGAAGTGACGTCATCATGGCCATTTTGGAACCCGGAAGTTGCGGGATTATTTTTCTTCTTGGTTTCTGTTGATGAAAGGAGGTTCAGGTAAGTACCATGTGACAACCTCTTATCTCGTGATGTTTCACTCACCTTTAGGCTCTTTGACTGCCTCCTAATCGCACATGTGTGACAATAGATAGATACTTTATTAATCCCAAGGGGAAATTCACATACTCCAGCCGCAGCATACTGATTAAAAAAAATAAATTAAAGAGTGATAACAATGCAGGTATAACAGACAATAACTTTATATAATGTTAACGTTTACCCCCCCCCCGGGTGGAACTGAAGAGTTGCATAGTGTAGGGGAGGAATGATCTCCTCAGTCTGTCAGTGGAGCAGGATGGTGACAGCAGTCTGTCGCTGAAGCTGCTCCTCTGTCTGGAGATGATCCTGTTCAGTGGATGCAGTGAATTCTCTGTGATTGACAGGAGCCTGCTCAGCGCCCGTTGCTCTGCCACGGATGTCAAACTGTCCAGCTCTGTGCCTACAATAGAGCCTGCCTTCTTCACCAGTTTGTCCAGGCATGAGATGTCCTTCTTCTTTATGCTGCCTCCCCAACACACCACCGCATAGAAGAGGGCGCTTGCCACAACCATCTGATAGAACATCTGCAGCATCTTACTGCAGATCTTGAAGGACACCAGCCTTCTAAGGAAGTATAGTCGGCTCTGTCCATTCTTACACAGAGCATCAGTATTGGCAGTCCAGTCCAATTTATCATCCAGCTGCACTCCCAGGTATTTATAGGTCTGCACCATCTGCACACAGTCACCTCTGATGATCACGGGGTCCATGAGGGGCCTGGGTCTCCTAAAATCCACCACCAGCTCCTTGGTTTTGCTGGTGTTCAGTTGTAGGTGGTTTGAGTCGCACCATTTAACAAAATCCTTGATTAGGTTCCTATACTCCTCCTCCTGTCCACTCCTGATGCAGCCCACGATAGCAGTGTTGTCAGTGAACTTTTGCACATGGCAGGACTCCGAGTTGTATTGGAAGTCTGATGTATATAGGCTGAACAGGACCGGAGAAAGTACAGTCCCCTGTGGCGCTCCTGTGCTGCTGACCACAATGTCAGACCTGCAGTTCCCGAGACGCACATACTGAGGTCTGTCTGTAAGATAGTCCAAGATCCATGCCACCAGGTATGAATCTACTCCCATCTCTGTCAGCTTGTCCCTAAGGAGCAGAGGTTGGATGGTGTTGAAGGCGCTAGAGAAGTCCAGAAACATAATTCAAGCAAACTTCTTAGTATTTAAATTTTTCAGAGAGCTGTAATATAATCAATGTAATATATTCTGTGTCCTGTCGGCATAAGAGAAAGCCCGTTTAATAGCAAGCAAGTAGTGATTGACACACATAAAGTACATAGAAGAACACATAGAATACGAAGCATTTAACATGTTACTTTAGTTACGATGGGATTTGAGAAACTGGTAAATCAAAAGATTTCAAGATGAAGTTTATGATATTCTACTTTAATGACAAAATCAAACTGTGTGTAAGAGCCAATCTTAGAAAGTTAAAGTTTTGAGTTAAATTCATATTAATGTTTGCTTAACTTGAATAGAATATAAATTCCTTTCATAGTCATAACTTATGGTATAGTCTTTTCGCTCTATAAGTTAGCAAGAGATAGAACCTTCTTACTATAACTGAGTAACAGTGTGACAATAAGCTCAGTTTGTTTAGAATAGGTCCCAGTAAAGAGGGACTTGAAAGACCCATTTTTTGGCTTAGAAATGGGATAAGCATACAGTTTTCTGACCGTTTTGAAATGGTTCAGAAATGTTAAGTAAATAGTAACGATTTGAAATGTAGCAAGATTAAGCTTAGAATTGAACTTTTCTTAACATTAATTTCCCCTTTGTTATTTTAATTTTCTTTTTTTTTGTGTGAACCTTTTTTTTATTTCAAAACTTAACTAAACTTTCAAAAACCAAGATATTTTGTCTGTGGAATCATTTCTGCGTGTCAGGCTTTTGTTGAATCCCATCTTTTTGAGTTGAAGCTGCAGAACTTTGGTAATTTTGGGAAAACACAGCTACACTGTGTGCATTAAAGGGGAAATTTCGAGATTAAAATTTACATTTTCAGCTTTGTGTCCCTATTTTTTTCTTTTTTCTGTATCCTAATAAGCTTCCATATGACACTCAGATGGTGGGCTACGACTCGCCTTTTCATGGCGACTTTGATATCTGACCACTTCTTTTTTATTTTGGGCACTGTGTGACTTTTTGAACTTGAACTTTCGATCAGCTTCCTTTTGTTGTTTATACAACTGCTTAAACCAACAAATAGTACATTTTTCTTTACCTCCACTTGGCATTTGCTGAAATTCTTCTTTTTCCCTGTGCTTTTGCCATTGTTTTTTTTTTCAGAACTGGAGTACTTAAGGGAATATTTATATTGGTTTGCATATGCAAAGAGGTGTAATTCTGGGACAAGACAGGGTGGGGCAGCAGGCTTGAGCACGAGCATTACGTTTCACGCTGACCAGGATTTCTCTAGCGGAAGTGCGTGGAAGTTGGCTTAGGCATGGTTTTGTGCATCTGAATTTTTTTGTGCATACGCACATTTCAACTTTTGTCCATACTCCATGTTTTAGCGTGAATTCTACGCACGGCGTTATGCATGAGGCCCTAGATGTGACTCTACTCCATTTGGCTCCTTGAACAAGGCCCTTTACCTGCATTTGCTCTTGTCCCAGGTATGACATTAATTTGCTTCCAGCCCTGCCAGTAGGTCTTCCAGCTTTGGGGTTGGTGGCAGGATTGGCACTCCAGCCCCCATAAAAAGTCTCACTCTGTTCTAGTGAGGTGCTGAAGTGTCTCCATTGCTGCTCTCAGGTCCCAAGCCAAGTGGTGGTTTATTGTGTGGAAGGTGCATCAATGTGTTATCAGCTTGCTCCCAAATTCTCCTCTCAATTTAGAAGTCAATGTCAGGATATGGAGCAAACGTCATTTTTACTTAAAGTCACTGACCCCATAATTGGCATGACCACAACTAGGATAAGGCAGTTGCTATGGGATTTTAGCAACCTTCTGTTTAGAGAGTTTTACTGTGGAGAAAACACAATAATATGGATGACGATGTGCTTAGCACATTTCTTTGTGGTAAATATGTAGCATTTTTAACAAACAAACTTCAGTCCCTCATGGTGATAGGAACATGCGGCATAAACAGAACTGATTTTACTGGTGTGGTATGAATTGCATGCTTTATGAAGCTGCAGAAAAGAACAACAGCTGAACACAAAGTGTGAACAAAGCCTTTGAGTTTAGCAGAACATTAGAAAAGTTGCGGCAGGGACAGGCCATTCAGCCCAATAAACTCGTCCATCTTATTCATCTAGATTGCACAGAATAACATCAAGTTAAGATGAGAAGATCCCTAATGTTCTACTCTCCATATTACATTACTTGGTAGTTTAGGTGTCTGTGGTTCTTTGCGTGAAGAAACATTTTCTAGCATTGGTGCAAAATCTGCCCTTAGCAAATTTTCAACTTTGGCTCAATGTTCTTGTTGTAGTATTTAGTGCTCCTTGTTTTCCACCCCCAAAAACCAAAAAAATCTCTTTCATGAGGTTTGCATTTCACAATTTTGAAATTACCTACGAAATGAATTTTAGTGTTAGTATCACGAAACTGTATGTGAATCAACACTCGCCTGCTTTGCTCATTACTAGTGGCCACTGACAGTGAGGGAAAACACAACCAAGATGAAATCATTTCATGGATTGTTCTTGCAGAAGTCGGAGTGTCACACTGAATACCCCTTCATGCTAGTGGGTGATGGCAGAAGCTGTCCAGGGTAGTAGAAAAGTCAGCGTAGAAGACTGAACATGGTGTCTTGAAATTTAAATGTTAGGGGGACTGGAAGGAGAGACAATGAGAAAAACAGAGGAAGAGTGGATAAAGTACCCTGGAAAACAAGCAGAGCATGCATCCCAGAAGATTAGAAGGCAAGTAACACAGAAAGGGAAACTCACGACTACAAGAGTAAGAAACCAAGATGGTGTAGCAGGAGGTTAGAAGAGTACTGCATTACTATGTGGCAATATATGGTATACTTCCTAGCTTGGGGCTGCCTGGACCATGGTACACATTCAGGGGTGGGGCCAGGGAACACTTGGAGAGCAACTAATACAGTGTCCTCCATAATGTCTAGAATAAAGACACATTTTCCCTTAATTCAGACATGATTTAAGTGCTCACTTATTGACTTTAATTTAAGGGGGTTTGTGTACATCTTGCTCCACCATGTAGAAACGACAACACTTTTTCTACATGGTCCTTCCATTTCAGGACACCATAATGTTTGGGACACAGCAATGACAGGTACATTAAAGACGTCATATTTAGCACTTTGTCGCATATCCCTCACATACAATGATGGTTTGAAGTCTGTGATTCATAGACATCTCTGGTGATACCCTACCAATCCTCTAACGCAGCCATCCTCAGCTCCTGCTTGTTTCAGGGGCTGGTCTCCTTAAGTTGTTTCTTTGGCATATGGAAGGCCTACTCAACTGGATTTAAATCGGGTGACTAGCTTGGCCATTCAAGAAGTTTCTATTTTTTAGCTCTGATAAACTCCTGTGTTGCCTCAGCAGTGTGGTTGGGTCATTATCTTGTTGTTGGATGAAGTGCTGTCCAAGGAGTCTGGAGGCATTTACTAGAACTTGAGAAGATCAGATGTTTCTCTACACCTCAGAATTCATTGTGCCACTGGCATTAGCAGTACCACCATCAATGAAAAGAAGTGTGCCAGGACCTGTGGCAGCCATACATGCCCAAGCCATAACACCCCCAGCACCACAATGTTTACCAGATGAAGTGGTCTGCTTTGGATCTTGGGCAGTTCCTTCTCATCTCCACACTTTTCTCTTGCCATCGCTCTGATTCAGGTTCATCTTTGTCTCGTCTGTCCACAAGACCTTTACTCAGAATTCTGCAGATCTGCCCATCTTGTTTCTGTGGCTAACTAGTGGTTTGCATCTTGCAATGTGGCCTCAGTATTTCTTCTCATGAAGTCTTCTGCTGATGGTTGTCTCTGACACGTCAACATCAGCCTCCTCAAGTCAGTTTCTTATCTGTCGGACAGCCGTTTGGGGCTTTATCTTTACCAGAGTGAGGATTCTTCTGTCATCAGCAGTGGAGGTCTTCCTTGGCCTACCAGTCCCTTTGTGATTATTGAGCTCACTAGTGTGTTCTTTCTTCTTTATGATATTCCAAACAGTTGATTTTGGTCTTCCTCAGGTTTTCCAGATGTCTCCAACGGTTTAATTCTTGTTTTTGAATCTCATAATGGCTTCTTTGACTTTCATTAGCACAACTCTTGTCCTCATGTTGAACAATGGCAACTACAAACTCCAAAAAATAGAAACAAACTGAGGTATCTTATGAAGCAATGAAAACCCACCTGAGAAATCACAAACACCTGTGACACCAATTGTCACAAACATTATGGAGTCCTGAAATGGGGAGATTATGTAGAAAAAGTGTCATTTTTACATGCTGTGACCGATGTGTATACAAATCCACTTAAATGAAAGTCTGCAATGTGCACGTGAATCAGGTCTGAATTGGCTGATTTATAATTTTGAACTGTGGAGCAGAGGGGTAAATAAAGGAAAAATGAGTCGTTGTTCCACAAATTATGGAGAGCATTGTAGTTTCTGACTGAGATGAGTGGGACTCCATTTAAAGTATACAGCAGAGAAGCTGTCATGGACACAGGTATCTTTTAAGTGGTAAATAGGACTCTGGGGTAGAACTTTTGTGGTCTATATTCTGGTTTTCATGCTATGATGAAGGGCAGTAGCACACATTCATCATTTTCTTTGATGCATCTCACTTGTTGTCACCATTAGCTTTAGTAAACTCTTTTTAGGCTACCATCGACAGGGGTGTTTTGCTTGGACAGTTTCATTAGGACACTTTTTAGGGCAGTGCACCAGTGTTGTCGTGTCTCCTTTTTGAGGGGTACCACCCAGGAACCTTACCCACAGGAGACCCACTGCCTGGAAGGACCGGAGGAGATACCATGCACAGAGCATTGTATCCCCAGGAACGCTAGATGGCAGCGCCCCCTGGGTTACAGCAGCACCACGGATTCCCACAGGACATCTTGGGAACTGGAGTTCTTTGCCTCAGCCCTGTTGGGCTCCATCAGTGCTGCCAGGGGGCGCAGAAAGGTCTAGCAAACCCTACTACATTGGGCTCCAGCCTCACCCGGAAGTGCTCTGGGGACAGGATTTTGGGAAGTGCTCCCGAGGGTTGAATAAAAGGAGCTGCATGTCTCAACTCTGAGAGCCAGAGTCGGGAGGAGAAGGACAATGCTTGAGTGAGGAGCGGAGGAAGTGGCAGAAAGAGAAAAAGATGAAAGAAATTGTGTCTTTGCTTATACTGGTGGTTATGACATGAGAAACGTTTGCAAAGGAAGATTTTCACACAATAAAAAACCTTTGTGTTACTGAAGCACTTGTGTCCGAGCCTAAAGCAGAGATGACCACACCTTTTATAAACGTTAAGTGTTTTATTAGCTGTGCTGACACCAAACTGTCATCTTGGCTTCTATCTGTCTGTATCTAACATCCTGGCTCCCAGTGGAACCATTTTGTTTGTTAGGGTACACTTATTTTTCAAAAAAAGGCAAAAATTCAGCAATAAATTAAAAAGCATTTGCAAATTTTGGAAGTAGTTTAACGTAATACAGAGAAACATTCTGCATGACCTCAATTACCGAATCGTTTACTGTTTCACGTTTATTTAACTTATTAGCTTATGAGGGTAAACAGATCATTCCATTATCTATATGAAATGTAACTTCTATTCAAATTAAGCAAATCCTTAATATGAATTTACCATTAATGTCAACTTAAGAAATTTGGCACTTACAAACACTTTGCAGAGATCTGTTTCCACGTTGACATTAAAGATCAGTGTCAAAAAAGCCAAAATCAATTCGCTGCGATTCAATGTCGTATAACAAAATCTGAAAACTTCCAGGTATAATACTTTTCATAGGCATTGTAGTTCTGTGTCTTTACTTTGATTGCCACTTCAGTAACTGGAGCAGTGGTCACTCAGAGAGTCATTAAAGTAATTAATAAAAATGCAAGAAATACGGTGGTCATCTTGGTAGCCATGTGTCGACCAGCCAATGCAGCCAGCTCATGATTCAGATTTCCATGTGCACCTCGCTCGACAGCCTGAAAACCACACCACGTTGTTCAAGCATACCTCACAGTTTCACACAACAGCAAACTTTGAGGAAGTTTTCTGCCACAGAGCATTGCTTGTCACAGCTGCTTGCATGTTGCTGAAACTTCCCATGCACATATCTCACACCTGCAACAACCACCCTCTGCTTCACGTCACGCTCTTACAGGGGTAATGGATTACTGAGAAAAGCCAAAACTAACTGCCACTACTTGGCTACAGAAATGCCAGAAAGAATTGTAAAGATTCAGGCTTTAAATCCACACTAAAGACTCAGTCACACACAGGGTTGAACTCGGAAGTTTATTCAGGTCGGGAATCCCAAGTCTAACTCCGGCCACACAATAGACATCAGTTTTCTTGTACAGGCATAGACTCAAAAAAAAAACCAACAAACACCATTTCGTCTTGGAATTTTTTTATGAATGAGGAGCCAGTAGATTCAGCTTTTACACATATATTTCACTCTTAAATATTAGTCTCAAGACAACCTCTGATAAAGTGTGGAACAACACCAATGACGTGCAGTGAGGTTCATGGCTGGTGAGGCACTGACACCTTCAGAGTCAGATTTACAAATATATGAACCCCAAAGAGTAGCTTATTCACTGTTCAATTGGCAGCTTGCACATTACTGGTTATGTTTCATATCTCATCAGCATTCTTTACACACATATAGACAAGGTACATACTGGGATAAGAAAAAACGTTACATTTATAGTGGCATGAGAGAACAGAGAGAGTGCATTTGCTCCTCACCTTCCATGTGTTCTAAATTTGCCATTGCAATTTCACAATTCATACTCATTCAATACAAATGAAAGTATAGAGTGGTGTAGAAAAAACGGATTTCAATTTTGATCTTAATTGAAATTTTAGTTGTTTTTAAAAGCTTTTAATTCTGATGTTTTAATCAGTTTTAATACAGACTGTTCAACAAAAGGATAACAAGAAAAACCAAAGAATATTTTATTTAAGGTCAAAATTTAGTTTTTAAATATTGGATTGTTTTTTTCCTAGTTGGATCCCATTTCTTTATAAAACTGAAAACTGATTATGATCTTATGTTTATTTGTAAATGAAGTCCATGCGCCTATCCTTCTCCACGAAAATCTCCATCACTTTCTTGTAAAAGTCCTCCTTATTTTCCTTTAGTCTTAATCTTCCATTTTGGCAATCAGTTGGAACAAAAGATAAAAATAAACGGACCACTGCAGGGCACTTGACTTTCTGATATCACTAACTTATTGGCACCTCTGTGTAGAAGAACAGCAGCAACAAGCACCTGTTGGGCTCACAAGCACCCCCTTCAGTGCAGCACGGTACTGTCAGCCTCACCTTGTGCCTTTTCACTGCGGTTTTATGTCCGATCAGCAAGACTAAATATGTCACACACATTCATTAAAGATATTAGCCAGACTGTGGAAAGTCAGGGTGTGTATACTGTAATAAACGTGTCTGCAAACATTATATTGGCGACATACAGACAGACAGCACCAGGCATGCGCCAACTGCAGGCATTAGCCCAGTGTGTGAGGGAGAGCACAGTCCGAGGTGAGGAGAGGCTCGTCGCTAATGCACCTCGCGTTTCTCCCCTGTATTTGATCAGGAAATGTATAAATTCATCGGTTTTGACTATAAAAATAATTAAAATTTTTGGAATCATACAGAAAACAAATTTATAGCACAGACCAGTGGGCAAATTTATTTTATGTTATAATTATTAGTTTTTTTACTTTTCATAATGACAGGTGAGGCCTGCCTCCCCTGACCGCACATCCCTGAACAACACTTCATAAATAAATAAACCATGTAGTTCTATAATATTTATATAAAAACAAATTTGCAAAAAGCACTGAACCACAAAATGTAGTTGTCAGTGGACTCCCCAGTGCAGAGATTATGCTTGCAATTTCATCTGTGAGTCCTGAATCTCCAGAGCTGAGCCGCTGACCATGTCTGGATGGTAAAGCTGAATACTCTTCTACAAAGTTTGAAATGTTGGCTAAAAAAGACCACTTTGAATTGCTGCTATTGACAAAAGACTCAAAAAGGTGTTAGTGCCACAGAATTCTGTCAATCATTTTTTAAAGAAGGCACTTAGTTTTAGCTAAGCTTAGCTAAGCTTAGCTAAGGTTTAACTGTCAGAGCGTGAGAGACATACTTTAAAAATATTCAAATAAAGTAAAAACAAGACACGTTCATGAACAAACTTGACATGAAATAAAGAACAACAGGTACATTTAAAACACAAATCATTCAACTTAGATACGTGTTTCATTAATTGAAATATAAAATAAAACATTTCGTGTAGCCTATTCAGTCACTTGGAGGGAAAAAAAAAAAAAAACGTTCAAAATGTGACCATACGCTACACTTCATTAAAATATGAAACAAAAATTAAACAAAATAAATACACAGTAACAAATACCAAAATTCAAACAACATACAAATATAATTCAAAGTATATTATAAACTTTTAAACAATCTTCATATATCACTTTAATTACAAAGCACCAGACGTGCGCACCTCTGATCATTGCGCTCCTGTTTAACTATCAGAGCACGAGACACACACAACGTCAAAACTTGACTAGAAACCATCCAACCAGAACCCCCAAAAGAAACCCTCCAACGTTAAACTGAAAGGGTTTGTGCCCACTACAGAGCAATGACGCCTGCTCGTTTTCCAGTATAATAACATTATATAATCTCACCATTAGTTTATTTCATTGGTTGCTGTGAATGCCAGGTCAGGCCAGGCAGCAGGCCACCGGGAAAGCTCTCGCTGATTGTAAATGTCAGTGTGGCTCTGCTCACACACCCCTTTACACTGATTAGAACTGCCGATGAGCTGTGTGTAACGCACGCCTGTTTGTTCTCATTTGCAGAAAATAAAAGTAATGCGATAATTATGACCTGCTGCTGCTACTCCTCCTCTGATCTGTTTGTCTTCTTTGTGTCCTGCTGTCCATCTTGGTACCACTGCTCTACCACCAAGCTGTTTTCCGATCCACTGGAGAGACACTTGAGATATCAAGGAACTTAGAATTAATGGATGTGAAGATGCTGTCATCACATTAGATGCCCCAGTGTAGACTTTAGTGTGGAGTGAGTGACTGTGTTTGATTTTGTCTGTTAAAACTCAGTGTGGACTCACAGAAGTTTAATGTCTTTAGGGATGCTGGCGTTTCTGTCTGCCGCTGCTCGCCGGTGCTCTGTTAGTATATTTTTTCTATTTGTCTTTTACTCGTTTTTTGCCTTTTGCATTAGATCTGCCTTCACCTTTGCATTGGATTAAAAATTGATATCACGCATTCCTGTCCCTTGCTTCTTTCGGCCTTAACACGAGCCCTTGTAGAACCATTCTCTGCTGGCTGCAGTCTGTGTGGGTAAGTGGAAACTTCCTCGCTGATTTTCTGCTCAGGTATCTAACTTTGATGAAAAGGTGGTGGAAACTGCCCCTTGTCAATTGCTGAGGACTTGTGGAAGTCCCAGGGGTGATGGCAGAGGTGAGCTTAGGGGTGTGCGGGGCCTAGGGCTGACCAATCCAATGCAGGGCTGGTCACGTCAAACGCTGTTACCGGTATGTGTGGACTGTATAAACTTGCTTGCGAATTTAATAAAAATAATGTTGACATACACAGAATTTTCTCATTGCAGTATTCAGCAAAACTTTTGCAATTTAACACGCAGACTTTACCAAAATATAACGATATAATCTATTAGCAAAGTGGAATTAATAATTCATGGCAATACCACGACAGTGCGAAATGCGATACGGTGTCATGCAGAAATTAGCAGGGCCTCTTCTAGAAAAGTACCCAAATTGTATGTATACTCTGAGTCTCGATATGCAGGATGACAAAGTAATAACTCCCGTTGATGTCGTGTCTGCCGGTTATCATTAGTGATATATGTTTTTGTTTTATGGCCTACAAATCAAATGTGAGTTTCAGTGTTTCAACAGGAAGTGTGAAATTGGCGTAGAGGTATCATCATGAAATTTCCACTTTTCTTGCCTTCCGATTGGAAAAGTTGTTGATGACATCTTCGTTGTCTAATCTGGATGCATTGTCTTTTTCTATAGATAGGAGAAGCCAACCCAATGACTAATGGGCTATACCTATTTTAGGAAGGGTTTATACTGGCGACCCTTTTCGGGCGACGAAGTTGGACTATGGAATGTTTTCAAAGACGTACATGTACGTAATTTGACCTTGAAGAGGGATTTTAAAAGGGTTCCTCTTAGAAGCATCTCAAATATATATATATATATATAGTGGAGAATATAACTTGACAAATACGCTCCAACAGGACACGCGGACCTCAAAAGTGGGGCCTGGGTCGGTCGCCCTACTTGCCACACTCAAACGCCGTTCTTGGGTGATGGTCTACTGGCTAACGCGTTATTTTAATTAGGCCGAGTTGGTACACAAGGGGTACATTGCTTTGCTGCCAATATGGAATTTGCTTGGGTGACATTTGGAAATCTACTGTTAAACCTCAATTGGTTGTCGTGGATTACTATGTCTACTCTGCTATCTAATGCAGTCACATCTACAAAATTAAAATACTCACCAGATGAATTGTATCAAATTCGAAGAAATTATTAACTGCTGGCTGATCTCCTGCTGCACTGCGGTATTCTCCGATGTCCAAAGTACATTCACCGGGGGTCTCATCATTGTTTTTCTCTCAGCAGGAGTAGCAGTGTGTCTATTCCTTCACTTTGGTCTGAGGACGCTCTTATCCTCGTATTTTTGAGCAACGTGTCGATCATAATGTGCTGATTCCTCTTTTAAAATCATCAGAATATGTGTCCATAGGCACTTTAAAGTTTGTATTATTTAACACTCAATATATCTTTAACAAAGCTCTGCTGATTGGTGATTTCATTATAGACACTAAGGACTGTTTATGCCTTACGGAGACTTGGCAGCAACCAGATGATTATTTTCATCTAAATCAAGCACTCCCTCTGGGGTTTGTCTGCATCTCTAAATCCATTCTTCGGAGAGGAGAAGGCCGCCTCCCAATAATTCACCGCAAAGACCTACAATTATCACAGATATGTCTCCCAGAGCATCCTTCCTTTGAACTGTTAGCTG
>JANRMT010027041.1:23205125-23215782 GCA_026402145.1 Polypterus bichir lapradei
GACAGTTGGAGCGTCTAGTTAAGAAGACGGGTCTTGCTGCACATAAGGAATTGTATTCAGATCATATGTTAAAATACAAAAATGCTCTCTCTGTTGCTGAAACCGTATACTACTCTAACATTATCAATACAGGAGGGAAAAATACTAGAGCTCTTTTATCCACAATGAACAGGCTAATTACACCAGCAGAAAATGTCGCTCACCATAACCTCTCTGTTAAACGCTGCTGTAATTTTGTGGATTTCTTCAACTCAAAAATTGAAAAAATCCACCAGCATCTTGCTTCTTCCATCTCTGTAGAAAATGACATACTTTCCGCTATCACCCATATTCCTTTACCAACCACCTAATTCTCAGAGTTCAGTTTACCAGCTGAAAATTATATCTCGGAGCTTATAACAAAATCTAATTCTTCCACTTGCCAATTTGATCTCAATACCTACAAGCTTTGTTAAGTCCTGTCTGTCACGTATTTGCCCCATGATAACTACTACAGTTAACTCTTCCCTTACTGAGTGCACATTCCCCCCTCACTAAAATCGGCCTCAATTACTCTAATTCTGAAAAAACCTGGCTTAGACCCTAATATCTTTAGCAATTCTTGGCCTATTTCAAATGTTCCATTCATACCAAAAGTTCTTGAAAAGATAGATGTCTCCCAAAATAACCTTTCTGAACAGTGTCATTCAGGGTTTTCATCCTAAACACAGCACAGAAACTGGCCTGGTCAAAATCACAAATGACCTTCTTCAGGCAGCAGACATGGGACTTTTATCAATTCTTGTACTTCTTGGCCTCTGCTCCACATTTGACACCATATCTCATCAGGTACTTTTGAAATGACTAGCCGGTTTTGGAGTCTGTGGTCTTGTCCCTCAGTGGTTTTCTTCCAGCCACACGGATAGGAGGCAATTAGTTCAAGTAAAGGGCTTTAAGTCTGAGAATGTAGTCGTTACTCAGGGAGTTCTACAGGGTTCTGTTTTTCGGGCCGCTTGTTTTTCTCATTTAAATCTTCCCAATAGGTAACATCTTTTGACACCATGGTATTAAATTTCATTGTTACACTGTTGACACACAGCTTTATCTCTCCACTAAATACACTTCTGTTTTGCCTCCAAATACTCTTATGGTATGTCTGCAAGATATAAAGTCACGGATGACTTACAATTGTCTCTAATTAAATAGCAATCAAATTGAGATGCTCCTCGTTGGCTATAAATCTACAGTACACTTGCTAAGGTTGATCAGCCTTCTATTTTATTTAACATTAACACAAACAGCTCTTTCCAGGTTAAGAGCCTGGACGTCATTCCAGACAGCACCCTCTCTTTTTCTTCCCAAATAAGTATTATTTCTCAGGCTCCCTTCTTCCATCTCCAAAACATTTCTAGACTTCATTCTTTTCTTACGCGACACAGTACTGAAGTATTGGGTAATGCCTTCGACACTTCACATATAGAATACTGTAATCCGATTCTATCTGGCATCTCTAAAAAACGTATCCATTGCTTACAACTTATTCAAAATTCTGCTGCTAGGATAATAACCTGTTCTAAATCCACTGAACATTGTGTCAGATGGCCGGAGCTCTTAACCGGCTGGGATGCCCAGAGTATAGAAGGGCCTGAGGAGAGAGTATTTACAAGACCGTTTCTACAGAGGGCATCCGTATTGGCTTGCCAATGGGTTGTGAGCATGAAAGCTCAACCCTGCTGGAGCCCATAACCATCCGCAAGGGGGCGCCTGGACTTTTACAGGGCCCTATATGGCAGCACTTCTGCCACACCTGAAAGTGCTGCCGGAAGAAGCTTGTTGGGCACCTGGAGTCCTTCTGGGTGCCCTATAAAAGGATCCAGTCACAACCACTCAATGGCCGGAGTCGGGAGGAAGTGGACAAAGCTCTTGAGGAGGAGTGGAAGTGAAAGGGACGGTGTTATGGTCTCTGTCTTTTATGATGTGTGGACTAAAACCTGTCTACTGCCTGCCTGTGTTGGGGTTAGGGCAGCTGTATGCGCCCTGGGGTTCACAACATATCACACCTGTTCTGTCCCAACTTCACTGGCTCCCTGTTTACTACCGAATACAATTCAAAATATTGCTCTTAACATTTAAAGCTCTCTGCACCCTCACCTCCCTATCTTACTGATCTCCTCCAGACTTACGCTCCCTCTCATTCCCTCAGTTCCTTATCAGCAGCTCTACTTTCTGTACCACACATTAAACTCAGTTCTATGAGAGCGCGGGCATCCTGTCATAATGCCCCTCAACTCTGGAATTCTCTTCCCTCTCATATCAGTTAGCGAGACACAATAACACATTTTAAAACGTGTCCTGCTAACTTGTCTGAATTTATCATGACTTACACACCAGAGCGCACAATAAGATCTCAAGATACCGGTCTGCTTATGATTCCAAGGATTAATAAAATAACAGTGGGAGGTTCAGATTTTAGTTACAGGGCCCCTAAACTGTGGACTGGTCTGCTTGCTTCTATAAGAGATGCCCCTTCTGTCTCAGCCTTTAAATCCCGGCTGAAGACTCACTACTTCAGTTTAGCACACCCTGACTAGAGCTGATGATTAACTGTACAGACTGCATCTCTGTTGTCAGTCATTAGCACTAAAACATAAGTAACATTATAGTTATAATTTGTTACTCACCCTCACCTATTCTGTTTCTCTTCTCAGTACTAAAATGTAGCACTTGGTGCCACGGCCCACCTGCCAAGTTGTTTTGCCTGCCTAAAGTAAAGTCATCTCTGATGGAGGTTCTCAGGAGTCATCGGGTAGAGGGGTCCTTTCATCGGATTGGCTAGCCCAGCACTGAATCAGCTGTGAAATGGCCAATAGGGGGAGGCAGTTTGATGGCTGAGACCTCCAGGACTCTGAACAAATCCAAATTATATTATGTGATATCATCGACTGTTATATTCTGCTCTGTACTTGTAATATTTCTATTACATTATTATATTGTATTGAGGATTACTTGTGTTGTGTTCTGTGTATTGTGTTTTATTTATCCCTTTTTTTGACAGCCACTGCATGTCCAACCAACCAGGAAAGGGGTCTCTCTTTGAACTGCCTTTCCTGATGTTTCTTCCATTTTATCCCTACAAGGGTTTTTTTGGGAGTTTTTCCTTGTTTTCTTAGAGAGTCAAGGCTGGGGGTCTGTCAAGAGGCAGGGCCTGTTAAAGCCGATTGCAGCACTCCTTGTGTGATTTTGGGGTATACAAAAATAAATTGTATTGTATTGTATTGTGTAGTGTTGCTAAACACCGCTTGAAACTCTAAACGGGACTGAAGACATTTGTGATAAAAAGAAATAACCAGCTCATTTTTTAATCAATCCCACTCATCAATAAACAAAAAAAAAATACATATAGAGGCACCAAGGCGCCTCCTACTGCCTCCAACTCTCTATAAATGAAGGGTATGACCTGAAAAGTTGTCTAATGTCACACAGCCTTAATGGGCTCTTTTGAGACACTTAATATTAGTGCAGTATAAATTTGTATGCTTGTTGTTTTTTAGTCTGAAATCTCAGTCCTGGTTATATGTTATTTTGCCTTCTGTCATCTTTCTTGATATATAGACATTGTAATGGACTGACCGGATATCTGGGTCACAATGGAGGCCTGGAGGCCAACATCATGCGACACGCAGAAAAGCAGTACACCAGTTTGAACATCCCAGCAACAGTGACTTACAGGATGGACAAAATGGATGGAACATCCCGACCAGGATAAATAATAGACCCTTTCCCAGTTGGGAGGCCATACATTTGGGACAATGGGACACTGTCTCACATGTGTAGATTGTTCCTCTATATGTTGGGTGGTGACATCCCTTGTGGCGTGTCCCGGCATGGTCACCTGCAGGGCAACTTGGGAGATGTAGTCCCAAAGAGCTGCCCTGTTGTGTTCCTTGGGGTTCTCCAGGGGGAGCTAGCACAAGGTGAGGGTTTGATTTTCTCCCTGACCTGGAAGTGCGTCTGTGGGTTGAATTGAAAAGGAGACCTTAAACTTCACATGGTGAGTCTATGTTGAGAGCAAAGGAAGGCAAAACTCACATAGGAGGAGTGGAGGTGCAAGGGAAGAAATGAGGATTATTTGCTGTGCTGTGTCATATAAGAGGAACAAAATCTCTTAAAGGTATTTTGATGAATAAATGAGTGTGATTTGAACTTGAGATTATGTTGGAGCCCTCGTGTGGTCACAATGTGAAATAACATAACATACTCAACCCGATTAATCCAGTTCAGGGTGTCTGGGGGGCAGGAGCATTGGGTGAAAGACATAGAGAAATGTTACCTTCATACATGAAAACAATCTTATGCTTCTTAGAGTCAGTCAGCCAGTCATTTTTCAACCCGCTATATCCTAACACACGGTCATGGGGGTCTGCTGGAGCCAATACCAGCCAGCACAGGGCGCAAGGCACAAACAAACCCCGGGCAGAGCACCAGCCCACCGCAGGGCACACACACACACCAAGCACACACTAGGGACAATTTAGGATCGCCAATGCACCTAATCCGCATGTCTTTGAACCATGGGAGGAGAATAGTTATTTGACAGCGCTTTTGTCCATCTTCTAGGCATGATCTGTCAAGGAAGAAGACCCAGCCAAACTTCAGATAAAGATCTGGTATTCCTTCACCATAAATTATGTAGTATCTTTAGCATTATTTGGAAAGTTACTCAGGAGTGTAGTATATGCAAAATTTGATGGCTATAATTTCCACTTTCACCAGTGTATAAAAAGGAGGGGATTTTTAGACATGGCTCTGACTTTCAAGGTGTCATATCAGCTGATGCCATTTCCAGTGCAGATGTTACCTCAATGGAAATCACATTTCAACGTATGCTGCATGCGAGGTGTGAAAAGGGAACTAAAACTGGCACTGGTGCAATTACTTTGTCATTTGTTTTAGTTACGAATACTAATTTTAGAATGAAATTTTTCCCATTCAAAATATAAAATATGAAACATGGAATTATTTTGGGGTGTAGGGTACCTTAATATACAGCCTAACTAAGAACAGGGCTACTGCAGCAGGTGTCTTTAAAAGAAAACACAAGTGAGGTAATTGCAGGAGAAAACAATGCAAAATAATTTCAAAAATGTCAGAAGAATAGAAAACTTTTACTGAAAACAGGCCATTCACTCACCAAACCTATCCACCTAATTCTTCCATAACATCATCAAATCTGGTTTTCAGGGTCCCTAAGGTCCTACTGTCCCCCACACTACTTAGCAGTTTATTCCATGGGTCTATGGCCCTCTTTGCGAATAAAACTTGGACTCTTGTGCTCAGTTTATCCTTCACAAGTTTCCACCTGTGTCTCTGAGTCCTGTGTCTCAGAACTGGAGAACTGTGTCTCCAGTTCTTGTTAAACTCATTTTAAAGTAACAGCCTGGATCCACTGTACTAATTCCTTTCAAAATTTGAAACACTTCAATCCTGTCGCCTCTTAATTTCTGTTTGCTTAAACTGCAAATGTTCAACTCCTTCCATTTCTCCTCATAGCTCAAACTTTTAAGTTTTGGAATCAGTCTAGTTGCTCTCCTCCTGACTTTCTCTAGTACTGCTATGTCTTTTTTGTAATATGGAGACCAAAACTTCAAACAGTACTCCAGGTGAGGTCTTACTGGTGCATTACAAAGCTTAAGCGTAACTTCCATTGACTTGTACACCACACATTGTTCTATTTAACCTAACATTCTGCTAACCTTCTTAGTGGTTTCTGAACACTGGACGTAGATTATGATGAGTCTACTGTGACTCCCACTGTAGATCCTTCTCATAAGGGGTACTTCGGATTTTCAGACCTCCCATTGTATATGCACACCTGAAATGTTTACTCCCCATGTTTAATACTTTACATTTACTTACATTAAATTGTATCTGCCCCAAATCTGTCCAGGCCCGTGTGCTCTCCAAGTCTCTCTGTAATGATTTAATGGATTCTACATTACCTACCATCCCACCTAGTTTAGTATCATCTTAAAACTTAACTAGCTTGCTGTTTATATTTTTATCCAGGTCATTTATATACAGTGGAACCTTACTTCACGACCATAATTCGTTCCAAAACTCTGGTCGTAACCCGATTTGGTCGTGAACCGAAGTAATTTCCCCCATAGGATTGTATGTAAATACAATTAATTCATTCCAGACCGTACAAACTGTATGTAAATATATTTTTTTAAAGATTTTTAAGCAGAAATATAGTTAATAACACCATAGAATGCACAGCGTAATAGTAAACTAAATGTAAAAATATTGAATAACACTGAGAAAACCTTGAACAACAGAGAAAACTAACACTGCAAGAGTTTGCGCTATAGCACTACAAACCGCTCGCTAAAAACACTTTTTTTAATGAGTTTTAAGCACAGGGAAAAAAATGAACATTTGAAAAATCTGTAATTTAATAAACCACCAAGAAAAGTAACATTGCAACAATGCACGCTATGAACCGATCGCTGTAAACAGAAGTGAAGTGGAGGTTAAAATCCAATAGAAAAAAGTCTTCATTAAATACAACGAGGTTAAAACAATGCTCGGATCTGTCTCTTTGAAAACAAGCCTGGTGCATTAACTGCACGCGCGTGCGTGTGTGTGTGTTTCTCTCTCATGCGCGTGTGTGTGTGTCTCTCTCTCTCTCTTTCGCGCGCGTGTCTGTGTGTGTGTGTGTGTGTGTGTGTCTCTCTCACTCGTGTGTGTGTGTCTCTCTCTCTCTCTCTCTCTCGCTCGCTCGCTGCACAGGGAGAGACTGAACACGATTGGTGCGCACAAACCAAAAGGGAAACTGGCTTGTTCGTATACCGAGTGTGTGGTCGTGAACAGATGCAAAAGTTTGGCGAACTTTTTGGTCATAAACCGATTTGTACGTGTTCCGAGACGTTCGTGAACCGAGGTTCCACTGTATGATAAAAATATTAACAGACTCTATGCTGACCCCTGAGAAACAGCACTCTTAGCACAACCCAATTTTGATAAGGTTCCTCACACCATAAGCCAATGTTTTCTGTGCTTTGGCCAACTTTGCAATCATCTTTTTAGTTTGATCAATAACCCTTGATGTGTATCTTATCAAATGTTTTTTTAAGAGTCATGATAAATAATATAACATGTACCTCCCCTGATTATTTCTCCCTCATAGTTTTTAAGCATGTTAGTAAAACACGGCCTCTGCTGTCTTGACCCATAGTGACTGCTCACCAAAACTCCTACTCTTGCCATGTGCTGCATAATCTTTTCATGAATAATTCTTTCCATTAATTTACCCATCATGCATGTTAAATGGCCATAGTTACATGGATCTGTCGATCATATTTTTTTTATGTAATGATATAGTTTTCCCTATTTTTCAACCTTTAAGAATTTCCCTAATGTGCAGTGACATTCGAAAAATACGTAAGGTTTAACATACACTCAATGTGAAAATTATAAGAAACACGTGTATACCTTCTTATCCATGCAATTATCTAATCAGCCAATCATGAAGCAGCAGCACAATACATAAAATCATGTAGATACGGCACAACAGCTTCAGTTTATGTTCACATCAAACACCAGAATTTGAAAAACTTGTAATCTCAGTGATTTTGAGCATAGAATGATTGTAGGTACGAGACAGGCTGGTTTAAATATTTTTTGAAACTAATCATCACCTGGGCTTTTCACGCACAGCAGTTTAATAAGAATGGCATGGAGAACAAAAATTCAAAAATGAGAGGCAGTCCTGCAGATGGAAACATCTTGTTGATGAGAGAGGTCAGAGGAGAATGGCCAGACTGGCTTGACCTGACAGAAAGGCTATGGTAACTCAGATAACCTCTCGGTATAACTGTGGTCAACAGAAAAGCTTCTCAGCATGCACAACATGTCAAACCTTGAGGTTGATGGCCTGCAACAACAGAAGACTACATCGGATTCCACTTCTGTCATCCAGGAACAGAAAGTTAAGGCTGCAGTGGGCACAAGCTCAACAAAACTGGATGGTGGAAGATTGGAAAAATGTTGAATCTGCTGAGGCACACAGATTGTAGGTGTCAGAATTTGGGGCCAACAGCATGAATCCATGCACCCAACCTGGCCAGGGTGCTGGTGGTGGTGAAATGGTAGGGGGTTGTTTTCTTGGCACACTTTTGGGCCAGTTAATACCCTTCAATCATCTCTTCCTCTTTGAGTATTGTGGCTGTCCTTGTGCACCCCTTCATGGCCACAATGATAATGATAATGCACCACAGCCACAAAGCAAAAGTCAACGTAAACTGCCTTCATAACACAACAACCAGAATGAATGTCTGAGGGTTAAACAGGGCGGGATCAGACAAGACCCTCCCTAATGATATGCTAATCATTTAGACCTGATTCTAATTTGAACTGTCTAATGCAGTGTTTCCCAAACTCGGTCCTGGGGACCCCCTGTGGCTGCAGGTTTTTGTTCCAACCAGCTTCTGTTTCTAATTGAACTCCTGGGCTAATTAAGTGAACTGATATTTCCCAAGTTCTGTGTTTAGGGAGCAATATAGAAATTTGAAAACTAAGTTTGCTAAAAAAAATATATATATTAAAATGTACCAAACAGTTATATAGGAATAATGTTTTTTTTTTTTTCATTTTAACAATATTCTCATCTTGATTTTCATTCTACTTTTCTAGGTGTTCTAATTGTTTAATTATTTACTAATTAGTGGGTCTGACTCTAAAGTAGTTGCAGCCTTTGATTATTCAGTGTTTTTTGCCAGCATGTCTGATCTGCTCATTTGAAATTGTCATTATTAAGATACAACGAAGGGGGAAAACAGAGAAAGGGCAACATATACTGAAATCAACAAAAGAGAGTTAAGCATTTAAATCTATAGCAAAAGCAGAAATATTTATAAATGTCACATAAATGTGAAAATCACGCTGCTATGCTTTTCTGAATATCGAATAAAAGGAAAAAAAATACCAGCTAATTAAATGAGATCAGTGCTATCAGGTGTTGTCACTGATTAAGAATCTGGTTGGAACAAAAACCTGCAGCCACAGGGGGTCCTGAGCACCGAGTTTGGGAAACACTGGTTTAAGGTATTCATACATGGAGAGCTGTGTTTACTTATTTCCACAGGTGAAATTTGCCTTTCTTTGTATTTAAATTATATAACAGAGTACAAAATGTAAATGTGGCATGATGTTTGTTACAGTAAACCCTCGTTTATCGTGGTTAATCCTTTCCAGACTCTACCGTGATAAATGAATTTCCGCGAAGTAGGATTCTTTATTTATAAATCGAATATTTTCACAGTTAGAGCATAGAAAACCTGTTTACGACCTTCTAAATACGTTTTTTAACATTATTTGAGCCCTCTAGACATGAAATAACACCCTTTAGTCAAATGTTTAAACTGTGCTCCACGACAAGACAGAGATGATAGTTCCCTCTCACAATTAAAAGAATGCAAACATATCTTCCTCTTCAAAGGAGTGCGTCAGGAGCAGAGAATGTCGGGGAGAGAAAGAGAGAGAAAAGCAAACAATCAAAAATCAATAGGGCTATTTGGGCTTTTAAGTATACGAAGTACCGCCAGACAAAGCAGCTGCAAAGAAGGGCGCAATGTGAAGGTATTCTTTCAGCATTTTTTAGAGGAGTCTCCGTATCCTCTAGGCCAGTGTGCGAACAGCCCCTCCGTCAGGAGCAGAGAATGTCAGAGAGAGTGAGAGAGACAGAGAAAAGAAAACAATCGAAAATCAATACGTGCTGTTCGGGCTTTCAAGTATACGAAGCACAGCTTGGGAAGCATATCGTATATCATTGAGGAGTTTTATTTAATATGTAATACGTGCTCTGATTGGGTAGCTTCTTAGCCATCCGCCAATAGCGTCCCTTGTATGAAATCAACTGGGCAAACCAACTGAGGAAGCATGTACCATAAATTAAAAGACCCACAGTCCGCAGAAATCCGCGAACCAGCCAAAAATCCGTGATATATATTTAGACATGCTTACATTTAAAATCCGCGATGGAGTGAAGCCGCGAAAGTCGAAGCGCAATATAGTGAGGGATCACTGTATATTAAATCACCTTTATTTAAAGATGTCATTTAAAAGAGGATCAAATCTTGGTATGTCCATATACATTGAAAAAGAGAAAAAGCTTCTTGGGGTATGCAGCAGGGTTCTTTGAGCTAACATGGAGGCCACAAAGAACTTGGATAATTGTTTTAAATTAAAAAGCAAACATTTTATGAGAATCTACATGACCCTGAATTGGATGACAGGCACTGGTGAGTACCCGCAGCTCCTTGTTAATTTCATGAGGGAATACCCTGCAGTCTTTGATTGACTGTCATTGAATAGCAAAGATACAACAACGTAAGCTTCACTGTACTGGCACCTTTTCTCAGCAAACCAGTGAGTACCGGCATCTCTTCAGGAATCTTTACAGGGCCCACACACGTTTCGATCGACTGTCATGGTGTCACGATGATCTATGTTTTACTGTACCAGCACTGTTTCTTAGCATACTGCAGAGTATGGGCATCTCTTGGTTAATTTTCATAAGGTAAACCGGTCTCTGATTCACTGTCATTGCATTATAATGGCACAATGATACAAGTTTCACTATACTGGCCCCTTTTCTTAGCAAACCAGTGAGTACCGG
>JANRMT010027041.1:23247071-23265178 GCA_026402145.1 Polypterus bichir lapradei
GGATGACAATATATATAGATATATATATATCTATTTTGTGGAGCTTCTTTTTTATTTATATATATATATATATATATATTTGACAGTAAACTATGCAACATTCCATGATCTGCTTCTCGCAACGGAAAGAGGGCCCTGTGGTGGATGTTTGCCGAATGGCAGACCAACCACATGCATTACCTGGTAGGTAACCACCCATACAATCACATCGGGACTCAGACTACAAATGCAATGAATATATATATATATATATATATATATATATATATATTGTGGTGGGTGGCTGGGGGCTGTGCCCAGCCGGGATGCTGAGAAGGTACCAAGAGAGGAACTATGCCTCCCCTGAACCACGACAGGGCAGCCGTCCTGGTTTGTGTGGGGGCCATAGGAATTGAGCATGGAAGCTCAACTCTATAGGGGCCCATGGCCACCGCCAGGGGGTGCCCTGAAGATTGTGAAGTCCTGGATGTCAGCACTTCCACCACACCTGGAGGTGCTGGCAGAAGTATTACCAGGTACACCTGGAGTGGTTCTGGGTGCTCATGCGGCACTTCCACCACACCGGGAAATTCCGCAGGAAGCTCATCAGATGGCACCTGGAGCACATCTGGGTGTGGATAAAAGGGGCCGCCTCCCTCCAGTCATCAGCTTGAGTTGGGTGGAAGAGGATGAAGCTCAGAGGAGAGGAGTGGAGGCAGCAAAGAGAGGATAGGATTGTGAGAGGCCTGGACTGAGGGTGTGTGGTGCAGAGGCACTGGGTTGTGTGCGGGACTTTACTCACTTGTAAATTGTAAATAAACGTGTGTGTATTTGGAACATTGGTGTCATAAATATATTGTCAAGCTTGGGTCACAAAGTTGTACAGGTGAGAACAGGGGGATTCCCAAGGAGTAGAAACTTTATTGCTGTCCAGGCAGATACAAACACAAGTCTCTTTCAGAAGTGGTCCGGCCACACAAAGAACAGCTGTCAAACTAGTCCCCTCAGCCCCGACTCATGCTCAAAAGACCACAAAGTCTTCCTCTTCAAGGGGGTACAGCGACTTGGAAACAGTGACCAGAGCAGAGGGAGTCTGGGGGAAGAGAGGCAGGAGAGTGAGACTCTCTGTTCGAAGCTCTGCGTGAGGAGCACATCGCACAGCAAGCCTGCAGCTGATCCCTCAAAGAGGAGGTATAAGAGTGTGTTTGTTGGCCATTGAAAAATTGTTTAAGAGGGGGTTTCTGAAGAGAGGCTACATTCCCCTGCAACTGCGATCACTATATATATACCAATATATATATATATATATATAATATATACAGTATATATATATATATATATATATGTATGTGCGTGTGTGTGTGTGGATTTGAGGTAAGCACTACCACTCCGGGATTCCAGAGGGGCACAATCACTAACTTTTGTATCACAGCTCCAAGAAGATACCCACTGAGGGTGACCATGCCCCTTCAAGTCCAAAGTGAGGTACGCCTCAAAAGTGGTATCTCATTCAGGAGAGAAGTGCACCACTTTACGGAGCTTTGATCCTGTGAAAAAGGCCGCTCCGTAGACCCTATTGCTGTGAAGCCAACAGTTAAAACCTCAGCTTATTTTATTTATCTCTGTGCTATCACATGACTATTGTTTTTAACTTTATTTTTGTTTCCAGTAAATGGAGTGGCCTGTTTGGCACCCCAGCTTACCGTTTGAGTTCTATCCTTCCCTCACCTTGAAGCTGCCTTGCTATTTAACTAGGACATCGTGAGTTCATTTCTACCAGCACATTTTAGATTAGAAAATGAGACCATATATAACATTTAATTTTGTGTTTGTTGTGCTAACAGTTTACATAAAAGAAATCATATTTTTTTTATATTAAGGACTTTTAATATGTTTACCTAGTTTGGGACTTCACATGATTCGTAATTCAGAGGTGTGTTTCTGGAGTACACCGTTTATCTAAAGCTGATTGGTGAAAATTAAATCACATTCAAATGTGATATGTAAATTAATCTAGCTGATTAAAGGAAGTGATCTGCAAGTTTTCTTCAGTCTGCCATCATACTGCATTAATAAAAGCATGTGGGACACCACCTACAGGTGCAAATAAAGGACTGACATGTTTGAATTTTACATTGTCACAGACGACTTGGATTCTGACCCGGCAGGGATGCCTAAATGGACCGGAATGTCATAAGAATAGCTTCCGGGCCACAAGGGGGCAACCACCCTGGAGCAGGAGAGGACCACGGAAAGGGAGAAAAAGGGTTCTGGACTGTTTGGACCCGTGGCCACCACCAGGGGGCCACTTAAGCCTCGAGGAACTTGGAGACAGTTACTTCCGCCACACTCTGCAAGATGGCGGAGGAACCTGCCAGGGACACCCAGAGTGCTTCTGGTGCAAAGGGCAGCACTAACGCCACACCAGGAAGTGCTGCCGGAAGTTCGTCATCAGCCACCTGGAGCACATCCGGGCGGGAATAAAAGGCGCTGCCTCCCAGCAATCTGGGAGCTAGAGTCGGGAGAGGGAGTAGGACGAAGCTCCCAGGAGGAGATTGGCGGCTAAGGACTGAGAGAAAGAAGGTTCATTGTGGGTGATTATTGCTGTGTGCTTTGTGTCGTGTTTGGGACTGTCTTTATTTATGTTAAATAAACGTGTGGCTTTTATAAAGATGTGGTCTCCGACTGGTGGTGTCCGGGCAAGTCTCACAACATACAATGATGGCTCAAGACTCTTCCCTATTTTAGTATTTTCCACAACTATATACTGCATGTATACACACACACACTCACACACACAGACAGAGATTCAAATGCCAGGCTTTATATTCTATTTCTTGGTTTTTTTTTTGTTTATTTTGAAGTCTTTGTCATTTGCTTCTGTACTTTTTGTTAATATTGTTATGTCTATGAGTTGTCTTATATATAAACGTCTATGTTTATATAGTGTGTGTGTCTGTCTGTCTGGCCCGGAAGTGCGAGGCTACTACAGCATGAAGCTCAAATTGCTGGCAAGGCAGCCTCATGTTAACGAGTCGGAAGAAGAAAGAGACACTGTTGCCAAAGTAAAACTGGCAAGAAAACAGAGAAACTGTTATGCAAGCGAGATGAGCAAATCGGAAAAACGGTATCCCTTTTACTTTTTCTCCCACCGCTAATACACAAGTGAGGTGAGCACGTCGCCAAAATGAAATCTCAGATGAAAGAAGAAAGTCACTTAGCCACTAATACACAAGCGATGTGAGCACGATGTGAGCCCAGACTTTCAATTACCTGACATTTTTTTTTCTGACGATTTCAATAGTTTCTAGGACCCCTGGTTTTTTACAGCACGGGCTTACACAGCTAGTTTAGTATAAATGTGTAATGTAATGTTCTCTTTTATTGCTTGTGTTTTGTAGGTAGTTCCCCAAGAGGCGGAGCCACCCTGATGACACTGCTGCTGGCGCCCTCCCCCGGTTACGTATTAAACAAAGGAAACAGACGAAATTTGTCAAACAAGAGACCATTCAGTCCATCAAGCCTAAGCTATCCCAACATCTCATCTAAGTGTCCCATGAGGGAAGAGGCCTCAGTAGTGGTCCATTGAAGTTTTCAGGAGTGTTTTGTTTGTGTTGTTTTTCATTTGTATATATTGGATAACTAATCCCTTTTTTTTTCTCCTTTTGATTGGAATTGGTTTGCAGATTGCTTTTAAGGTAAGTCTTTTTTCTATTTTTAAATAAATATTCTCATTTGTATAAGATTGTTGCTCCTGAGGTTTTCACGATTTGTTTTCCTTCAGAAGCATTTTAAGACATTTTGGAATATGAAAAGCATTTTGAACATTACAAGCCCATTATCCCATTCTGGGTCTGGTCAAACAGGAGCTTGCAGGTAGTCGTTGCAGGCTCATTGATCTCATCTCATCTTGGCCTGTTCTGGCAGCTTTTTTGTGTTACGTTTCAGTAACGGTTTCTCCCCTGGTTTATGTTTAAATATCCTTTTTATGTTTTTTTTTAATTTTTGATTCTTTTGTGTATGTCAGTATTGTTAATCTTGTTTATTATTTGTGTATGTTTTATCAATTTTGTGTACTATTTAGTTGTAGCAATCACCTGAACGGGAACGTGATTCCTACACTTCACCACCCGAGAGGGAAGTGGACAATATTTGAAGGATAAAATAGCAGTACGATATTCGGTCCTCGGCCCCCCTTGTCCCCTATGCATGCCCTTAAATAACTGGCAAAAAAATCAAAATCAAGAAAAAAGTGGGACTGATAAATATATCGAAAACTGCTGATTACATTTCCTTGCCTGGTGTCTGAGTGCTCATTTGTGATCCCACTTCCCTAGACGCCCTCCACTGCGGCAAAATCCTATCCCCCGGTTTGACACAGACAATAAAGAAAAATAAAAAAAAACTATTCTCAGAGAAAGCAGAAAGAAAGTTTTAACGTAGTCCATATACACAAAGAAGAAACCTGCAGTTCAGTTCCTACCCGAAGGCATGAGGGAACACAACAGTCTTCTGGCGAAAACGGCTTCTCCGCTGGCAATCACGAAGAAACGCACTGACGAGTCCGACTCACCAGATGGGAGCACCCGGAGAACACCAGACCCTGGCCTCTTCTCGGGGATTCATCACGCTTATTACTTCTTCAGGGTGGCCACCCACAAATAGCAGACATCCCTGGATAAAGTCAGATCCTGATGTTTCTTAAAGTGTTGTCACACACGTGCGCATGGGAGGCAGCTAAAGGTCTCGGGTAAGGACAGTTCTGAGACATACCAGGATGTGGCAGAGTGCACTGACTCTTTTTCTTCCTTGCCTGCAGACCATTCCCGGGAAATTCCGCCTGGCTCTCCTGACATCACTTCCGGGACCGAGCCTATCGAAGGAGACCTTGCCAGCTCCGGCCCCTGTGATGTCACGTCCGGGCTCGAACTAATGGCTGAAGACCTCAATGAGCCTGACCCCTACGATCTCACTTCCTGTCTTCCCCTTTCTAAACCTCCTCCTTTTCCCTATGCCCTCAGTTCTGTATTGGACACGGTTTTGTGCACAGCAGTGCTATCATTTGAAACGACAATTTGCAGCCAGGAAAACAAATTATACGGGTGGCTGCCCCAAACCTTGCTTTGTCTCATCATGGCTTTTGTGACAGCGTATATAGTCGCCTCCGTGCTTTCAGCCTTTCCCTTCCTTTTTTTCTCCTCCTTCCTTCATCCGCCATTCCTCTTAAAAAGAAAAAGTTTCCTGCCAAAACATCTTTTCCCCTCTCGGTTGTTATGGAAACATGACGCCGGCAACAGGCAGCTGGAATATTTACCGGGCGGGATCCACCCGGCACTGGGTCGTCCTCAAAAGTGCCTGAATGGCTATTTAGAGACACCCTCCCAGCCACATTATAAAGTGACGGACAGTCCAGAAGGCCAACCCGACTGACACGTTATGTAGCCTTGCTACATAGTTTTCATGTGCCTCTGCTTGTCTTGCTATGTTTTATCTGTTTTGTGGACCACCTGCCTATCATTATATGGGGACCACCCCTAACCCTATAAAGACAAGACCAAAAAATCAGTCCCTGGTAGTTCATTGAATGCGCGTGTGGCATTGGTGATTTATGTCTTACTGTGCAATTTAATTTATTTTGTTCTGGGGTATTTTGATCTTCTTCAACCGTTCTTTTAACATTTGTATTGAGACTTATTTGCTACTGGATAACCTGTTTCAGGCAACACCTTCTGTGCCTTTTGTGCTCCTTGGAGCTTTGTTTGTAATTTTTGCAAAATAAATCTTTTTATTTGTAACGATTCTCCATTTGCCTCTTTTGCTTCAAACCAAGGAGTGATAGTTTCTTCCTTTTGTGGGGATATTTGTTATAGTTTTTGGGACATGTAACTATTTTGGCCAGTTTCCATTCCAAGATCCTGCTCCCCAGCTACCTTGAAAAGTTAAGAAGAAGACCCCACACTTGTTTCTCTTTGTGTGTGATGCTTTTCCACATAACATGCATGAGCCCAAAATGGAGCTCGGGCTTATGTAGCTCAAAAGAGTCGAAAATGACGGTTAGGGGAGAGAAAAATAATAAATTAGTTTAAAGCAACATATCTCAACATTTCTGGTCTCTCAAGACACGTTTGCCATGTAAGTGTCTTTGTGGCCCACCAAAATGGTGTGGAGTGGAGATTCTTTAGGCATTAAGCACGGTCGTCACAATACCCCCTTGGTGAACTGAGCATGATTGTCAGAGCAGGCGGAACAAGTGCGACATTTGGAGACCCATCGCAGTCTACCGCCACCCACTACCATTATAAACAACAGCAACTTGTGACCCTCCAGTGGAAGCCCGCAACCCACTTTTGGTTTAGAAGCACTGACTTAAAGAACAAAAGCAAACAAAGATCCTTTATAAATAAAGAATTCATTGAAGTAATTCACAAAAGGAACAACTGGAGGAAAAAAGAGCAAAAATAAGGCAAAACAGTTTGGCTAAAAATGTCAATCCTAAAGCAAACACAGGAACAGGAGGAGGAGGTTAGGAGCAGGCGCTGATACAGGGCATTGCCACACCCACTACATGACAAACCAACTCAGGGTCCCAGATTAGGACCCGAGTGCAGCCATGCAATGGGTGACACCTCAGCACCACACTAGTCCAGATGGAATGGAACAGTGTGAGGTTTATTTTATGGTGGCTGGAGTGCCAATTCTGTCACCAACCCTCAGGATTTTCCCTGCAAGATGGAGGGCCTAAGTCCAGGGTTGGATGCAAATTAACGTCAATTGCAGGTTAAGAGCCTTCCTCAAGGGCCCAACGAAGCAGAGTCACTTTTGGCATTTACAGGATTCAAACTGGCAACTTTCTGATTACCAATGCAGATCCCCAGCCTCAGAGCTGCCACTCTGCCCACAAAGCAAACATAGCCAGCCAGAAAGAAGAAACAGAAATCCCAGAACATCCAAATCGAAAGACGAACTGGCTGCACTGGTGAAAAATGTCAGGATCTACAGAGAATGCAGTTTGCTGTGTTTTAGTGAAACGTGGCTAACAACTAACATCCCAGATGCTAACGTGCACCTGGGTTTAGCACAGTTAGAGCGGACAGAGACGCAAGTACCTGCAGGAAGCAGAAAGGAGGAGGACTCGCTCTCTATGTAAATTCAAGGTGGTGCAACTCTGGACATGTAAACATCAAAATCTCCACTTGCTGCAGGGACATCGAACTGTTGGCCATAAGTCTACATCCCTATTACTTGCCCAGAGAGTTTGGACACGTGATTGTTGTTATTGTTTACATCCCCCCTCTAGTGAACGCGGAGATAGCGAGTGACGTCATCCATTCCGCGGTTGCTAAGTTACAAACACAGCATCCCGAGGCACTTGTGCTAATCTCTGGAGACTTTAACCATGTGACGCTGGACAAAACATTACCTGCCTTCTCCCAGTATGTGGATTGTAACACCCAGGGAAATAGGACTATCGACCTACTGTATGCAAACATTAAAGATGCATACAGCGCCACCCGGCTGCCTGCACTTGGGAAAGCAGATCATAACCTGGTTCTGCTTCAGCCTCACTACAAACCAAGAGTGAAGGCGCTACCTACAACCACACGCTCATTCAGGAAGTGGTCCCCTGAGGCAGAGCAGGCTCTGAGAGACTGCTTGGGAACTACAGACTGGGATATACTGCAGGGGTCACATAGTGAGAACATTGAGGAGGTTGTTGACTGCACTACTGACTACATCAACTTCTGTATGGACATTGTAGTTCCAGTAAGAACAGTACGTTGCTATGCTAACAACAAGTCATGGATTACAAGTGACATCAAGGGCCTTTTGAACCAGAAGAAAAGGGCTTTTAAAGGCGGTGATCAACATGAGCTCAAGCGCGTGCAGAAGGAATTCCGAGTCCAGCTCAGGGTAGCGAAGGAGCAGTACATGAGAAAGCTGGAGCAGAAGTTGCAGAATAACAGCATGAAGGAAGTGTGGGATGGGTTGAAGATCATAACTGGCTGCAGCTCGAAGCGGGGTGCCACCATCGAGAGAGACGTGGAGAGAGCAAACCAAATGAACAACTTCTTTAACAGGTTTGACCACCCTAACCTCGGAGTACTGCATCCTCCAACCATCCTTCTGCTGATACCAACCTAGGTGAGACATCCCCACCCACAATTACAGAAGCACAGGTGAGCAGAGAGCTGAGGAGACTTCGTGCCAGCAAAGCAGCGGGTCCAGATGGAGTATCACCATGACTGTGAAGGCCTGTGCGCTGGAACTGGGGAGTCCTCTACAGCGCATCTTCAGCCTGAGCCTGGAACAGGGGAGAGTCCTGAGGCTTTGGAAAACATCTTGCATCACCCCAGTCCCAAAGGTATCACGTCCTAGTGAGCTGAATGACTTCCGGCCTGTCGCTCTGATGTCACATGTGATGAAGACCATGGAGAGGCTGCTGCTTCACCACCTGAGGCCACAGGTCCGCCACGCCCTCGACCCTCTGCAGTTCACATACCAGGAGAAGGTGGGAGAGGAGGATGCCATCATCTATATGCTACACCAATCCCTCTCCCACTTGGACAGAGGCAGTGGTGCTGTAAGAATTATGTTTCTGGACTTCTCTAGCACCTTCAACACCATCCAACCTCTGCTCCTCAGGGACAAGCTGACAGAAATGGGAGTAGATTCATACCTGGTGGTATGGATCGTGGACTATCTTACAGACAGACCTCAGTATGTGCGTCTTGGGAACTGCAGGTCTGACATTGTGGTCAGCAGCACAGGAGCGCCGCAGGGGACTGTACTTTCTCCGGTCCTGTTCTGCCTATATACATCAGACTTCCAATACAACTCGGAGTCCTGCCACGTGCAAAAGTTCGCAGACGACACTGCTATTGTGGGCTGCATAAGGAGTGGGCAGGAGAAGGAGTAGGAACCTAATCAAGGACTTTGTTAAATGGTGCGACTCAAACCACTTACACCTGAACATCAGCAAGACCAAGGAACTGCTGGTGGATTTTAGAAGGCCCAGGCCCCTCATGGACCCCGTGATCATCAGAGGTGACTGTATGCAGAGGGTACAGACCTATAAATACCTGGGAGTGCAGCTGGATGATAAATTGGACTGGACTGCCAATACTGATGATCTGTGTAAGAAAGGTCAGAGCCGACTATACTTCCTTAAAAGGTTGGTGTCCTTCAACATCTGCAATAAGATGCTACAGATGTTCTACCAGACGGTTGTGGCGAGTGCCTTCTTCTATGTGGTGGTGTGCTGGGGATGCAGCATAAAGAAGAAGGATGTCTCATGCCTGGACACACTGGTGAGGAAGGCAGGCTCTATTGTAGGCACGGAGCTGGACAAGATTAACATCCGTGGCAGAGCGACGGGCACTGAGCAGGCTCCTGTCAATCATGGAGAATCCACTGCATCCACTGAACAGGATCATCTCCAGGCAGAGGAGCAGCTTCAGCGACAGACTGCTGTCACCGTCCTGCTCCACTGACAGACTGAGGAGATTGTTCCTCCCCCACACTATGCGACTCTTCATTTCCACCCGGGGGGGTAAACGTTAACATTATATAAAGCTATTGTCTGTTTTTACCTGCATTTTTATTACTCTTTAATTTAATATTGTTTTTTTGTATCAGTATGCTGCTGCTGGATTATGTGAATTTCCCCTTGGGATTAATAAAGTATCTATCTATCTATCTATCTATCTATCTATCTATCTATCTATCTATCTATCTATCTATCTATCTATCTATCTATCTAGAACAGTAAGGTGTGGTCTGCAGGGGGTGCACCAACCGCTCAATCCTGACACAAGCAGATGCAGTCACAAATTCAGAAGCGCAGCACACACTTTATTCTTCGTGGGAAACACCTTCCCTTCTGGGTTTCCCACACACCAAAACGTAACACAAAAAGGTTCTTTTCTCACCTTCACTCCTTCTTTGTCCTCTTCCACCCGACTCTGGCTCCCCGAATGAAGGTGAGCGGCTTCTGTTATGCTGCACCTGGGAGTACTCCAGGTGGCTCATAAGCGAGATCTGGAAACACTCCCAGGTGTGGCAGAAGCCTGACAAAATAGGGCTCTGCAGTTCCCCCTGGTGGCACCCATGGAACCCTACAGCGTTGCCCTGTGGGAATCCTAGGCACTGCTGCAACCCAGGGGACTGCCATCTCGTGGCCCGAGGGAGGTACAGCCGTGGCCAGATGATCTGAGAATGACACAAGTGTTGGTTTTCACAAAGTGTGCTGCTTCAGTGTTTTTAAATCTTTTTGTCAGATGTTTCTATGGTATACAGGTAGTCCCTGAGTTACGGACATCCGACATACGACTTACGAACGGGGCCGCAGCTGCTCCTTCATCTGTCTGGGGGACGTGGTGCAGGCTCCTCAGTAACTGCCGCTCTGTCATCTCCAGCCTTGGGACACTGCAAGCGGTGGCAGGAGGGGGCGGTTTGCTGCTCACACAGTGTAGTGTCCCTCGGTTGGCTCCGTTGATGAATGGGGTGATGGGTGTCGCACCTCATTTATTCTCAGTGGGCAGCTGGGTGCGCGGCAAGCACTCATGTGCAGGATGGAGGCTTGATGGGGTGGAGTCTTGATGGGGCGGAGGGAGGCGGTTCGCTTCCCACCTACCACGCAGCCGCAACTACTGCTCCTGACTGGACAGAGGCTGGATGGCGCAGAGGAGAACGTTTCACTGCCCACCCACCACTCAGCCTTGCAGTGTTCCTTGAATGTTCATTTTCGGTGGGTGGCTGGTGATGCTGCAAGCAGTGACCCAGTTGTGGCTGAATGGAGGCCATTGAGGGTGATTGAGGTGGCGGGGGGAAGCATTGTAGTGTGCCTCGGGTGGCTGCCTGTTGAATGGGGGCGGTGATAGGTGATTCACTACCCGTCTATAACCGCACACTGTTCGCTCTCAGCAGCATACTGTATGCAAGTGGAGGTGACATGTTTAGTAGGTGGGTGGTGAACCGCCCCTCGCTGCCCCCATTCATTCTCAATAGCAAGCCTGTTTGTACTGTTACGTACATAGCAGCAAGTTGTCTCTTGTCAGTACATCAGACATGTTGATGACGGGTGCCTTCCTGCTGTGATAGCGTGGATAGTGCTGTTCAGAAGAGCTCATCTTAACCTTTTGTCTTCACCCTTCAAGAATTTCTCTGAAACACACATCTGAAGCAAGTGCTGGTGATACAGTAAAGAAGAGAAAAACCATCACCATGAAAAATTAAGCAGAAATAATAAAAAGGTCAGAGAGAGGTGAAACTGCATCATTCATTGGCAGAGCATTTGGTTACAGTCGATCAACAATAGCATTTATTAAAATAATGTACCTGTTCCGACTTGCATACAAATTCAACTTAAGATCAAACCTACAGGCCCTATCTCATACATAACCCGGGAACTGCCTGTACTGAAGTAAAATTACAGGGGGTCCTCGGGTTACGACACAGTTCTGTTCCTACAACAGTGATGTAACCCGAATTTCAGTGTAAGTCGAAACACACTCTAGCCTAAGTCACTTACCTATCTTAACACATTTGCAAAATCATAATCCAGAACATAAAAACACAAAATCTAAGCCTCAGAAAAAGGAAAAGGACATAAATATACTGTACTGTACACTGTACTGTAGTAACAGAAAAAATGAGTGTAAAAAAAAATCCTTACCTTTATTCCTTCTCATGTCTCAATTTTTTTAAGTTTTTATGGAAGTGAGCGTTGTAAACTCGAAACGTTGTATGTCGAAACGTTGTAACCCGAGGACCCCCTGTATAAGAATTTCATAACTTTCTAAGACTTTTATTTACAATTATGTTAAGTTTATGCAAAGAGTCAATATTTGCAGTGTTGGCCCTTCTTTCTTTTTCAAGACCTCTGCAATTCGCCCTGGCATGCTGTCAATCAACTTCTCAGCCAAATCTTGATGGCAGGCCATTCTCGCATAATCAATGCTTAGAGTTTGTCGGGATTGGTGGGTTTTTGTTTGCCCACTCGCCTCTTGAGGACTGACCACAAATTCTCAGTGGGATTAAGGTCTGGGGAGATTCCTGGCCATGGATCCAAAATTTTGATGTTTTGTTCACCGAGCCACTTAGTTATCACTTTTGCCTTATGGCCCGGTGCTCCATCATGCTGGAGAAGGCATTGTGGGTCATCAAACTGTTCTTGGATGTTTTGGTCCCATTCTTTATACACTTTACAAAACAGACGTCATAAAGAAATAAAAATTCAACTTGGCACTCTTAATAATTGCACATTGTCACATGTGTGCGCATAGAGAGCAGCTTAAGGACTTGAGTGATTGTATTTCTCCACTGAGACATGAGGTGGCGCTGTTTAATAACGACCGCTCTTCTCCTCCTTCTGCAGAAAGGATGACTGACACTATTTCACCTATGACATCACCTGAAAACTCTTCTTCCTCCCAGAATGCCTCTTAAATAAAAAAAATGCCATCTTGGACAGTCTGATTCAATACCAACGGAAATTTGCACAATTTTTGTTTTTCACGTTTGATTATGTTTCAGATACAAGTGTGTTGGCTGCAAGATGCCCCAAAACACTTTCTTTGTTTGTCTCTTTGCTACATATACAATTTATATGAACGAAGAAAAAAATGATATACCACATGAAATTAACTGCTTGCTGTTGGAGTTTCTGTTCTTGTAGATGAAGCAGGACAGTCGAGGCTGAGATTTCTGGTTACGAGGCTGGCTTATTTTGTAATGATTTCCATGTCTGCACAATATTCATGCTTTGTCTGGTCCTTTTGTGGTCAGTCACCCACTTCTATAAGGATGCTCAAAGACCTTTCTGGGAGTTTGGTAGTCAACGAATTTGGTTCAATCATCTGAATTGTGATTCATTGTTTCATTTTGATTTCTAAATTTTATTTCAAAATGGACCTAATGCCATTTTTTGATTATAAATGTTGGCATTTTGTCTAAGATGGCAGGACAGGGCTTTGGATTTCAGTTAAATGGATTAAAAGGTCATCAATCAGAGCATTAGAACATTAGAACACTCTAGACAAGAACAGGCCAATCAGCCCAACAAAGCACTTCCTCATCCAAGTTTGTGGAAAGAGACACTACAACTTTTTGTGTTCATTTTTCGTTTTTAGTATTTTTCTGGTGTAGCCTTTTGCTGCTGTCACATGCCTGCGCATAGGGAACATCTACAAGGCTCCACTTCCACCTCAAACTGAGATACAGCCTCTAACACCTTCATCTGTTTCTGCAGACCAGAGGATGAGTCAAGAGAAGACTTCTGATGTCACTTCCTGGTTTCGCCTGGAGGTGACACCTCTTTCACACCAGTTTATTTAATTTTTATTTAAATTTTGGATGAACCATGTAGTGGTATACCTGAAAGGCTGGTATAATGGCCCACCTATGTATCTACTGTCTTAACCCTGCTGGACTGAATAACGGCCTATACATACTGTAGCTGTTACACTACACTACTTTCTCAGTCTTGCAGTCTGCTGCCATAGGGGCATAATCCTGAAAAGCTGCTACCATCATAACCTGACTGACTAGCATACTGGCCTTTCTCCATATTACTGCTCTAATAATATACCAATCTTTAGTAATGCTATTACTTGTTGGGAAGAGGAGACATCGGGTGATTGATCAGAAGGTGCTTTTGTCACTGAAAACTGTTTGGAAGCCTATCATTTAAAGTTGCAATTTTAGCATTAGATCTGTACAACGGACTGGGCCAAATAATTAAAAACTGGGAGACTGAAAGTGATACAGCTTGTTCTATAGTATCAGTCTGTTGTTACAACATTATTTCTTATGATATTATCATCATATAATAACATTTTTGCTTTGTAAATCAAAATGTTTGCTTTTTAAAATTGTTGAAAATTGCTGGAAAGGCTAGGGTTGCTGGGGCAAAAGGTGGAGAGAGTAGGGTTAAAAAGGGTTAAATGAGTAGCCTGGATGGACCCCAACCCTTTATGATCTCCCTATCTGTCTTATTTTACACTATGAACATTGATCCTGACTTACGCATTGCGTTTAGGTTCCCTACGCTACAGTTTTTTGTCTTCCGGTTTTGTCCTGTTTTTGTTTGGCTATAAAAGATGAATTCATAGACAAAGTTAGTTAGGGTTAGGGTTAGGTTACTTAGTTAACCACACTTCCATTGTCTTCGACCTTGCATCCCCTGTCTGTGATAAAACGTCCTCCACTTCTGTCTATCCTGTGCCACTTCCTCCAAGTTTTTTTCCCCTTGCTCTTCTGTCTCTTGCTTCCTTTATCACCATATCATTTCTCCTCTTTCTTGTCCTCAGTATGTTGTTAAACTGCTCCCAATGGAGATGGTGGTCACTTTATCTGCCTGTGCTCCAAATGGAAAAACAAAAGAAATGGAACCAAGTATTGTAAGTCACCTTAGATCAGTGGTTCTCAAACTGTGGGGCGGGCCCCACTGGGGGGGTGCTAAGTAACAAAAAGGAGGTGGCAAAGATGTGAAAAAAAGAAAACAAGAATCAAAAATATGAAAAATACATCTATTGAAACCAAAACAAACTAAATTAAACTACATTCTGATACTAGAGAAATAAATATAGAGTTAGATAAATGCCAATAAAAGTTAAGTAGGTATAATAAAATATACATCTATGATATATCATTAATTAAAAAAGAACAAATTGGTATTAGTGGGCTCCTTTCAAAAAAACGTTATGGGGGCGCGATTAAAACTGTTATGAAAACTTGGGTCGAAAATACGTAAAGGTTGAGAAACGCTGACTTAGGTAAAGGCATCAGTCCAAAAGTATGTAAATAATACGAAGTCTTGAAAGAGATTAAAACAACACTAGAAGGAGATCTCACAAAATATACCAAAGCAAATGTCATCCTCTTCATCCAAAGTTATTTCTCCTAAGGAAAGTGGATTTTTAAATAAAACATAAATGACCATCTCTGTGAAGTCTCATGAGCCATCAAAGATCGATCTTTGAACAATAAAACTCTTCTGTGGGTGGTACTAGACCAGAACGCCACAAAGAAGCAGATAGTCAAAGTCAGTCCAAGAAACACCTCAAGAAACCTGGGTCATACTCTCCATCCCCCTTTTTCTAGTTATTCTATTATGATTCCCAGCTACGGGAAATACAACACAAAACCAGACAAGAAATGTGACATCAGCTGTGTTAGACAGGATGTCATGTTATTACCTAACCAGTCCAATCCAGACCAGGGTCATGGGTTGGAGGGCTGGAGTCACCCTGGAGATCACAGGACAAATGCCTGAACAAAACCTGGACAAGATGCCAGTAAATCGCACAGGCAAACACACAAACACACACTTGGGCCAGTTTAGAGTTGCCAGTTCACCTAACCAGCATTAGGAGGAAACCCACACAGTCAAGGGGAGAACATGTAGACTCCATGCAGGGAGGACCCAGGACACATTGATCCTGACTTACTCTTTACGTGTAGGTTTCCTCCGCTGGAATTTTTGTCTTCCGGTTTTGTCCTTTTCTGCCTGTTTTTGCTGCGTTCATCTCCGTATCTGCCTCTCAAATCCAATGTACCTTTATCAGTGGCACAATAGAAATTGTGATCCATATGGGTGATCCTGAGATGAGACATCTGTATCACAATGCATGGTGAAGTAAAATATGCAAACATTGCATAAATAATCACTTCATAATGTTGGGTGGGGGGCATGTTTGGCTATAAAAGATAAATTCACAGTTAAAGGTAGCTAGTAAGTTAGTTAATTAGCCACATTTCTGTCATCTTCGAGCCTGTGTTCCTTCCTGTGACAAAGCTTCCTCCACTTCTGTCTATCCTGTGCCAATGTAAAGTCGCCAATTCATCTAACCGTGTTCGGACAATAGGTAGAAACCCATGTAGTCAAGGGGAGAACATGGAGGACCCAAGACGCGAACGTCTCCTTACTGCAAGGCAGCAGCGCTACAACTGTGCCACCGTGCAGGGAACGTGATTTTTATTTATGTTAAAAATGTATTTTCATTTTCTTTTTTTCAGATGTTTGTTGAACACCGTTTTTTACTAATAAGTGTAGCACAGATCTGTGACTTTTGTTATTAACATTTTAATTAGAACATTTTGACCTTAATAGGGTGACTTGTCTAACCATAGACAGAGAAAGTGGAAACACAGGCAACAGACCGAGAGCCAAACTAGCAAAAATGAAAATGATCACTAACACTATAAAAAGTACCATGTAGCACAATGAAAAGGTCAGAACTTTAAAATTTAGACTGGTCATCTGGCTGGACCTTTTTGTGAACCAAGAATGACGAGAAGAAGGCAGAATTAAGAAGTCAATACCATGACTCCAGCAAAATAACCTTAGGAGACTCAAATCTATGCACATGAAGTGCGTTGGCCTGCATCATCTATGACAGCTTCTGATATGGTCAGGGTGCTTGCTACAGCAGCCTGTGATAATATTGTTATTAGACTGTTTGGTACATTCCTACCCGCACCCCCTATTTAATTAATACATATTGGTATGTCCCTAGCTCCCTTTTTGCTATTCGCGCTGCTTTAGTCTTTGCTTTACCTTCCGCCATATTGTATTTTGGGTTAAGGAAATTATCGTCCTTTTACCTTCGAGTTGTCATGGTTTTCACATCCTAATACTTGTTTGACATTTTGCCAGAAATCTATATTAAAGTATACAGATTCTCAGCCTTGACTTTCTTGGTAAGTAAAGCTATCTGTCCACGTTCACTACAACCAGTGGGGCGTAGCACACTCCGTACAGACTGGGTCTTGGGAGAGAAGCCTCGCTAATATGGCATTCGGGGACAGAATAGTCAGGGTGCAAGGTGATTTGCCAAATGCCTTACTTTTTTATTTGCTTTCAGTTTTTTGGCATATTAAGAATATTTAAAAAATGTTTAAGACTATAATGACTGAACAAGTGTTTACCAAAAAAGAGAAGATATCTTCTCATAAGAGAAGTGAAGCCCAGTAGCAGTCAGTTCTGGGTGCAGTATGGATCTGTAGCATCAGCTGCAAGTGTATTGTGACCTCAGGCTAGATGAGTGCAAGGATGAGAAAAGAAGAGTTAGGGTGGAGGACATATCTGTGGGTCTACATAACAAAGTAAGGATAAGGTCAACTCAAATGTCTTCCATGATAAAAACAAAACTGACAGACCCAAGAAACACTCAAGTATTTGACAGTAGGTTGAGAAGTCCTATGGCATGAAGATAAAAACTTGCCCTGATTCTTGGGGTGTGAGTGTTAAAGGTCCAAAATGAAGAAGAGGGAAATGTAACAGTGCCTAATGAATGACATACGTCCTAAACTTTTCTCAGGCAGTATGGGTAATACGTTTCAAATGCTGAAAATTCCAGAGTGCCGGGATGCAGCCCATTGTGGAGTCTGTGTCTTTCAAGCAAAGGATGTCATCATCTTTGTTCTACTGAGATTATACGCTTTCTTAAACCATTACATATTTTCTTGAAGCTGATACCATTTCTGTTTGTGGCTGCTGCATTGGGACATCTGTAAAAGGTTTTTGTATATTTTTGTTAGAAAAATAATCATCCTGTCGTCCTTTATAAACATCAGATCTCAAATACCAGCAGCACCCTGCTCTCCCTCAGTACCCATCACCACCATCATCATTGCCAAAGCACTTCTTGGACGGCACTAGCAACGGCAACATGAAAAATACTCCATGGACTGTTGCAGCTATGCTTGTATAAACTAAAGAATGAATTTAAATTAGCTCACAGTTTTGTCTGCTTGTTCCTATATCAAAAATTACCACACCTCATTTCTAGACAACATTTTATACTAAAATCAAAGTGCAAAGCAAAGCAAGGGCAGAATCTGACTTCACAGATCTGACTGGGAGTTGTTTTCAAAATATTACTGTTTAACACGCCTGCACTCCAACTGTAAACTCAATCATTCAAACATGCGATAAAGCAAAAGGAAGAGATTACAAAATGTACAGATATGATGTGTCCAGAGCATGACTTTTCCTAAGTAAATTCAATTGAATTTATCTCAGTATGGCATTTATTACTGAATACAAGCTCAAAGTGCTTGCACACATTTACTGTATCTTCAAAACATAAAGTAAAATGCAACATATATATATGTATATATATATA
>JANRMT010027041.1:23265578-23313831 GCA_026402145.1 Polypterus bichir lapradei
TATATATATATACACACACAAAAAACATTACTTCCCAGCTTTATTTACTCAATGCAACTTATAATATCCAAGTGACAGATATCACTGCTACAGTTCTCACACAAATCTAAGGACAACACAGACCTATTATTGCTCAGATTCACGTGTCACTCATTTGTAAGAAACCTCTGGGAATATTTTTTGCTGCTGCACATAGCTGTAAATTCACCTTCCTAGTGTCTGTCCCTGCCCCATCCTGAGGCCTAAAGTAAAGAGCGTATCCACAACTAGAAGAGATTAGACCACAGATGTCATGAAACAGGTTACACTTTTATAAGAGCAGATAAGTCAATCCACGGGAACAAAATGTGTGGCGACTAAGGATTTATAAAGGCACTTTAGATACTTTACAAAAGGATGTCTTCCGGATTAGTGCGTCAATAGAAAAAAGTAAATACGTCAGACTCTCCTGAAGAATTGGCCATGACTTTTCATTTGGTCTTGGCTGTTTTTTTTTTTTTTAATTCCCTTTCCTAACGATTCCACTGCTTTAGTTACATGGAGTTCGGAGCTCTGAGCTGGAAAATCTAATAGTTTTTAGCATTCTATGTGCCAACTTAACTCCATGTAAGCCTTGATTGTGTTTGTGAGTTGTTATTGTGTGTTTGAGGTTGTTATTGTGCTGAAAGATAAAACAGTTGTTTTTCTGAAGGGACTTCACGATGAATTAAGATCTGTTTGTATTTTCCTAAATTAATTGCTCCATCAATTTTGAACAGACCCCCTTACTTGTTTGGCCGAAATGAACCCCATGACCATTACAAAGTTGCTAGCGTACTTCACAGAGGCCTGTTCTCAACATCAGTGTACCTCTGACCAGCTCTTCGTTGATACTCAAGACTTTCTACCGCTTCATGATCTTTCACATTCCACACTCTCATCCGCACATTGCCTTTTCGCTAGTCTCGCGGAGCCTAATGTCCCAATGCCGCCATTTCTTTTAAGAATTCTTGGCACAGCTGAAGCATGAATTGTGTATTTTGGTGCCAGACGCTGACAAGCACTTCACTGGATTTCCTGCCCTGAGGACGGGACCTTTGAGTACAGCATTTTGGGGTCTTCTACTGTGTTTTCTGTCTTCACCTTCTCCAGTTTATTTTATTTTCTTCATTTGTAATTGTTATTTTTTTCTTGAATTTCCTGCAAAGCACTTTGAGCTGTTTTGTATGAAAATATGTTATGTAAGAAATGTTGTTGTTGAGAAAAGGACAATTGAAGTTAAAAAAAAAAATGAAGTTAACCAAGTTATTCTTTCTGGTTTCTTTCCTTATTATTTTTGGCTTTGCACTAATTTTGAACTTGCTATAATAGTTATAATAAAATGTCAAATATTTTCTTTAGAAAAAAAAAAAGTTTTCAGGTGCACTATATCTTTTCGTTATTCCTTCTTTTTATTCATGTAATGCACAGGATGCTGTGTTTATAATTGGGTTGGTAAATAAGAAAGAAATTCTTGAATCTTCCCTCGCCATTGAACTTGTGTTTTCCTAATGAATGAGCTGCTTCTTTTAGTTTTATTGAGCTTATAGATCACATTACAATAAGTAAAACACAGTACAGTATTCCCATCACTTAATGTTTAAAATTAAATCAAGTCCTACTCGGTTCAGAGAGCCGCAGAATAGGTAGAGCCTCATGTACTGTATATTGATTTTGTAAAATATCAAGCAAGATAAAGGTTAAGCAGAGGCCCGGCCACTTTATTTAATAACAGCAGTAATACATTTTTGCCAAGTTTTCAAGAAGCTGTGAACTATAGCTTGTAAAGAAAATCATGAATATTTTTGCCTGGTTTGCTTTACCATCAAGCTTTGTGGTGCAGATTTAGGATTATTCCGCTTGATCAAGAAAAGGTGATGCACAAGCAGCATAGGGTAGGATATCATGATAGATTTTTTCTTATATAATGTTCCCATCTTGTGTTATTCTGAATACTGAGGCAGTGTGGTGTAGTAGTTAAGACTTTCAACTTCAAACCCTGAGGTTGAGGGTTCAGATTCTGCTGCTGACAGTGGGTGACCATAAGCAAGTCACTTGACCTGCCTCTACTCCAACTGGAAACACAGAACAGAAATGTAACTATTTGTATCATAAATGTTACCTTGGACAAAGGTGTCAGCCAAATAAGTGAATGTACTGCTATTAAGTTACTGTTGTGTCTCAGGTAAGTAACTCAAAGCAGGGCAGAACTCGCAACAATTAACAGAGTCCGGAGACAAGTCTAATTGACAACTGCTTTATTTCAAATGTGTGCCAGTGGTGAGGTCTGCGGTAGGAGTGACGGAGGTGAGATTACATCAGGGATTGGCTCTGAGCACTTTCTTATTTGCAATGGTGATGGACAGGATGACAGACGAGATTTGACAGGAGTCCTTGTGGACTATGATATTTGCTGATGACATTGTGATCTGTAGCGATAGTAGAGAGCAGGTCGAGGAGACCCTGGAGAGGTGGAGATGTGCTCTAGAGAAGAGAGGAATGAAGGTCAGTAGGAACAAGACAGAATACATGTGTGTGAATGAGAGGGAGGTCAGTGGAATGGTGAGGGTGCAGGGAGTAGAGTTGGCGAAGGTGGATGAGTTTAAATAGTTGGGATCAAAAGTACAGAATAATGGGGATTGTGAAAGAGAGATGAAGAAGAGAGTGCAGGCAGAGTGGAATGGGTGAAGAAGAGTGTCAGCAGTAATTTGTGACAGACGGGTATCAGCAAGAGTGAAAGGGAAGGTCTACAGGACGGTAGTGAGACCAACTATGTTATATGGGCTGGAGATGGTGGCACTGGCCAGAGAGCAGGAGACAGAGCTGGAGGTGGCAGAGTTAAAGATGCTAATATTTGCATTGGGTGTGACAAGGATGGACAGGATTAGAAGTGAGGACATTAGAGGGTCAGCTCAAGTTGGATGGTTGGGAGACAAATTCAGAGAGGTGAGATTGCGCTGGTTTGGACATGTGCAGAGGAGAGATGCTGGGTATATTGGGAGAAGGATGCTAAGGATAGAGCTGCCAGGGAATAGGAACAGAGGAAGGCCTAAGAGAAGGTTTATGGATGTGGTGAAAGAGGACATGAAGGTGATGGGTGTGACAGAGCAAGATACAGAAGACAGGAAGAGATGGAAGAAGATGATTCACTGTGGCAACCTCTAACAGGAGCAGCCAAAAGAAGAAGAAGTCTGATGGAATGTAATTAACTTTGGATAGATATCTTTATAGGGACATACTCTACACCAAGGTCTGACATACAACTAGAATGAACAACCCTTTCTTTTATTGCTAAAATAAATAAATAAATAAATAAATAATAATAATAATAATAATAATAATAATAATAATAATAATAATAATGCTGGAAAAGATCAAGCTGTACTTTCACCAGTTGTGATTCTTCCAAGTGTCTCATCCCACCTAATTGAGGTGGCTAACAGAGCACAAGGCAATAAAGCAAAAATGATAATGCAAAGTAAACAAAAATACATGCCACATTGCTCATCACGTGAATAAAAAGGAAACGTGCCCCCCAATGAATGCTGAACAAGCTAGGATTAACAAATGGCTATTGATTCAACAGTTTCTTTAATTAATGTCATAGGTAGTCTCCACAACTAGTCCAATACTGAGTTTGGCCTACCTAAGGCTTCACCAATAACAACAGCAACAAGCAGAGTCCAAAGGGAAAGAAAATAACTCAAGAACAAGACCCCATTACATGAAGAAACAATGTAAGGATGTGATTGAATCATTACAAAAATCAAGATGAGTAACAGGCCATTCAGCCCAAAAAGGCTTGCCAGTCCCATCCACTCAATTCTTCCAAAACAGCATCAAGTCAACTTTTGAAGGTCCCTAAAGTCTACAACACTACTTGGTCACTTATTCCTTGTGTTTGTGGATTTCTGACTAAAGGATAACTACCTAATGTTTGTGCGAAATTTACCTTCAAGAAGTTTCTAGCTGTGTCCCCGTGTTTATTTCTACATTTTATTTAATAGCCACCTTTCTTAAAAATCAAGGTTACCTTACAATGAAATTAAACAACAGTAATAAAAATGTAAAAAACAAAGAGGACAATAAAATCAAATAACAATAAGGGTACAGAGGTAGTAATGCCTACAATAGAGCCTGCCTTTCTCACCAGTTTGTCTAGGCGTGAGGTGTCCCTCTTCTTTATGCTGCCTCCCCAGCACACCATCGCGTAGAAGGGGGCGCTCGCCACACCTGTCTGGTAGAACATCTGCAGCATCTTATTGCAGATATTGAAGGACGCCAGTCTTCTAAGGAAGTATAGTTGGGTCTGTCCTCTCTTACACCGAGCATCAGTATTGGCAGTCCAGTCCAATTTATCATCCAGCTGCACTCCCAGGTATTTATAGGTCTGTACCCTCTGCACACAGTCACCTCAGATGATCACGGGGTCCAGGAGGGGCCTGGGTCTCCTAAAATCCACCACCAGCTCCTTGGTTTTGCTGGTGTTCAGGTGTAAGTGGTTTGAGTCGCACCATTTTGATGGCAGTTGTAAACTGTGTTATGGAGGATTGCAGATGGATATGAGAGGGAAGAGATTTCCAGAGTTGAGGGGCACTATGACAGAATGCTCAAGCTCCCATAGTACAGAATTTGATGTGTGGTAAAAAAAGTAAATCTGCAGATGAGAATCTGAGGGAACAAGAGGGAATGTAAGTCTAGAGGAGATCAGTTAGATAAGGAGGACCAAGGTTGTAAGGAGCTTTAAATGTTAAGAGCAGACAGTATCTTGTATTGTATTCAGTAGTAAACAGGGAGGCAGTTGTAGTGGAGTAAAAAATCCAGTTAAAATTCACACTGCCTTTGAGGGTGATTTATTTATTTATTTTATGGTGGCGACCCCAGGAACGCACCCAGCCTCGGCCCGATTCACGTACACTCCCTCACAGAGAGACAGAAGCAACAGCGTTAAAACAGAAATTAACAACTATATTAAACAAGAATAAAGGAAATCTACTATATAAATGATCCCAGTTCCCTTTCCAGTGATACACAATAAGCACAAATTCAACAATAACAAACAACCAACAACAACAAACAACTAACAACAAACAACTAACAAAACACACACACAATGAAGTCCATAAAACACAGCAACTGATGTAATGAAATGATGGAGATAGATAGTCCAGAGATCAGCTCTCTGTAAGTGAATGTAAGGATCAGTCCTACGGGTATTTATGATGATGATGTGTGATAGGATCAGGAGCGTTCCTTTCTTCAAAGGTCAACAACCAATCCTGATACAGTCCTCATGCAGCAGGAAAACATCAGACAGTCCATACACCGAACAGGAGACGGTCCAGGAGAAAACAGGAATCCACAGTCATTGAACGGGAAGGTAAACAGACAGGTAACTCCAGACATGAAACAACAAAAAAAAAAATCCCCCTGCTCTGTATAACTGGCCTCCTTTTAAAACTCACGTCACCCTCCTTATCCCCAGCAGCCCCTGTATCCTCAGCAGATGACAAATAAGAGCCACTGCAGGGACTGCTGGGAGTTGAAGTTATCGCTCCCCAGTAGTAACGCTACACAGTGAAGCTGGCAGAGAATAGGTGTGACATGTTCAATGGACTTAGAACAGGTAATTATTCTAGCAGCAGAATTCTGAATAAGTTGTAAGCGATGGATGCCAGATGGAACCTCACTACAGTAATCTATACGTGAGGTGACTCAGGCATTAACCGAAACTTCAGTACTGTGTTGTGTAAGAACAGGACGAAGTCTAGAAATGTTTCGGAGATGGAAGAAGGCAGTCTGAGAAACAATACTTATATGGAAAGAAAATGAGTAGGTATTGTCTAGAATGATGCCCAGGCTCTTCACCTGAGTAGAGATGTTTGTATTAATGTTGTTAATTAAAATGGAAGAACAGTTAACCTTAGCGAGTGTAGGTTTAGAACCAATGAGGAGCACCTCAGTTTTATTGCTACAGTATTTAACTGGAGAAAATTGTGAGTCATCCATGACTATATCTTGGAGACATGCCATAAGACTATTTAAACAGAAGCGTATTTAGTGGAGAGATAAAGCTGTCTGTCATCAGCGTAACAATGAAACTTAATACCATGGTGTCGACAGATATTACCTATTGGGGAGATGTAAATGAGAAAAAGAAACGGCCCCAAAAACAGAACCCTGCAGACCTCCCCGAGTAACCACTGCATTCTCAGATTTAAAGCTCAGATTTTTTTTTAACAAATTGCCTCCTATCAGTGAGGATGGAAGAAAACCACTGATGGACAAAGCCACAGACTCCAACACTAGCTAGTCGTTTCAAAAATATCTGATGAGATATGGTGTCAAATGCGGAGCAGAGGTCAAGAAGTAGAAGAATTGATAAAAGTCCCATGTCCACTGCCTGAAGAAGGTAATTTGTGGTTTTGACCAGGCCAGCTTCTGTGCTGTGTTTAGGACAAAAACCAGATTGAAACTGTTCAAAAGGGTTATTTTCTGAAAGATGGGACTGCAGTTGGGAGGAAACTATCTTTTTGAGAACTTTAGATTTGAATGGAACATTTCAAATAGGCAGAGAATTGTTAAAGATATTAGAGTCTAAGTCAGGATTTTTCAGAATTGGAGTAATTGAGGCCGTTTTTAATGAGAAGGGGAGTTGAAGAATTAGATTTTATTATAAGCTCCAAGATATGATCTTCTCTTCAGCTGGTAAACTGAACTCTGAGAATTAGGTGGTTGGTAAGGGAATATGCGTGACAGCGGAAAGTATGTCATTTTCTACAGAGATGGAAGAAGCAAGATGCTGGTGGAGTTTTTTAATTTTTGAGTTGAGGAAATCCACAAAAGTACAGCAGCGTTTAACAGAGAGGTTATGGTGAGCGTCATTTTCTGCTGGTGTAATTAGCCTGTTCATTGTGGATAAAAGAGCTCTAGTATTTTTCCCTCCTGTATTGATAATGTTAGAGTAGTATACAGTTTCAGCAACAGAGAGAGCATTTTTGTATTTTAACATATGATCTGAATACAATTCCTTATGTGCAGCAAGACCCGTCTTCTTAACTAGACGCTCCAACTGTCGGCCCATGGCCTTGAGCTGATGGAGTTCAGGTGTAAACCAGGGAGTAGTGTGAATAAATGAAATAGTCCGTGTTTTTAAAAGGAGCCCGTGTATCGAAGGCAGAAGACAGAGCAGCATTGTAATAGTCTAATAATTCTGATTGTGTGCTAGCAGAAGGTGAAACAGTCTGGATTGCAATAAATTAATAAGGATCTCTGGGTTTACATGCTTGACATTACGAAATGAAATCACATGCGTACTGAGAGGTAAGCTAACATCAAATGTAATCATTTTGTGATCTGAGATGGGTAATTCAGTAGGAATAAGGTTATGGGGTATGATGCCAGAGCATCAAACTAAGTCCCGAGATCTTTGTTATGAGTTGAAAAGTTCACATATTGAATTAAATTAAAACAGTCAAGGATTTCATTAAAATCATTTGTGAGTGCATCAGTTGAGGTGTCAAAGTGTAAGTGAAAATCACCCATAAGGATGACATTAGGAGACACAGCACACAAAGTAGTTAAAACAGTTAAAAAATTCTGAAATTAAAACACTTGATAGTTTAGGAGGTCTATATAAAGTGAAGGTACGCAGAGTTTGCCAGCTAACAGTTCAAAGGAAGGATGCTCTGGGAGACGTATCTGTGATAATTGTAGGTCTTTGCGGTGAATTATTGGGAGGCTGCCTCCTCTCCCCGAAGAACGGGATTTAGAGATGCAAACAGACCCCGGAGGGAGTGCCAGGTTGCTGACAAGTCTTCATAAGGCATAACAGTCCATCTTAGTGTCTAGATAACCAATCAGCAGAGCTGTGTTAAAGACAGATCGAGTATTAAGCAATCCAAACTTCAAAGTGTTTATGGACGCCTATTCCGGTGATTTTACCATAGGAATCAGCACGTGCAACAAAGGTGGCAATACCAGCTTCCGAGCCCAATTCTGTTCTTACTTTCTCCTCAGTAGGCCATTACATCTGTTGATATTTTTATTGCATAAATGCCTGGAAATGCAAATGTTCATTTTTTTTTATTTAAGTATATCACTTGTCTGCGGTGTGCTGGCACCCTGCCCAAGGTTTGTTTCCTGCCTTGCGCCCTGTGTTGGCTGGGATTGGCTCTAGCAGACGCCCGTGACCCTGTAGTTAGGATATAACGGGTTGGATAATGGATGGATGGATGGATATATCACTTGTATTTGTAGGCACTGTTTGTATGAAGGACTACAGTTTCTGTGTTCAAATACGTTGAAGAAATCACCAATTTCCGTGGAGTGTGCTTTCTTTTCACAAGACTGTTGACATCATATCACTTATGATCAGACCAGTGGCCGCTTTGTAAAATGTTAAAGAAATTTTCTTGCCATTGCGATGCTGTGCACTTTCAAGAAAACATGCAGTGGACTTTATGATCTTCACAGACTTTTGCACACACAGATTACTGGCAACCTTCAGGAATAATTTTCTTTTAGTTGCCAGGTAATGAAATAATGAGAAAATTTATTTTTCATTCCTTGCCCAAATGTTATTGATGAAGCTTGTGGCTATTATCTTAAAACAAAATAACCAAACTGTTTTTTCCTGTTATCTTTAGTCTTATCATTTAGAACTTGCATATGTTCCCAAAATAACATTTTTGTTTTATCTTCACCCTGGGCCTTTGAAAAGTCCTAAATTATGATTTATGAAAAATATGGACAGAAAAAAACAAGGATAACTAATTGGTTCAAATTATAAAACAAGCATATTTTCATACCTTGGTGCAACAGATCATTAACCGTATCACGCTCAAAAAATCTTTTGGTTTGTACTGAATCAGGAGAGGATTTGTTCTTTTGTTTCAATCTCCACTTAGTTTGGTAGCATTTAATATATTCAGGAAACAGCAGACGGATATGTCATGGACTTCATTCACCGGAAAATGTTGCGCCACGGAGTTAGTAATTTAAAGAGGGTTTATCATTTTGAGAAAGAAAAACGGTAACACTTTACATTAAGTGTCCATAATTACACTGTAACTACTATGTAATTACCTGTATAAGTACAGTGTAACTGCGAGTTATTACTCCGTACTTACTGTGTAATACAAAGTAACGCTATAGTTAATTACTCACTTGTCATTGTTACTCCACAGTTTATATAATTACAATGTAACAATTTATCACTGATTCAAAAAACAAGTGTACTTACATATTTATGATGTACCTGTACTTTCAAAATGTAATAAAAACATCAGGGTATATAATTACAACTATGTAACAGATGTTCCATGGTATGGGCAATTGTAATGGAGAATTGCAGTGATAACTGCATAGGTTTTTGATGATATTTCAAGATCTTTTTTAAATGGTGAAAACACCTTTGCAAAATAGTTAACGCTTTTGCTTTATGGATCCATTATCCTGAGATGGAATTCTGTCTGGAGATATGTGTGTAAAATTTGTACGTTCTACCCATGTCTCCCTATATCTTCTTCATGGGTTTTACTGCCACATCCCATGGACATGTAGGTTGGATTACATGGCCATATGTGTGAGAGTGTGAGTGCTGGTATGTTTGTCAGTGGGCCCTGCAATGGGATGGCTCCCCATCCTAAGTTGTTTCCTGCCTCACGCTCTCAGACAGAATTCTATCTCAGCATAATGGATCCGTGAGGCAAAAGTGTTAACTATTTTGCAAAGATGTTTTCACCATTTAAAAAAAGATCTTGAAATATCATCAAAAACCTATGCAGTTATCACTGCAATTCTCCATTATAATTGACCAGACCATGGAACATCTGTTACAGAGTTGTAGTTACATACCCTAATGTTTTTATTACATTTTGAAAGTAAAGATACAATGTAACTATGTAAATACACTTGTTTTTGGATCAGTGATAAATTGTTACATTGTACTTATATAAACTGTGGAATAATAGTGACAACTTAGTAATTAACTATAGCGCTACTTTGTATTACACAGTAAGTACGGAGTAATAACTCACAGTTACACTGTACTTATACAGGTAATTACATAGTAGTTACAGTGTAACTATGGACACAATGTAAAGTGTTACCAGAAAAACTGTTGAAGAAATAGTTCAAAAGAAGGCGCTTACCTTAAATTGTTAAAGGTTGCCTAGAAAGATTGACGGTCTCCGCCGGTTTGAGTGTCAGTGTCGGCACAGTCATTTGAGAAAGTAGAGGAGTGTCTAAGTTAGCATATGTTGGAATAATTTAGTTGGAAGAAATCCTCTGTTGCAAACTTACCTAAGAGTTGACAGGAGTCAACATGCTTGCACACGGCATACTGCTAGTGTACAAGTTTGAGTGCATCGGAACATTAGACGATTTAATAGAGGGCTTGCACGGGTGTGTCATGTGGTGCAGCGTGAGCGTAACTGCATCTGCTGCGATTTGTTAGGGAGAGTACACATGATAAGGGATTAGCTATTTATTATTCAACATTATATAAAATGATTTTACATCCTGCGGAGGTTGTCTTTTCACCAAAGGTGCAAGGAAGTAATCCGATCTACTGAGCGTTAGTGAGACTAGAAGAGTATTGGCTTGTGCTGGATTTTCCACTGTAAATATTATATATAACTGTCGTATTGTTCCACTACTGGCTGGAGTTCATATTCCTTTTTTATGTCTTTTTTTGATCAATTTTGAGTCATTTATTTATATTAATGTTACCTTTGTTCATTATTTGCATTATTCTTTGTTTTTGATTGTTTCTGTGCATGTATGCCTCAGTTACATGCCTTTGCATTTGTGGGTGGTTCCCCAAGAGGTGGGGCCACCTGTCCATCACCTGATAAAGGCGGGGTCAGCCCACAGTCCTTTACAGCTCATTCAATTGCACTGGGGAGTGGTGAGTTTTTTGGATTTGTGATATTTCTTGTATTTTGTGTATTAATGGATCTTTGACCTCTGGGCTCTGTTTTTCGGCTATTCTTTGGATGTGTGATTTGGACTTGTTTGCCTTGGATTGCCTTTGTTTTCCCAGCAGTTCTGTCTTGCCTTTTGTTGAGAGCATCCATCCATCCATCCATTATCCAACCCGCTATATCCTAACTACAGGGTCAGGGGTGTCTGCTGGAACCAATCGCAGCCAACACAGGGCACAAGGCAGGAAACAAACCCCGGGTAAGGCGCCAGCCCACCACAGGGCGCACACACCAAGCCCACACTAGGGACAATTTAGGATTGCCAATGCACCTAACCTGCATGTCTTTAGACTGTGGGAGGAAACCAGAGTACTCGGAGGAAACCCCCGCAGACATGGGGAGAATATGCAAACTCCACACAGGGAGGACCTGGGAAGCGAACCCGGGTCTCCTAACTGCGAGGCAGCCCACTGTGCCACTGTGCCGCCCCTGTTGAGAACATTTTGATGAATAAATCTTTTATTTTATGAAGATGTTTGCTTCTGGTACTAGGCAGATTTGATGGTTTCCCCCTTTTAAGTGGGCATTTGTTGGAATTTTTTGGGACTTTGTGCTTCAGAATATACGAGAATCATGACACCTAGTATTAGTTTTGATGAGTAATTTTTGGGATTATTTTTGATGATGTATTATTTTTGTACCAGTAACGGCGTACAGCATGATAATGTGCATTGAATACACTTGACTTACATTTTTCCTACTCTTTCTCTATACGTTTAGCATTCGTTTGCTCAGAGGTTGACACTCTTGTTGCTCCCTGAGCAGCTCTTCTTTTCCCCATCCTAGCGGCCCGCTTCTTCTCTTCTTCCATCGGCGTCTTTTCGCGTTAAAACTGATTAAGTCAGTGTTTGTGTTGCAAGCACATTTTAAGATGGCGCTTAAGTCGTCAATTTGACTCAAGAATAATTTAAGATATGAAGAGGTAGGGGAAGTGACAGCAAAGGCGGTAGCGATGATGCTCTTTGGCTATCTGCCTCAAGAATGTTTTGAGATATGGAAAGGTAGGGGAAGTGACGGCGAAGGTGGTAGGGATGAGAACGGCGCCCATATGCATGCGCTGCATGGCCGCACTGCTGCTCGCTGCCGAGAGTTGATTCCAAAATAAAAAAAAAATAAAAAGAGTAATAAAAATCATCACCCCGAAAGTGGACAGTAGAGGTCACGTAGTATCTGTGTACCAAATTTCAGGTCAATAGGTCAAACAGATTGTGAGCTACAGGTGATTTAAAATTCTGGACAGACAAACAGACACCCATGGTAACATATTATTCAAGAAAGAAATGCACTTTTTCTTTTAGAATATTTTTGCATAGTGTTGTTTAAAGGCTCTTACTGAACTGCGTTGTCTTTTTTTTCCATCATTTGGATTTTGGGGAGTGCACTGTAAATATTGTTTATAATCACTGTTTTGTGCCTTTTGTCCATTTTCATTTTTGCGTGTTGTTGCAGAAGAGGTTAGGATGACGTGCTGATACAGCGCATTGCCAAACACACCGCATGACAAACCAACTCAGAATCCCAGATTAGGACCCGAGTGCAGCCATGCGACGGGTGACACCTCAGTACCACACTCGTTGAGATGGAATGGAACAGCGTGAGGTTTTTTATGGTGGCCGGAGTACCAATTCTGCCACCAATCCCCAGGTTTTCCCCCTGCAGGTTGGAGGGCCTACATGTAGGGCTGGTTGCAGATTAACGTCTCACCCAAGATAGAAAAATTGCTGGTTAAGTGCCTTGCTCAAGGGCCCAACGAAGTAGAGTCACTTTTGGCGTTTACGAGATTTGAACCACCAACCTTCCAATTGACAGTGCAGATCCCTAGCCCCAGCACAACCACTCCACCAAGTTGCAGGAGAACTGTATCCTAAAGACTGTATGGCACTGAATTGCATTTACTTGCTCTCTCTGTAACAAAACTGCACCATGTTTGTACAATGTTTGTATCTGTGTCTCAATCCCTCACCCTAATCTGTTTGGTCCTGAACTACAAGATGCCCAGATTATAGATTTGTGCCAAACCCCCCCCACATTTTCTGGGGAAAAATGGTCATGAAGATTCAGCAAGAGTTGCACTGGCACATCTATGGTGATTATGTGAGCTCTTTGAGTAGAATATCTTTGATCTGATAAGCTGAACAAATTAGAATCAATAGGCAGAAATCAAACCAATTATAAGGACCAGATAATAATTATCCTCAAGTGCTTAAGAAAGTAAATGAGTACATAAGTAAATCCTTGACGCATATTTTTACGAAGGCACTACACACTGGGGAAATTTAGAAGGACTGGAAATGGCAAATATTATCCCAGGCAGATCCAAGCAACTATAGGCCAGTAAGCCCAACATGCATCACAGGAAAATGAATGAAGGAAATTAATAAGGATAAGATTGAGCAGCACATGGCAAGAACAGGAATTTTACTGGACAGTCGGCATGGTTTTTAGAAGAGGGAGGTCATGTTTTACTAACATACTGGAATTCTATGACGAAGCAACAAGAGGATGTGACCTGAATGGTGCATATGAGATTATTTATCTTGGCTTTTGAAAAGTATTTGATAAACTGCAGCATGAGAGGTTGGGCATCAAACTAAAAGAAGTGGGAGCCCAGGGTGTTGTTTGCAGAAAGACACAAAATTGGCTCAGACACAGGAAGCCGAGGTTGATGGTGTGAGGAATCTTCTCAGAATTGGCTGACGTTAGGAGTGGTGTCCAGCAGGGGTCAGTGCTGGGGTCACTGCTATTTTTAATATATACAGGGTGGCGCAGGGAAATGGCAAATTTTCCGTTGACGTTCAATGCACAAATAAATACATTACAAAATACATTTAATGATGAAATGTATTGCACAGGATATGAAGTTAATGATGTTAATCAATATTCATTTTATATTTTGAGAAAACATCATGGAGGTGTTTTCCATTTTCTCCGTACACATTCTGGCAGCCTGTTGTGGAAATTCTGCATTGCTCGACGTAACATGTCAAGATAAATACCAGCGATTTCCTCTTCAATCCTCCTTTTTAGCTCAGCAATGGTTGCAGGACGTTTGCAATACACTTTGCTTTTAAGATGCCCCCACAGCCATGGCATGTCACCGTAATGTGAAATGACTCGCCTTCCAAACAATCTTCAAACAGCTGCCATCGATTGTCGGGCAGTATGAGAAGTGGGTCCACCTGGGGACTTCTCTTTTAAGGCTGAACCCGTTTCTCAGAAATTGTGTACCCATGTTTTAATCGCATGAGCAGAAGGGACACGATCATGATGTCCTAACTGGTAATGATGCCAAAACTCCCTTTGTGCAGCAGTCACACTATCGCCATTCTTATTAAAGGCTTTCTCAGTGAACTCTCGTTGGACACCACTCCACTGCTCCATTATAACTAATGGCAAGGGGTTCTAAACGAGGTCACATTGGTCCCAAACAACTACCAACGCCCCAGGGTCGCCAACACCTAGTTCCTAAATTTCACTTTTCCCTGTGCCACCTTGTATAAATGATTTGGATGGGAATATAAATAACAAGTTGGTAAAATTTGCACATGATACCAAGCTAGGTAGATTGTCAGATTCGTTATATCATTACAGCAGGACTTGGACAGCATACAGGCTTGGGCAGATTTGTGACAGATGAAATTTAATGTAAATAAATATAAAGTTTTACATGTAGGAATTAAAAATGTTAGACATGAATACAAAATGGAAGGTCTGAAAATTGAAAGTACACCTTCTGAGAAGGATTTAGGAGGCACAGTGGATTCATCACTATCAATTTCAGAAGCCATTAAGAAGTCTAAGAGAATGTCAGGTTATATAGCGTCCTGATGTGTGGAGTACAAGTCACATGAGGTTCTGCTCAAGCTTTATAACACACTGGTGAGGCCTCATTTGGAGTACTGGGTGCAGTTTTGGTCTCCAGGCTACAAAAAGGACATAGCAGAGCTAGAAAAAGGTCCAGAGAGCAGCGACTAGGCTGATTCAGGGCTAAAGGGGTTGAATTATGAGGAAAGATTAAAAGTTTAAGCAAAAGGAGATTAAGAGGAGACATAATTGAAATGCTTAAATTATGAAGGGAATTAGTCCAGTGGATCGAGACTGTGACTTTAAAATGAGGTCAACAAGAACACGGGGACACAGTTGGGAACTCATTAAGGGTAAATTCTTGAACGTTTTTCTTTACATAGAGAACCACAGACACATGGAATAAGTGACCAAGTAGTGTGGTAGACAGTAGGACTTTAAGGACTTCAGAACTCAACTTAATGTTATTTTGAGAGTTAAGTGGAGAAGACGGGCCAGCTTTGCTGGGCTGAATGGCCTGTTCTTGTCCAGATTGCTCTAATGTTCTTTGTATCCATTAAGTAATTAGTAATTTGTGTTTTGATTTTACCTGTGTCTGTGTGGGTTTCCTCTGAGTGCTCCGGATTCCTCCCACAGTCCAAAGAAATGCAGGTTAGGTGCATTGGTGATTCTAAATTGTCACTAGTGTGCGCTTGGTGTGTGGGTGTGTGTGTGCATGTGCCCTGCGGTGGGCTGGCACCCTGCCCGGGGTTTGTTTCCTGCCTTGCGCCCTTTGTTGGCTGGGATTGGCTCCAGCAGACCCCCGTGACCCTGTAGTTAGGATATAGCGGGTTGGATAATGAATGGATGGATGGATTTTACCTGTGAACTTGCCACAGTGGTCTGAGCCTCCACTCACTAAAGATCACCACACAAAAATCAAATAAACTGAATTAAAATTAATTTTTAAGTAATTTAACTTATGGACTTTGTTGCCTTTGACCACTTATTTTAGATGCACTCATTATGTTCTTCTGAATAAAATAATTTATTATTTTTTTTAATTTTAGGGTTACTTCAGACTTAGAGTAAACAGTGATATGGAGTGGATTTAGAAAGTTTCAGACGCCTTTACTTTTTTCTATTTAATGTTGTGTTAAAATCATTTGAATTAATTTTTTTCACATCAAGCAACACTCAATACTCCAGAATGACAAAGTGAAAAGAACAAAATGGGCTTGTATTGTATGTGCTGGCTTTCTGGAATGATTATTATCATTGATATCATATTCTTTTACCTTCAGTGGATTCAGAAAACATGCAGACCATCCATCCATCCATTATCCAACCCTCTATATCCTAGCACAGGGTCACGGGGGCATTCAGACCACCTCAATTTATTCACATTATGTTATATTGCAGCCTTGTGCTAAAATCACATAAATACATTTTTCCCACATCAAGCAACACTCAGAATGACATATTGAAAATTACATTTTTGCAAATTTGTTAAAAATAAAAAGACTGAAACATGCCATTGACAGATGTCTTCAGTCCCTTTGCTATTTGCCGCAAGTGCATCCCATTCTATAGATCATCGTTGAGATGTTTCTACACCTTGTTTGGAGTCCACCTGTGGTCAATTGAACTGATTGGACGTGATTGGAAAAGGCACACACTAGTCTACTGAAGGAACCTCAGAGGCAGGATTGTGTCAAAACACAGATCTGGGGAAGGCTACAAAAAACTCCTGCAGCATTCAAGGTTCTCACATTCACAGTGGACTTCATAATCTCTCTATATATAAAATCCAATGTCTGTCTGTCCACTTTTCACGTTTTTCAACATTCCGGTTGATTTTGTGATGTCTCTCATCACGCTCATAGTTCGCTTGCAGGAGTTATTTATTTGTGCGAATCCAAGAGACACAACAGGCCAAGGGGAAGGGAGGCAGAGACCTCCTCACTCACGCACCAGCCTTGGGGCGTTCCTTACCTCCACTTAGCTAGTGAACGAGAGAACTAAAGAATTTAGATCACGTTTTTTTCTATGATTTGCTTGAACATTCCGGTTGATTTTGCAACTTCTCTCATCGTGCTAAAATCATAGTTTGCTTGCAGGTGCAATATATTCACACTAATCCAAGACAGAGGCTGTGGGCCGAGGGGAGGAGGAAGCGTGATGTCAGGAGTGGGGAGCCGGGGCAGGGCCCTTCTCACTGTCCTGTTTCACTACTACACAGGCGGAGCCTCGCAGGATGACTAGTTCTTAAATAAAAGAAGTTTGGAACAACCATGACAGTTCCTAGAACTACCTGCAAAGCCAAACTCCGTAAATGGTACGAGAAGGGCCTTGGTAATGGAGGAGGTCACTCTGTCATAGCTCCAAATAACCTGTTTGGTGATGGATGAAACATCCTGAAAGATAATCATCACTGTAACAGTCCACCAATCTGGGCTTTATAGAAGAGTGGCCTGTCTATAGTAAAAGAAAATTGGAAGCTCACTTAGAGTTTTGCATCTTAAGGATTCTCAGACTGTGACCAACACGATTCTCTGGTCTGATGAAGCTGGAGGATGGAGGATATCAGACTCTGTTCCTTACTTGTGCAGTACCATTCCAACAGTGAAGCATGGTGGTGGTAGCATCATGATGCAGAGTTGTTTGTCAGTGGTAGCATCAAAGGACACTTGAATAGAGCAAACTAAAAATTATTTGATACTTTTATACAGTTCTTTTTTCACTACTCAGAATGCTTTATATAGACAGAACGACTTCAATCATTACGAATGTGTAGCACCCACCAGGATGATGCATTGGTGGCCATTATTGTGCCAGTACGCACACCACACATTAGGTATTGATACAGGGGTGAGAGAGATCGTTAGCCAATCAGGGACAGGGGATGATATCCAAAATAAAGCCCTGCTCCAGAACACTCAGGACCTCAGCGTGTGCTGAAGATTCACCTTCCAAAAGGACAAGGACCCTAAGCATAAAGCAAAGACAGTAGAGATCAACTGTAGCTTAGGGACAACTCTGACAATGTCCTTTAGTGGCCCAGCCAGAGCCTGGACTTGAACCTAATCAAACATCTCTGGAGAGACCTGAAATTAACAGTACAACAACGGTCACCGTCCAACCTGACAAAGCTTGAGAGGATCTGAGGAGAATAATGGCTGAAAATTCCCAAATCAAGGTAGGTGAAGCATGCTGTGTCAAATCCAAGAAGACTCCAGGCTGAAAGTGCTGACAAAAGGTCTTAAATTAAGAACTGAGTAAAGGGTCTGAATACTTGTGTCAGTGGGATAGTTGATTTTTTTTTGTTTTTAACAAATTAGCAAAAGTTTCCAAAATCTTGTTTTTGTTTTGTCATTCTCGGGTATTGAGAAGAATAATAAAAATAAGGCTCAGGAAAACTCCAAGAAAGAGTTGGGGAATGGCCCCGTATAATGTCCGTCGGACACAATGAAAAAATAAGGCAAAGTTGCTCAATAATAAGAGCATTTGACAGTATAATGCAGGTAACATGGCATTTATATACTGAAAACGGAGGCAGGAAATGATCATGACAGGAACTGACATCACAAACAGACTGACGGAAGTAACGTCATCACAGAGGGCCAGAAGTGATGTCATCATGGTGGAGCCGGAAGTGATGTCTTCAATAGGAGCGGGAAGTGTCACCATCTCGAGGGAGCCTGAAGTGATGTCGTTGATGGAATTTAGAGATGGGATTGTTGGTTGGAAACCATTTTGAGAAACCAGAAGTATTACGGGTGAGTTAGGGTTTATCTTCTTTGGTTCTTTTCATGGAGAGAGAGAGGCATTAGTACACACAATCAACCCTTCATCTCTTGAAGTATCACTCACCTTAGGGCTTGCTGGCTGCCTCCTAAGCACATGTGTGTGACATGGGAAAAAAAAATATTTTTCTGCAACATAACAAAATGTAAAAAAAGTGAAGGGATCTGATCACTTATTATGTCCAAATGATTCATCTGACCCCAGATAGACTCCAAACAAGCTGCAGGAACATCTCAACGATGATCAATAGAATGGGATGCACTTGCAGCAAATTTCAAGTGTCATAGCAAAGGGACTGAATACTTGTGTCAATTTGATGTTTCAGTTTTTTATTTTTAATAAATTTGCAAAAATGTAATTTTCAATTTGTCATTCTGAGTGTTGCTTGATGAGGGAAAAAGTAATTGATACGATTTTAGCACAAGGCTGCAGTATAACATAATGTGAATAACTTGAGGTGGTCTGAATGCTTTCTGAATCCAGTGTAGGTAAACGAATATGATATCAACGATAATAATCATCCCAGAAAGCCAGCACGTACAATACAAGCCCGTTTCGTTGTTTATATACCCCTATGTATAAAGTAGGGACTGTTTAAAATGAGATAAAAAAGTAAAGTTTATTATTTGGCCGATCCTTCAAACAGTTCAGAGGAATAATTTCAACTAGCGCTTGCCAAGGCTAATCTGTTGAAAGACAGGAGATATCAGTGATTGTGTTGCACTTAGCAAAGTAAATAAACCCAAGCCATAGAATACTTTGCATAGAATTATGTTACTCATTAAACCCTGTTGACTTTTTAAAAATACTGCCCCAGGGAACTTAAACTGATGCTTGGATGTGAACAGTTTCCAAAGATGCGTGCCAAAATGTTTCAGTGGGCTAAATCTGAATGGGAATTCAACAGAAATAGATAGGCAAAATGCCTCCGGACTCCCTGGTGGAACGGGTTTGCTGCAGTAGTTGAAAGGTTAATCAAAATGCTGGCTTTCAGTCATTTGCCTGAGGATCTTATGATGTTACTAGAACCATCCCAGTGAAATGGAAAACAACATTGCCTGAAAGAACGAAAGAACAAGTGAGCTTTAAGAAACTCCAGTTGTACATTTCATACTTGAATGTGGAATAGTATAGACTTTCCCAGTTTATACAGTGTAGACTCCCACTGATAGGTAATTTAATTTTTCTTTCTTCTTTGACCATGCAGGAGACTTTGGATTGTTTCAGTATTTCATGGTAAAGACATCTCTCCAGTTGGTAAACCGGTCTGTTCACAAGTTGTGTTCGAATTTTATCATCTAGTCAATTACTGACCTGTTCTTCCTACTCTTATATTTTTGACATTGCTCATATACGTCCTTCTGTAGAACAGACTGTGTGATCCTAACTAGTCAGGCTTCAAGGGGGGCCATTACACCTCCGACATCTCTAGCATAGTTGACATGCTAGAGGTACCAACATATCATCTGTCCTCATCCTTCTAGATTTCTCCTCTGACTTGGACACTGTCAACCATTTGCTTGTCCTTGTCACACTCTCTGGACTTGGCATCACTTTGACCCTCATGTGAGTTAAGTCCTTCCTTTTGGATATATCTTCCAGTGTATCATGCTGAAAAGAGATGTCAAAGGTTCACAAGGCAACCACAGGAGGTTCCCCAAAGATTATCTCTTGCTTCTATACATCAATCCTATGGCTTCTCATATCATGCTGATGATACACAGCTATACTAGATGTTCCCACCAGAAGACCACGCAGTATCAGCTACTTTCTCTGCATCTCTCACTGATAGTGCAACCTGGATGAAGGAGCACCATCTCCAGCTCAACCTGACAACCATCTGATTATCCAAGTCTCTTTTTCTGTACAACACCCCATCTCTGTGACTATTGCTAACACCCGCCAAGTCTGTTTTCAGCTTTGGTGTGGTGATCAATGACAAACTGTCCTTCATTGACCATGTTGATACTGTCTCTCAGTCTTGCAGTTTCACTCTATACAAAAACCAGAAGATTAAGCCATATCAGATAGAGTATGCAGCACAATTCCTGCTACAGGTTTTGGTCTTGTCATGTCTGGACTACTACAACTTAGTACAGGCAGGAGAATCAGCATGTACCACCAAGTCGATGGAAGATCATTCAAAATGCAGCAGCACATCTGGGGCCACATGTATAAATGGTGAGTCTACTCAAAAATGTTGCATACGCTTGTTTCCACGCTCACATAGCAATGTCCATCCATCCATCCATCCATCCTTTTCCGCTTATCCGGGGTCGGGTCGCGGGGGCAGCAGCTTAAGCAGAGAGGCCAAGACTTCCCTCTCCCCGGCCACTTCTTCCAGCTCTTCCGGGAGAATCCCAAGGCGTTTCCAGGCCAGCCGAGAGACATAGTCCCTCCAGCGTGTCCTGGGTCTTCCCCGGGGCCTCCTCCCGGTTGGACATGCCCGGAACAGCTCACCAGGGAGGCATCCAGGAGGCATCCTGATCAGATGCCCGAGCCACCTCATCTGACTCCTCTCCACATAGCGATGTATAAAAACTAAACTTGCGATAAAGCCATGCACATTCTCACGGAAGTAAGCCCCCAAGCGTACGTACATTTCTGCTCAGTTTTGCAAACTGGCGGCATCCAATGTCAAAGCAGTGCTACTGTTCCTGTGTGGTTTGCGTTTATTGTTTAGATTCTCATTCCTGATGCGGCTTTATCAAATACCCTGAAATTAACCGCATATTGTTTTTTAGTTCAAGGCATCTGATTGTAATCAACCTGTAACCATATAATGGTCCGCAGAATGGACAAACTGTTCCAAATATCATAGCTGCTTTAGTGTTGTTACTCTCAGTGCACCACTCAGAGTATTTCAACCTGTTTATTCAACCTGTGTGTGGTATCACAGTGGCACTGCAGACTGATCGGAAAACTCTACGGTGGGTTGTGTCAAGAGTGCAGAGGATTATGGAGATACAGCTTCCAGCGCTGGAGGACATTTATAGCACACTTTTCAGTCTCAAGGAAGGCCACCAGCATCTGCATGGATTCCACTCCGCCATGCACACAGTCTATTTGAACTTCTTCTATTCGTCAAACACTTCAGAGCCTTTCTTGCACTGACTTCGAAGCTCAGAAACAGTTTCATCCCAAGAACTCTAAATGACCTCAATCAGTCCATCAAGTGCTCCCGAAAGAATTGCTTGTACTTATAAGTACAATCACTTCACTGTAAACTTGCACTACAGCTGTAATATTGCACATCCTGAGCCACTTTATGAACCATTTGCACTATCTGTACAATATGTACATGTATATTGTACTTATGCTTTCAGACTGTATATTGTTTTTTATTTTATCATAATATTATTATTATTATTATTGTTATTTTATCATTTTAAAGGAAAATAAGTTTATGGAAGATTTGCATTTTGAATCTCATTATACCATATAATGACAATTGTCACAAAAACGAGTCCAAGACATTATAAAGGTTTGGGGCAGCCACCCATATATTGTTTTTCCCAGCTACAAAAGGGTTTTCTTATCAAAGAAACGATGTACAAATCACAGAGTCCAAAACAGAACTGACTATAGTAGCCCAAGATGGAGGCTTTAAAGGTCTTGAGAGGAACTGATGTCATCAAAGGGACCGGAACCAGAAGAGACATCATCAAAGGGGCCGGCTTCGGAAGTGACGTCTTCAGAGGCGCCGGAACCTTGCAGGATTTCCCGGGAAAGGTTTGTAGGGAACTGAGAAAGACAGTCAGCGCACTCCGCCGCCCCCTGGTTGGATGTTTTATTACAATTACTCGAGCCCTTTAGCTGCCTCCTACTCGCACGTGTGTGACACAATAAAGGAATTCAATTCAATTCAATAGAAGAGAGCATGTATTTACAGATGATGATGACTGAATTCTAAGCTGATTTAAATTTCCAAGAGCTATCCCCTTGGAGCTGTGTGCTGTTAGAATGCTAGGATGTATAATGATACCATTTTTAAGATGAAATGCATTAAAGTATGTATATTACATTATACCGATAAATTAACTTCATGTAAATAATGTATACTGTTAGCAATTAAACATGTGGGCATGGTGGCACAGCAGTAGCGATGAGCTGACGCCCCATCCAGGGACTGTCCCTGCCTTGTGCTGTATGGTTGCTGAGACTGGCTCAACCCTGGATGGATAGCTGGATGGAATAATCAAATACATATTACGGAGATTTTTCACTTCTCCTTAAAAGTTTTGGAGAATCGGCGTTCTAAGCTTACAGCTGCCTTGATATTTACTACAGAGCTTATATTGTGGTGATTGGTTACGTGGAGAATGAAAACGGAAGGACAAGAATTGGGTGTTGGTACGTTTGACAGAGACAGTACTGCTTCAATATATTATTGCGCACGTACCAGCCAGCATTTTGTGTGAGGCAGGAACAATCTCTGGATGGGATGCCAACTCATCCCTACCACTGCTCCACCGTGCCCCCATGTTTAATACATGCTTTAATGCATTTCATCATGAAAATTATATCAATTATACATCTTGGTATTCCTAAATGTTCAGAGAGCTACGTATAATATCATGAATGTAATGTATTCTGTGTGGCTTTCAGTGCCCGCACGCTCCTGTATATGAAAGAGAAAGTCCATTTAAGCACGTAGTGATTCACACACATAGAATAAGAAGCATTTAACATGCTACTTTAGCTACGATGGGATGAAGTTTACGACATTCTTCTTTAATGATAAAATAAACTACAAGATTAAAGTGGAAATTTTGAGATCAAAGTCGACAATTCAATTTCTTCACTGTGTCCCTATTTTTTTCTTTTCTCTGTACCCTAATATGCTTCCGTATGACACTTAGACAGTGAGCTACAACTCGCCTTTTCACAGGAACTTTGATATCTGACCACTTCTTTTTATTTCGGGCACTATGCGGCTTTCTGAATAGAACTTCCGAGTTCCTCCACCGCTCTGTATCACTCGATCAACTTGCTTTTGTTGTTTATACCACTGCTTAAGTCAACAAATAGTAAGTTTTTACTTGTCTCCACTTCACATTCTCTGAAATTCTGTTTTCTTACCTGCTTTGCACTGAATGGGGAAGGTGATATTTACATTGATTTGCATATTAAAATATGCCAACTTCTGGGAAGAGTCAGGGTGGGATGGCAGGCGCATGCACATGCGTTACTTTTCACGCTGACCAGAATTTATGGAGTTGAAGTGCATGGAAGTTGGCTTATGGACAGTTTTGTGCATATGAATTTTTTTGTGTGTGCACACATTTCCACTTTTGTCCGTATGCCATGTTTTAGTGTGAATTCTACGAACAGCGTTATACCGAGGCCCCTGGTGTTTAACTAGCTGAGGTGAGTACATGCCACTCCTTTTTATCAGATCATAGAATCCTTGTAGTGACACACATTAAATTTAAATCCTTTATGCTTGCCTACAGAGTGGTCAATGTGTCAGCACCTCCATATATAGAGAGACACTGCTATGCGACTTCTCAGGTCCACTCAAGTCTGATGATGAAAGGTGAAATCAAATCTCAACCCAGACGTATTTCATTTGTCATTCCTTGCTGATGGAACAGAATGCCCACCACCATTCGAAATTCTCACTCCCTCAATGTATTTAAAAAGCATTTGAAGACTCTCTGGTTTGGTGAATTTCTGTCTAACTGATAGTTGTTTGTAAATAAGGAATTGTAACTCACTTGTATTTTTTTTCTGAGCTTTTTACTTAGGTGATCAAATTGTACCATTATGTATGTAGCGTTCCTCCTGCTCTAGACTTTGGTCTTGTCATGTCTGGAGCAGTGCAACTCTCTGTTGACAGGAGTACCGGCATGTGTTATTAAGCTGCTGTAGATAATTCAAAAGGCAGTGATAAGTCTGATGTTCAGACAACTGAGGTGGGCACATGTCTCTCCGGTTTTCATTTAATCACTACATTGGCTCCATGAAGCAGCAAGCATTAAGTTCATATCCAGTGCAGCCCCACCCTCTAGAAATAACCCTTTATCTTCCACAGCCAAGTGTTGCATGGGCATCCCCTTGGCCTCGTCTAGCTGCTCCGGTCCTCAACAATGAGGATCCTGTGAGCCGGATCACCACATGACTGCAGTGCTACTGATGCTCCCTTACAATGCAGGTAATGTGTCTCATTCAGGGCTCCATGAGCAACCGCTCCTTTGATGCAAAGTCAAACTAGTGGTACCCAAGGATACTCCTAAGTGACACAGTACCGAAGGAGTCCAGTGTTCATCTTAGGTCACTGGATAGCGTCCATGACCCGCAATCATATAGCAAGCACCAGGACTCTAAAGTCTTGGATCTTCATCCTTTTGCATAGATATCAGGAGCGCCACACACCCCTTTCCATCAACATCATGAACCCCCATGCTCTCCCAGTCCGTCTAATGACTTCATAGGAAGAGTCACCAGAGACATTAATGTCACTGTTGAGGTAAGCAAACCTCGCGATGAGGTTGACACTCTCTCCACAGACAGACACACTGCTGATGGCTGTGCCCAAGAGGTCATTAAAGGCCTGGATCTCGGTTTTTATCAGGACACTCACAAGCCCAGACACTCAGACTCCTCACTCAGTCTCTCGAGAGCCCCGATCAGAGTCTCCATTGACTCCACGAAGACCACAGCATCATCTACAAAGTCAAGATCAGTGAATCTTTCTTCACCGACAGATGCCCCACAGCTGCTGGACCCCATGACCCTGCCTAACAACCAGTGCATGCATGCATTGAACAGAGTAGGAGCAAAAATACACCCCTGACAAACCCCAAAATCAGTTGGGCTTTCCTGGGTTTTTCCCAGTTGATTCTCTACATTTCCCCAGCTCACAACAGTGTAGAAAATTGCACTGGCCATCCCAGAGATGTAGAAGATGTGAAGGATGTCACTTCCCACATTAAAGGAATGCAGTGTCCTAAGGAAAAAGAGCCTGTTCTGCCCTTTCTTATATACAGGGTGGTCCAGATCTAATTATGCAGATTCAGATCGTCTGGATGACTTTGATTTATGCGGGGACGATTCCAGTTCGGCGTGAAGACGATTCTTCATGTCGTCAGTTCGCACACTTCTCGATGGTCTGGGATTTTTCGGGTGATTTTCTATGTAATAAACTTAATAAGTTATAGCATAATGAAAACTGCATAATTAGATCTGGCCCACCCTATACAGTAGTTCCCCTCTGTTCGCGAGACCAGTCCAACCTGTCATTAATGTAGTACTTGTAGGAGTGGACCACCTCTACATCTACTCATTGAACAGTGACCGGACATAGAGGCTTTTTGCTGTGACAAAAGTCAATAACCGTGATGGCTCATGGAGAAGAGATTTGTCTATTGACACACAGGAGTCAAACCAAGGAGCTCATCACAGACTTCAGCGAGCAAGAGGCAGACCATCCTCACATATTCCAGAGTCTTTTTATTAGTATAACCTGTGGGATTACACCTATGCACATCTGGAATGACTTTACTTTGATTTTGAAATTTGAAGCTCATCTGAATTTGTTTTGCATTAATAACTGGTAGGTTTCTTTTGAAGCTGACCCTAAGCTTTAAAATTCCAAGTGATAGACATAACATTTTTGGTTGGCTTTACAAATGTAGGTTACCACAATGTTTATGCTTTGTTTTTTGTGCATACTGGTGTAAAGGTCAATGCACCTCAGCTGTTGGGATTAGAGAGGAAGTTTGCCATTTTAAACATATGGACCTATAAACATATGGATATTATAACACTTTACCTGGCCAGTCCTGAAAACCATTAAAGTTTCCACGGCCTTTGTCTGATTGTGCACAAAGACATATTCTCGAAAGTCAAATTAACCCTCTTTTCCTCACATATCAAAACCATCTTACATAACTCATAAATGAAGTTTATGGCTGCAGTCTCCATCCATTCAGTCAGTCATTGTCCAACCCGCTATATCCTAACTACAGGGTCATGGGGGTCTGCTGGAGCCAACACATGGCACAAGGTAGGAAACAAATCCTGTTCAGGGCGCCAGCCCACCACAGGGCACACACAGCAAGCACACACTAGGGACAATTTAGAAACACCAATCCACCTAACCTGCATGTCTTTGGAACGTGGGAGGACACTGGAGCACCCGGAGGAAACTCATGCAGACACGGGGAGAACATGCAAACTCCACGTAGGGAGGACCCAGGAAGCAAACCCGGGTCTCCTAACTGCAAGGCAGCAGTGCTAACATTGCGCCACCATGCTGCTCTCCATCCATTCATCTCTTTTCAGACTCATTAGGTCATTCATCCATTTATTTCGAACTCCATTTAATCCAGTAGAGGGTTGTGGTGGGGTGAAGCCGATTCCAGAGGCGCTGAGCACAAGGCAGGAGCGAGTGTTGGGTTGGACCCCAATCCCTTCATGCACACACTACTCTGGGGCAAGTTGGAGTCAGCAGGTAATTCATCATGCGTGTCTTTGGGTTGTGATGTGCTGACAGCACAGGATAGAGGCAGTTTAAACTCAGCATCTGGCAGCCCACCTTAATAAAAGGACAAGTGTATATGTGTGTGTGTGTCTGGACAACTTTGGGTCTCTGTCTCTGTTACAGCGGCATGCAAAAGTATTTAATCCCATTAAAAGTCATCATAATTTTCTGCCTGACAAAAAATTTGTGATCTTTTGATAGATACTTTATTAATCCCAAGGGGAAATTCACATAATCCAGCAGCAGTATACTGATACAAAAAAAAAAAAAAAAATGAAATTAAAGAGTAATAAAAATACATGTAAAAACAGACAATAACTTTGAATGATGTTAGTATTTAGTTCCCCAGGTGGAATTGAAGAGTCGCATAGTGAGAGGGGAGGAGATCTCCTCAGTCTGTCAGAGGAGCAGGACGGTGACAGCAGTCTGTCCCTGAAGCTACTCCTCTGCCTGGAGATGATCCTGTTCAGTGGATGCAGTGGATTCTTCATGATTGACAGGAGTTTGCTTAATGCCCATCGCTCTGCTGCAGATGTTAAACTGTACAACTTTATTCCTACAATAGAGCCTGCCTTCCTAACAAGTTTGTCCAGGCGTGAGACGTCCTTCTTCTTTATGCTGCCTCCCCAGCACACCACCACATAGAAAAGGGCGCTCGCCACAACTCTTATTGCAGATGTTGAAGGATGCCAACCTTCTATGGAAGTATAGTATAGTATTGTACCCATATTTGTCCATTCATTATTGTAAAGTGAACTCTTACGCTGTAATAATACATTTATATACATTATACATTTATAATAATACATTTCCAAAGTCAAAATAAGCCATTTTCTGTAGATATTAAACTGACACAGAAAAAATCAAAAGTTCATGTTTGTACAAGTATTCAAACTCTACACATTCAAACTTTATTGATAACCCTTCACTGCAATAACAGCCTTCATTCTTTTAGGAGTAAGTATGTCTCAGTTTTGCACATTGTCCTAAAGACCCTCTAGGTTGGTGGGATGGCACCACTGAACAGCAGTTTATAAATAGCGCCACGGATTCTCAGTTTGGTTAAGATCAAGGCTGTGACTTGGCATACGAGTTGGATAAATCTGTGTACAAATCATGCAGAGTATCAGGATAACTTTCAAAGGGATTGGATACTTTGCACTGCATTTTATATGCCATTTGGCAGTGCAAATGTTTGTGATGCACCATCTGTTAGAGTTAAAACGTAATGCATTATATTATCAAAAATAATTGAGATAGCCATCTGTTCAGTGTCAATGCATTTTATTACTAAATGCATTAAATAATATATTCAGATAGATGGAGCATTGTAAACTTTAGTACACTGAGGTTTACGTTGGTTACTTAGATTTCAACTATGGGGGTAGAATATGGAAAAACTTTCTTTTGGAAATTTAACATGGCTAAACACAATCCACTATGGGACAAAATGAAGTATTCTTAATCAAAAGCTGTAATCCTGCCGAGACCACTATATCGCTGTCGTTTTTGAGATTGTGCTTTGGCTGGTAGAAACTTTGTGCGCACTAATCACAAGGTCCTCCATCAGCCTTAGCATACTCCTGCTGCCTGATGGGAATTTTAGACTCCACACAAGAGTTGGATTTTTCAGTGGTCCCCTCTCCAATATGACACATAGTATAGCCTGCAGGACAAATGACAAGGCACAAGGAACATTTCATGAAAATCAGTTCATACTTTTGTGCATGATTAGTGCACAGACAAACAGCTTATGATTTTACTTACATAGATGTAATCAGAAGAAGAATCAGAATTGTCATAACAAGCCAATGATTTAACCGGGTGTCGTGAATTGCTGTCAAACAAGTGAAAAACGGTGAAGACATCAAAAACAGTCCAGGAAAGCAGTCCAGGATCTCAAATGGCCAGCAAAGAACGGTCTCACTCACTCCAGCTTGCTCCCCACAACAACGTTACTCTTCTGCCTCGCTAGGTCCCAAAATGGGAAAACTGGTTAACAAAGTTCATAAAGTACTTAATGTCCCACAATGTCTCACAAAAGGCTGAAGCCAACCAAAAACTACAGATTTTTGACCAAAAAGGTAACCAAGGATCTTTTGAAAGATATTTATTTATGAAAAATTGATAGGAAAAAGAATGTTCAAAGAGCAAAAAAGAGGAAAAAGGAGTTGCCTAAAAGGCAATTTTATAGCAAACAAGTCTCCAGATTACCGAGATCATAGTTCAAACATAATAACAAAAAGATCAAGAAACCAGGAAAAGCAAAGAAGCAGCAATACTCACACACAAATCTCCAATAAACATCAATAAAACACGTTGCTTTCTTCTTAAAGGGAGGGCTCAGTAGCTGTGATGTCAGTGTGGCCCCGCCTCTTGGGGAACCACTCACAAAGCACATGTAACATTAACACATTTAAAGAAAAAGTAGAAAATAACAAACATTACATAAAATATGTGAAAAATGATAATTCTAAAAATACGGAAACAATAATAAAGCATAAAACACATAATTTCAGACTGTTACATAATGCCAGGAGGACAGGAATTAAGTAATCACTGGCAGGGGTGTAAGGCAAACCTTTGAAAAAGAAATACAAGGAGTGAGTCAATAATCAAAATATTTCACATAACCTAAGGCAAAACATGAGACATAAAGGATTCTGATTATTTGCAAAGCTTCAGCTTGTTTGAGATGTGGTCCGCATGTCTTACTCCCAGCAGTCTCCCTGCTGCTTTAAGGCTAGTGGACTGTAACAGTTTTATATATTTTTTTTCACTGGTAAAAAACTCATTCGTGAAGAATTTTCTGGTAGTAACTGGGCATAACAATTTTATTGACATGAAAGAAAGAATGTTCTAGTTCAAGCAGTACCTCTAAGAAAATATTTTGGCAATATGATCAAATTAACCTAAGACTGGTTCACACACATGCATGTCAGCATGCACACCTGAGGATGCCATGACGTCTTACGTGTCTTAGCCAGTATTTTACTCACTTTGTTTAAACATACATTAATTGCTCAACCTGAAGAAATTATCAGGTTAACCTAATTTCTTACAATTCTTGACCTGGCTTTGTTTACACATGACTTGACCTGGTAATTTGCTGATAAATTCCTAGGATAGTTTGCGTGTGTGCAAGAGGTTATGGGGAGTGCAGAAAGTCAAAAGAAACTTTAGTCATCAACTCCCTGTGTATTTAGTTCCACTGCTGAGGTCAGCATCCTAGGACTTGTATCAACTATGGCAGTAAACTGAAGGCACAAGTTGGCAGAAATCTACCTCAAACAGTGAAAGGACAGCAACCCAGTAGTGTTACTGTTATGATTGCACAATGCTTTATGGATTCTACATTAAAAGACTTCTTTTACCATACCCCCTAAAGATATGTGTGTCTTTGTTTGAATCACTCATGATGTTCAGTCTGGTTCTTTTAGGAAAAGCTTGGGTTGCTGCTGGAGGAGCTGTTAGTGAGGCTATAAGGGGGTGCTTACCCCTGTGGTCTCAGTGTGTATCCCAGTACCCCAGCACAGTGAGGGGGGCACCGTGATGCAAAAATGGTTTGTCCTTCAGATGAGATATAAAACCGTGGTCCTGACTCTCTGTATTCAAAGAAGATCATTTGCCACCCTTCATAAAGAATAGTGTGTTTCCCGATGTCCTGGCTAAATTGCCCATCACGGCCTAGTCCTTCTAGAATCTTAATCAACTCCCGAATCTAACTGGCTAGCTATCTCTCTTACCTCTTCATCACCTAGTAACTAATGTGTGTTGAGCACACTGGCTCAAAATGGCCGTCGTTGCATCATCCAGGTGGCAACTTTACATCCTTTGAGGTATTCATTTTAAATATTAAAACAGATTCCAACACAATTATAGTGCTAGTCTACAGACCACCAGGGCCATATTCATTGTTCATGACTGAATTTAGCAACCTTCTGTCTGATTTGGCTATAAATTATGATCACGTAGTTCTGATGGGGGATTTTAATGTACACATTGATGTGGAAACTGACAATTTTAGCAAATGTTTTACTTATTTGTTAAATTCAGTAGGATTTTGTCAGATTGTCAAAGGTCCAACTCATAATCATAACCACACATTAGATTTAATTATAACTTACAAAGTTGAAATTCAAAATTTAAATATTACTCCATTAAATGAAGTTATTTCCGATCACTTCCTAATTACATTTGATTTAGTTCTGCCCATGCCAACGCACTCACAGATTAAAACAAAGACAATGCGACATCTAGATTGTAATTCTGCTTCAAAATTTATAGATACCTTGAGTAAGTCAAGTGTAATTGCGGAAAACCATTTAGATCAGTTAACATCAAATGTAAACGTGGAAAACAATTTAGATCAGCTAACATCACATTATAATGTGACCTTGAGAGATGCTCTGGACACAGTGGCTCCCCTTAAAACAAAAGTGATCAAAGCACATAGAAACTCTCCCTGGTTTAATGAAAACACTCGCGCTCTTAAATTAGAGTGTCGAAAACTGGAGCGCAGATGGAGAACAACAAAGCTACATGTCTTTCAAATTGCATGGACAGAGAGTGTTAATAAATATAAAAAAGCCCTCTTTAAAGCTCGCTCAGAATACTATTCTACATTAATAGATAGCAATAATAAAAATCCTCGGGTACTGTTTATAACAGTGGCTAAATTAACAAATGGGAATTCAGATCAACAGTGCAAAATACCAACAGATATTAGCAGTACAGACTTTATGAACTTCTTCAATGAGAAAATTAAAAATATAAGATCCCAGATCTCAGCATCACAGTACAAACCAAATTCTAGCTTAGCAGATCCGGCCGCACATTGCATTCAGCACTTTAGTAATTTTAATCCTGTAACTGAGCAGGAAGTCTTAACTTTAACTACTAAAATGAAGCCCACTACTTGTTCCCTAGATCCAGTGCCAACAAAACTAGTAAAAAGTGCCATGGATGTTCTTGCAGCACCTATTCTAACCATTATCAATAGTTCATTACTGCATGGTACAGTACCAGATGCACTAAAAGTGTCAGTCATTAAACCTTTACTTAAAAAGTCAGACCTAGACCCTCACATACTAAATAATAGGCCTATTTCAAATTTACCATTTCTCTCTAAAATACTAGAAAAAGTAGTCACCAGTCAGCTTCAGTCACACCTTACGCATTACAATTTATTTGAGAAATTCCAGTCTGGTTTCCGCACTGGTCATAGTACAGAAACGGCACTAACACGGGTTGTAAATGACATTCTGATATCCTCTGATGAAGGAAACTCCACTGTAATTATGTTGTTAGACTTAAGTGCAGCGTTTGACACCATTGACCATTCTATTTTACTACACAGGCTAGAAAATGATGTTGGGCTTACAGGCCCCATGCTCACTTGGTTTAGTTCTTATTTATCAAATCGATTCCAATATGTACAGAAATGTGCTGACAGTACTCCTTCATTATACACAGAAGTTCAATATGGTGTCCCGCAGGGCTCAGTACTGGGACCTTTACTGTTTTCACTTTACATGCTTCCACTGGGATCTCTCATTAGGAAACATAATGTTAATTTTCACTCATATGCAGATGACACCTAGTTATACCTTTCATTTAAATCAAATGAAGTTTCTCCTTTGTTGTCTTTAATTAGTTGTGTTAGTGAATTAAAGGAGTGGATGAATGAGAACTACTTGTCATTAAGCACAGATAAAACAGAGATGTTAATTGTTGGAGGGAATGACGCTGATCACAACAATATTTTGTCGTCATTTAACTCAGTTGGAATCCCAATTAATTTTACTGAATCAGCCCGCAATCTAGGAGTTATCTTTAATTCTAGCATGTCATTTAAAGCACATATTACAAAGTTGTCCAAAACATGTTTCTTCCATCTTAAAAATGTTAGGAAATGAAGGCGCTTTCTAAATAAACAGGATTCTGAGAAATTAATTAATGCATTTATTTCTAGTAGGATTGACTACTTCAATGCGGTGTTCACTGGCTGTTCAAACTGTTCTTTATACAGCCTCCAGTTAATCCAAAATGCGGCTGCAAGAATTATTACAAGAACAAGAAAATATGAACACATAACTCCAGTTCTTAAATCCTTACACTGGCTCCCGGTTAAGTTTAGGGCAGATTTCAAAATCCTCCTTTTAACATATAAAGCATTAAATGGCCAATGTCCAACTTACTTGTCTGAACTTATCATGACTTACAAACCTGAGCGCACATTAAGATCTCAAGATGCTGGTCTGCTTATGATTCCAAGGATTAATAAAATAACAGTGGGAGGTCGAGCTTTTAGTTACAGGGCCCCTAAACTGTGGAATGGTCTTTCTACTTCTGTAAGAGATGCCCCTTCGGTCCCAGCCTTTAAATCCCGTCTGAAGACTCACTACTTCAGTTTAGCATATCCTGACTTGAGCTGCTGATTAACTGTACATACTGCATCTCTGTTGTTAGTCATTAGCACTATAACATAAGTAACATGATAGTTATAATTGAATACTAACCCTCACCTATTCTGTTTCTCTTCTTGGAACTCAAATGTGGCAATTGGTGCCACGGCCCACCTGCCAAGTTGTTTGCCTGCCTATGGTAAAGTCATCCCTGATGGAGGATCACAGGAATCATGGAAAAAGGGGTCCTTTCATCGGATTGGCTGGCCCAGCACTGTTTCAGCCGTGGAATGGCCAAATGGGGAGGCAGCTTGATGGATGAGGTCTCCAGGACTCTAAAAATATCCAAATCTTATTATGTGATATCATCTACTGTTAAATTCTACTCCGTACTTCTAAAATTTTTATTATTATGCTGTATTAAGGATTTGTTCTGTTCTATGTATTGTATTGTATTGACCCCCTTCTTTTGACACCCACTGCACGCCCAACCTACCTGGAAAGGGGTCTCTCTTTGAACTGCCTTACCCAAGGTTTCTTCCATTTTTCCCTACAAGGTTTTTTTTTGGGAGTTTTTCCTTGTCCTCTTAGAGAGTCAAGGCTGGGGGGCTGTCAACAGGCAGAGCCTGTTAAAGCCCATTGCAGCACTTCCTGTGTGATTTTGGGCTATACAAAAATAAACTGTATTGTATTGTATGCTTCACATTGGTGGTGGTTGAAGTGGCTCACACCTCTCTATGTAAAGTACTTTGAGTGTCTTCAAAAGTGCTATATCAATGCAATATTTTCTTATCTAGTTGTGGGTTGGTCTCTTAACGCCTCTCCTCTCCTTCCATCTGCAAATCCAGATGACACATGACGTCACTTCCATGTCTAGGGTGCTTGAAACCTCCCTCATCGACTTCAAAACTGGCACCACTGGCACCACTGTCATCTCTCCCCAGTCTTGTCGGAGACTCCCGTCTATTAAGTCATCCTTTTTTATGAAATTCCAAATACTGAAGTAACGAATTGCTCAGAATAAGAAATATTTTTTATTGGCCCCAACAAACATTCATACAACATCATGTTTTACTGATTTTGTTTTAATGAAATGCAAATTTCAGTATAATGAATTTTTTTTCAACCAAAAATGATCACTGATGATAATAATACGATGCAAAAAGTACTTGATGCCGCACCTACACTTTTGCCGAGTCTCAGGAATCCTTCAACAGGCTGTCTCTTTCTTGTTAGATCTTCTTCTTCATATTGACCTTACACAAAGCTTTACCTTTCAAAATATTTAATTAGAGTTGATGAAAAAGAGTTGCTAATTGTGTGACGCTATAGCCACACCAGGATTCCAGTGCAGCACAGTGCAGCCAAACAGAGAATAGTAAGACACTCAATAAGCAATAACGTAAGCAGCAACAAGTAGCTGTCAGCGGGCTTACAGTGAGAAAACAAAAATATTTAGCAAGATTTTGAACATATTGGCAGGGTGTTTCTGTATTTTTTCGATGTTCTGCCATTAGTTTCAGCTATGGGCCTTGTGTGTAGTATTAAATGTTTACTGGTCGGGGTTTTAAAGCTGGCACCGAGGCTAAGCATAGTCGTGGATGTCTGGTGTGGAAACCAGGGGCACTCCACCCGCCCCAACCCTTACACAGACAGGCAAAGACAAGAGTTTGCCACACAACACACATTTATTCACGTGGGAAGCATTTTTCTTGCTCCCCAAAGCACAGTACAATAGAAAGTACCAAAATAGCACAGTCCTGCACAAAACTCTTTCCTCTTTCTCCTCCTCCCTCTTCTTCTTCTTCTTTCTCTGCCTCCACTCCTCTCCTGGCAAGCTTTGTCCTCCTACTCCTTCTGACTCAATGAATGGAGTGAGGTGGCTCCTTTTAAGCTGGTCCTGGGAGTGTTCCAGGTGGCTCATTTATCGTACCGGGAATGACTCCCAGGTGGGGTGAAAGCCCACTGCAGGGCTCTGTAGCTCCCTCTGTGACCCCCAATAGAGCTGTGCCAAACTCCAACTCCCAGCATGCCCTGTGGGAATTCATCGTGCCACAGCTGCACAGGAGGGCTGCCCTCTAGTGCCCCAGAGAAGGTAGTGCCCTGGGGCCTCATGTATAACGCCATGCGTAGAATTCACACTATAACATGGCGTACGGACAAAAGTGGAAATGTGCTTACGCACAAAAAAATCCAGATGCATAAATCTGTGTGAATGCCAACTTCCACGTTCTTCCGCTACATAAATCCTGGTCAGCGTGAAAAATAATGCATGTGCATGCGCCTGCTGTTCTTCCCCATCTCCTCCCAGAATTACGCCTCTTTGAATATGCAAATCAATATAAATAGCCCTTAAGCTCAGCCTTCTGTGAAAAGGCAATGGGAAAAGCAAGAGGGAAAATAGAAAAATTTTAGTGAATACCAAGTGGAGGCAAAGAAAAATGTACTATTTGTTGATTTAAACAGTGATATAAACAACAAAAGGAAGTTGATGGAGTGACATAGCGTGTCGGAGAAACTCAAAAGCTCACGTTTACAGTGCCCGAAATAAAAAAGAAGTTGTCAGATATCAAAGTCGCCATGAAAAGGCGAGTCGTAGCCCAACGTCTGATTGTCATATGAAAGCTTATTAGAGTACAAAGAAAGAAAAAGGCTAACAGTGGGGGAAAAGCACGAAATGTCAACTTAAATCTCGAAATTTCCACCTTGATCACGTAGTTCATTTTGTCATTAAAGTAGAACATCATAAACTTAATCTTAAAATTGTTTAATTTACTAGTTTCTCAATCCCATCATAACTAAAGTAGCACGTTAAATGCTTTTTTTTGTATTTGATCTTCTATGTGCTCTATGTGTGTGAATCACTACATGCTTCCGGGCTTTCTCTTCCTCCGACAGGACACAGAATCCATTACATTCGTGATATTGCAGCTCTCTGAATAATTAAAATACTGAGATGTATACGTGATATCATTTTCATGATGATAGGAGTTAAAGCATGTTATTAAACATGGGAACACGTTGGCGCAGTGATTGTTCATGTCTCACGCAAGATGTTTGCTGCGCCGTGTGCTGCCTTCGATGAAATACTTTATTTGTAGCATTACTGTCTCTTTCAAACATACTAACCTCCAATTCCTGTCCTTACTTTTCTTTCTCCAAATACCCAATCGCCACACAATCAGCTCTGTAATAGACGTTAAGCCATCTGTAAGCTTAGAACGCTGATTCTTCAAAACTTTTAAGGAACATTGAAATATATGCGTAATACATGTTTAATTATTCCATCCATCTATCCTTCCAGTGTCGCATCAACACCAGCAAGAATACAGCACGAGGCAGGAACAATCCGTGAAAGGAGCGCTAGCTGCTCGCTAGCTCTGCGGCACCGTGTAGTTTAAGTTAAAGTTTTACCTGTATAATTTTATACATGCTGCATTTTATCTTAAAAATTATATTGTCACCATATGTAAATACGCGCTTTATGAAGTGGTTCAGGTTGTGCAATATTATAACTGTAGTGCAAGTTTACAGTGAGGTAATTATACTAATAAGCACAAACAGTTCTACAAGGAGCACTTGATGGACTGATTGAGTGCGTTTAGAGTTCTTGGGATGAAACTGTTTCTGAACCGCAAGGTCCGTGCAGGTATGGCTCTGAAGCGTTTGTCATATGAGAGCAATTCAATAGCAGTATGGACTGTCTGGGGATTTGTTGTCATCCTGTGAAGAAAAGACCACTCCTGATCCCATTCACATGTCATCATCTCATCAGGAAATACTGGTAGGACTGTCTTTACATTCTTATACAGCGTGATGATCTCTGGACTATCTACCTCCATCATTTCATTTCATCAGTTGCCATTTTCATGGACTTCATAGTGTGTGGTTTTTGTTAGTGGTTTGTCATTGTTAAATTTGTGTTTATTGTATATCGCTGTAAGGGGAAATGGGTAATTTGCATATATTTCATTTATTATTGTTTAATACATTCTTTAATTTCTGTTTTATTACCAGTTGCTTTTTTGTCACTGTGAGGTAGCGTGTGTGAGTCAGGCCAAGGCTGGATGCGTTCCTGGGATCCCCACCAAAAAAATACATAAATCATCGTCATATCGAAGGTGTGAATCTTAGCTGGGTTTTAGTCCACTACCGGGCTGCCGATACCCTTTGAAGAATCTGAATCGATATCAGGATAAGAGCATTTGTTGTGTTTTTTTTTTTTTCTCTTAGTTTTTATTTCTCTTTTTGTTTTTGTCCATTCTCACTTTAAGAACTGTCTTAACTCTGGACTGCATTTTTATATGTTGTTGTTAAGTGTATGATACACTTTTTCCACATAAATACTTACATAAAGAACTGTGATTTTTTATTTTGTTTTTGTTTTTGCACATCTGGCTCTCTTATTATATCCTCGGTCCCGGTCAGCCCCAAACTACTAGCAGGTCATCTGCTTTAGTAGATGGCTTGTGACAAATTGAAGAGCCACATTAATAATGCATTCACAGTTTATTGTGATGTTTTACTTTCCTACTTTGGTGCGTTTTCGTGTTTTTCAGGTTAGACTGTCCACAGGAACGTAGGGTCAATGTTGATTTGTTACATGGTATGCGAAACAAAAAAAAAGAAAAGAAAATGAAAGTAAATTGTAATTTTCATTCATTAGCAAACTAAATGTGTCACATATGTATCACTTTGATTCAGCTGTATTTTGACAAAGAAATGTGTCACACACGCATGCCTTCAGGACTTGTCGACTTGCAATTTCCCCCTAGTTGTGGGTTGGTGCTGCCTCCTAATGCCTTTCCTTCTCCTTCCACCTGAAGATCTGGAGAGTCATGGGCAGACGATGCATGTCGTCACTTTCATGTTTAGGTTGCTTGAAACCTCCCCATGTGCCTCATCGACTTCATGACTGGCACCACCGCCATCTCTCCCCAGTTTAGTCGGAGACTCCTGTCTAAAAAGACATCCTATTTTGCAAAAGTTTTTTTTTGCCAAGCTTCACAATACAGGTCAAATCCTGTTAATAGCAAATATCGAAGTAATGAAATTTTCAGATTAACGAATATTTTTTGTTAGCGCGGACAAATGTTCACACAACATCATGCTTAACGGATTTTATTTTAATGAAATGTAAATTTCAGTATAACAAACGTTTCTTCAACCAAAAATGGGCACTGAAGATAATATTGCAATGCAAAAAATACTTAATGATGTACCTATGCTTTCATTGAGTCTTGGGAAACCTTCAACAGGCTGTCTCTGTCTTGTTAGACCCAAACAAAGTAACAGTCGGTTGCAGAATTTCTGGTCTCGGGCAGTCTCTGCGAGAGTGTAGGTGCAACATCATACACAGAGCCAAATTCTGAGTCAGTGCTCCATCTAATGACTGCGTGGATAATTGTGTCGTGTGTGGATACTGCGATGTTCGAGTTTCATTATGCTTAGAAAAGTTTTCTTTGCAAGGAACAAAAAAAAAGTGAGGAATGATGTCAGTTTGCACTGAAAAAAAAGTTACACCTAACATCTCATTTTCAAATGAAGTAGTTTTTTGCAGTTTAAGAAGTGCTGTTTTTTAAAAAGGTATTGTCAAGCTTGGGTCACAGAATTAGTTGCATGAGGGACAGGAAAATGAGTTTGGGTTTCCAAGGAAAATGCAGGTACTTCATTACTGCATAATGACGGCAGGAAGAGTCTCAGGACTTCATTCAAAATAGGAGCTTCTACTTCATCGCTAAAGCACACAAGATAGGAGCTGCAACACGGGGCAATCATCCTGCTTTAGCACCCATGTAACAGATTAAAAGAATACCAGCGGCTCAGAATCACTGCTGTGGCAGACCAGGAGAGTGTGAGGAAGGAAGAGCAGGTCAAATCCTGATGTTAAACATTCTTAATATCGTGCAACAAGCATGTTATACGGGAAGCCTGATCCGGCAGAGGAAAACCAATTGCTTTGCCCTTGGTGTACAGTTTACCAAATGTAGCAGAGCTGCTACGGAGCTGTCCTTGTGGCGCTGATGTTAAAGATGTTGAATCACCGGCGACCCTGGTCACAATAGCATACATATTTTCCCCATATAATTATTATTTCGTTACAATGGGATTCCACCTGTATATGGGAATCACCATTCAGTGTCCAACTCTTTACTTTTGTTGGTGTTCACTTATAACAATGTCATTTTCTGGTTGACCAGGTTAGAGTGTTTATTTTATACAATTAATTAAGGTGAAAGGTTAGCATTAGTTGAGTACTGACTCGGTCACAAATCAAAGAAAGGAAAATCGTTAGACTGATTCTCAGCTACTGCCTCGATTAAGAATCAAATGAGTCAAGACTCAGGAGTCAGGCGGTTCTTCCTTGTGTATGCACTTCACACATTCACCATCAGGCAGCAGCAGCGAAACAGAAGATGATGACGACGTCACACAAAACACACATGCGCTTTTGCACTAGTCCCATTGACTTCAATCAACCCAATTTATTTGTGCTCACAAATTGATTCATATGAATCATTGAAAAGAGTTATTCAAAAAGAACAAATTGTTCATGAATCGCCCATCACTACCAGGTATCCCAGTAAGGGAGGCACAATGTAAGTCATATCCACAAACACACACATGACACACTTCAGGTCATGGCACACCGTGGCACAGACTGCTGTTACTGTTTGTGCTGATCAAAGGCAGGTTTGCATTTACACAATTCATTATTCTGTAGTGCATTTCTGTAGCAAAAATAAAAAATTGTGTGTGTTGTTTAAAAATAAAATAATTGTATTTTGTTCTCCAGTCTCATTATTCTAAAATGTTATTTTATGTTAAGTACTTGAGTACTTTTGAAAGCAGATAGAACATGAAAGTTTTACACAAAGCCTGAAGGAACCATTCTGACAAAGATTCCACTGTGGTAAAACAGGGCCACTTGCAGGTGGTGGGTCATTTCAGTCATTAGTGCAGTTGATGATCATCACCAAACCAACCCCCCTCCCCCCAACGTGACGACACGGCGAAGCACAATTACTGTGTCTCTGGAAGACTGCTTGCCCATTGCTGGGTCAACCGCAGGCTCACAATGCTGCAGCGAAGCGCCACGGAACCAACTACAGTAAAACCTTGGATTGAGAGTAATTTGGTATGCAAATGTTTTGCAACACGGGCAAATATTTTAAATAAATTTTAACTTGATAAATAAGTGAGATCTTGCAATACAAGTAGTACATATTGTGAATACGGCCCCAAGGGGATGTGGCCGCTCCTCCGAAACCCCCTCTTAAACAGTGATACAATGGGAAACAAACACAGCTTTTCATCTCCTCTTTGCGGGATCAGCTGCTGGCCTGCTGTTTGCTGCTGTGCTGCCTGATCTGCATCTCGTGCAGGGCTTCGAACATTTAAAAGACTGCGGCTGTCCTAGTGTCTCACTGCCTTGTCCCTCCTCCCCCAGACATCCCCTGCTCCGGTTGAGCTTCCTTTGAGGAGGAAGATTTTTGAGTTCTTTTGATCAAGAGGTGGAGCTGTGGTGACCGGTTTTGACAGTGTGCCTGGATCGCTCCTGAAAGAGACTAAAAGTTTCGATCTCTAAAAAACCCGACAGTAAATGCTTTGTCTGCCGAGTTGTGATCACAACTAAGCCAATCGTTCTGCTCTCTCTCTCTCTCACTGCAGGATTGTGGGTAACTGTCTGCCATGCTTGGTCTCAGTCGGTGTGCCTCACTCGTATAGTCCACATTCGTACGAGTATACTAAAACATTGTGACCATGTGTGTGTGCAGAACAATTCTTTTCAAAGGTAAAGTGCAGTTTAATTTGCTTTATGCATTTTTACTTTATATTAATCAATTTTTAATTAATATTTTTAGGTTGTGAAACAAATCATCTGAATGTCCATTATTTCTTATGGAGAAATTTGCTTTGATATACGAGTGCTTTGGATTACAAGCACGTTTCCGAAATGAATTATGCTCGCAAACCAAGGCGCCACTGTTTGAGCTTATCATGGTCACACTAAACTCCTGTCATCGATGGGTGATGCATTGTAAATGCAGGGCACAGTATTACTTGGCCACTAACCTGGTCACGACCCTGCCTGACTGCTGTGTCTGTGTATAGGAGATCACGCTACAATAAATAACCGTGCTGTTCCTGTTTCAAGCTGAATAAAGCTGGTTTTGCTTGATGTACTGAGACTCAGCCTCGTGTTTTGGGGTGCAAGACAGGGATTCACACGTCACAAAGCAAAAACACCAGTAACACTTAAAGCTTGTACACAAGTTTTTAATAAATAACAAAAAGCTCTGTTCTGTTGGTTTGTTTTTTTGTTTTTTTCCTTTCGGTAAATTTGTGAACATATAAACTATAAATACAACATGCAGCTCTTATAACTTAAAACATCTTGACACAATAATTTACAGACTGAGGTAGGGCCAGGGTCATGGAGAAGGATTTTTGGTCAAACAGAAAATAAGAAGTCAATTCTGGTCTCAAATCGATGTTTCTTTAGGCAGGCTATAGAGCAAAAAGTGTTTGGATGTAGGTCCAGATGTACAAGTCACTATTGGTCAATGGATTGGCCAGTGTCTCCAGGACTTTCTGCTGAGCACACAAACACAAGCCGTGTTGATGCGGATAAATCGCCAGGCCACCAGTTTGTTTTCCACTGTCAGAGCCCGAACAAAGGTGTGAGTGTTGTTGCAACGGGAATTCCAATGCTTGCTGTCGATTCCCCGGCATCCCGACTGCTGTCCCTGCTTGATTTTACATGTCGTTTCAAAGAAGTACTGTTTGATGATGGTGTTGTTGATGTTCACCTCTGCCAGGACACTCACCTCTTGCCCCTTGATGTCTGTAGCTCGGGTTTTGTCCCCCACCCAGGTGCTAATGCTATCACACACTGAATACTCTCCACGGTGCAAAGCTGGAGTTGCATGACGCTTTACTCTTGACCCTGGCATCCCAGGGACATCGTCTATGGCTTCATCATCTTCTGGAGGTTGGGAACTGAAGAGCACCCTTGGCGAACGGTATCGTCTCTTGGTAAAGAGTCTGGGGTCCACCGTAGTGACTGTGTTTGTGAGGGGGTCAGGACTCCAGCTCTGTGGCTGCTTTTCTCTTTGAGTATGGCTTTCATGTTGGCTGTTATGGAGCTGGGAGGCAAAAGCAGTCCTTTCATTTTGCTGTGCCATTGTTGCCATCCCAATTGGTGGAATGTCCAAATTATCCAGGGTGTGCTGATCCTCTCCGGCCTTGGCATCACCCTTTATCTGCTCCACAGCTTGGACAATGATCAAAAACACCAGGGCCAGCGTCAACGACCTCATGGGCAACTGTCCTACAAAAAAAACCAAAAAGAAATCAGATGAAAAATCTACACCCAACACAACTTTCAAAATTAGAAGAGAGGGCATTTGACATTTGGACATGGAAAAGAGCTGCATGTCATAGAACTCCTGGTATTTGGATTGGTGGGCACACTCCAACTCTTAAATGCTCTTCTTTGATTATTCTGACTCTTGTGTGTTTGAACACTAATATTCACACCATCACTATGCCTACCCTCTCCTCAGTTTTATGCAGTGACTTTGTACTTCTCCCTGTGAAAGGAGCTATATGGCTTTCTGATCTATAAAAGCAAAAAGCACCTACTACAATAGCATGTCTGTCTGTCTGTCTATTCGTCCTACTTCTGCATTAAACAACTTGTCTCCCAGTGGACCAAGTTTATTCTTCTTCAAAGAAATATGTTGGGAAAGTTCAATTTTGGTATTCGATATCTTGAATACGGCAGCATGGTGGCGCAGTGGTAGTGCTGCGGCCTCGCAGTTAGGCGACACAGGTTCGCTTCCTGAGCCCTCTCTGCGTGGAGTTTGCATGTTCTCCCCGTGTCTGTGTGGGTTTGCTCTGGGTATTCCGGTTTCCTCCCACAGTCCAAAGACATGCAGATTAGGTGCATTGGCGATCCTAAATTGTCCCTAGTGTGTGCTTGGTGTGTGTGCGCCTTGAGGTGGGCTGGTGCCCTGCCTGGGGTTTGTTTCCTGCCTTGTGCCCTGTGCTGGCTGGGATTGGCTCCAGCAGACCCCTGTGACCCTGTAGTTAGGATATAGCGGGTTGGATGATGGATAGATATCTTGAATACAGTGCAATGTACACATTATTGAAATTTCAAAATCAATAGCATTGGTGAATTTATAAACAATGACAAATTTGCAAACTTGTTTACTGATTTAATTTTTGTCACGATATCTCATATACAGTATGTTTGTAAAATTTCAAAAATTCCCATTGAAAAGAACTGGTGAATTTGTGAACTCGTCTATCTTGAAACCAAGAAACATTTTGTGTGATTTCAACTGCAAAATAGTTTGCTGATTTAATTTTTCTGCGGTGGGCTGGCGCCCTGCCCAGGGTTTGTTTCCTGCCTTGCACCCTGTGTTGGCTGGGATTGGCTCCAGCAGACCCACGTGACCCTGTGTTAGGATAGAGCGGGTTGGATAATGGATGGATGGATGGGTGATTTAATTTTTATCACAAACATCTCGAATACAGTGTGATATACACATTTATGAAATTTCAAAATTTCCCATTGAAAAGCATTGACGAATTTGCACACTTGTCTGTCTTAACAGTTTTCCCACTGGTGGAAACATTTTTGGAATTGCTGAAGAGGAACGCCGTCTAATGCCTGCAGTGTTTTTTCTTTGACTTCTTCCATGGTACAAAAAACGTTTTCCTTTGAGTTATTTTACATATGAGGGAACAAGAAAAAGTCGCCCTGAGCAACATCAAGTGACATTTCCCCTCGTTTGAAATGCGAACACCACTCGTAGACCTGTGTTTTACTTAAGAATCCTCTTTAGAAGCAGTTTCCCTAAGAGAAAACAAAATTTAATGTAGACTCGTTGTTCTTTATGATCACCCATCACAAAAAGCACCAAGCAACCAACACCAACGAACATGGAATGCTGCACGAACAATACAGAGCAACGCCACTTAGCAGACTGCCCCCAAATACTGTAAGTGTACTACACCTCGCTAAGTCTAGATGTGGGTACCCCTTATATTTTTTTATTTATTCTTCACTGTACAAGGTAATACTGTCCCTTATAGGGTATGGAAGCCACTGTAAATATCATTATATGTTAACAGTCTGCTACTACCTATGCTTGAATATTTGTGTCAATATAATCTTTATGATTTTTTAAATTATAAATACATTTGCAAAAAAATCTAAAATCCCTTTTATGCTTTGTCATTCTGTGGTATTGGGGGCTACTTGATGAGGAAATAAAACAAATTGAAATGATTTTAGCACAAGGCTGCACAGAACAAAATGCTTTCGAAAGGCCCTGTATATTAAAGCAACACCTTTAAGCTCAATTTTTTTGTAGATTTGTGGTGCTCAGACCCTTGCTCGCTTCGCTCGCCAACCCCCATGCAGGCTCTACGCACTAGCCACTTCACGGCTCTGCCGCTCGCGTATGGGGAAGCGGATGTACAATTTAAACAGATTGTTATTTACATGGGAATTGTTACATATGCATAATAGATCTAACTATTTTACATTACAGTGAGTAATTAACCATATTAAACAATAGCAAAACTTAATAAATTGAAAGAAACTTATATTTCATGTTGCATTAGAGGTATTCATACGTATACATTTTCATTCTGTTTGGCTTTGAATTTAGCACGCAAATACTTTTAAAACGTACACTTTTACTGTAAAACTTCAGTAAAAACAATATTTGGAATTAACTTTTGGTCAATATCGCTTTGAATTTTGACTTCGTGTTTGGAGTTACATCGTGACAACACAACGCATAATTGCTCGTGAGTGAATTTTCACTTCTTTCTCTCTAATAAATAAACTGACATTTTCGAATGTTTGTCCCTGTGATTTGTTAATTGTCATAGCAAAAGCTGTTCTAACGGGAAACTGTAAACATTTTAATATGAATGGCATATCAAGATCTTCTTTGGTGTCCGCGAAAGGTGTACTGCATTACCTTTCTTGTCGTCTGTTAAAAGTTTACATGTCAGAATTGTTCGGCCAATTTTGAATACAACTAATCTTGTCCTTTTGCATAACCCATCACTCATACATAAATTACAAAATAACATTACGCTACATCCTTCTTTCAACAGTAATTCAGCCGGTGGATAACTGGATGGTGTTAACGGTTGTAGATATTCTACGGGATATTGTAAGTTGGTGTTTTCAACTTCCACACCATCATTAAACTGTTTCAGCATAGTCTATTGATACACGTTTAACCAATTTGCCGTGTAACCGATCTACAATTTTCGAGTAAATTTGTTTGACTTCATCGTTTCTTGGTCCTAGGATTGCCCGTGTACTTATTTCTTCTGTTGATAATCTGTTGATAAAGATTTGGACATAATAAGTCTTCTTTTATTGGGAACTTAAAGTGAGGAAAACGTAAAAATTTATAAGAGCTGAGAGCGCAGGAACTGTGTCTGACAAAAGCATTCTCACTAATGAGAGGTGAGAGGACCGTGGGCGTGGGCCATTAGCCGTAAATGGCTGAGTGGAGGACGGGACTTGAAAAAGTCTCTTGGCAATAGTCTTGTCTCGAGATTTTCTTTTATAATAGAGAGACATTCTGCGTGCTCATAAATACAGCAGGCATCTTGATGAAAGTGGGGAAAACAATTAGATAGGCAGTTCATGATTTGAGGCAATTCAAGCTTTTAAATTTCAGATTAACAGTAAAGCAATCACAATAAAATTGTAAGAATCAAAAATAATGAGATTCACCCTAGCTAGATAATTCAGACACTTATTATGGAATTAATGTGATTAGATTTAAAGATTAAAAAATATGTTTGGGATGATTTGCATTATTTTGCCAACTGCTTTTCAGCAGATTATTTTTTGATTAAATTAGATATGCAGTCAAGATTAGTGTTCATAATACTATAAAATTAACAAAAGAAAAAGCCGAACCTTCAGGATGATCAAAATCACGTCTTTTTAGAATATTTATAACTTTGCACCCTAATTTATCCTTTATCTCAAAATTAGTCATATGGCTAAACATATGAGAAGGTGCTGCATATTTTTTTTTATTTTTGTGCCAAGAAATAATTCCTTAATATAGAAAGCTTACACTTCACACGATTCTGAGGACTTTTTGGCAACCACAAGATCAGGTATCTGCTCTAAGATAATAACACCTGGATATTAATGGTGATTAGTGCACTCCTTGGGGCCCTGTTCTTATTATTGGAACAGAAAAAGGAAGCCATTGTGTTAAATTTAAACCACACCAGGAACATTAGAAGAAACTCCTCTGAAGGGAAGACTTTTGAGTTTTTAGCTGCTAACATTTCAATCCCCGGAGCAAAGGCTTGAGGGGTTTTGATCAAGGCATAGGCAATTGAAAGTTATTATAACAGTGTTATTTATTTTTATAGAGTATGATTATAGATTCTAAAATAACATACACAGCAGATGCAATTAAGTCATTTTTTTCCCAGGTGGCCTATGAACATGACTCATATACAGTGGCTCTACCTCATGATTTCATAAAAAAATATAGATATTGCAGTTGTAAGGTTTCCAGAGGGAGCGCCTTACTTTTTTTTTCAAGTTTTTTCAAGTTTGAACTGTTATTGTTGATGTTATTACTGTGATTGGTATCATCATCGACATCGTCTGTGGTGCCCATAATGGTTAAGTGCTTCAGTTTCACAGACTCAGCAGGCTGATGTCGAAGGCCATCCTCAGCGTCTGGGTGAGATTTCCCTTCAGGTCTTCTAGTTTTGCACTCACATCTTCACAGATGTGCAGGTTAGGCTAATTTATGATTCTAAGTTAGTCCATGCCTGCACATGCCCTGTGATGGACTGGCAACCCAAATCAGGGCTGTTTCCTGCATTGTGCCCAGTACAGCCAGGATACACTCTGGTCTTCCAGTGACCCTGAATTGTATTAAATGAGAATTAATGTATGTACTGTATGTACTACGTTTTACCCACACATTAATAAAACTTGCTTAGTCTAGTTTGGGGTCTGGTGTGGGGTGGGATTGGGGAGGGTGTCAATCAAGCAGCACTGGGCAGAATGCAAGGAACGATCATGACTATAGTCCAGTCCATCACAGAGTACAGCCATGTACCCACACTCACTCATAGGGAACAGTTTAATTTACCTCATATGTGGGACGAACAGTAGAGTACAGGAGGGCAATCTGCACACCGAAATTGACAGGCAGTCATCTAAATCCAGTCTGGGGGAGCCACGAGGCACCACAGAGCTGCTCAGCTTACATTGCCTTTTCTGGTTATGAAGTGCAGAACATTATGATAGCTGACAGCTACATTTATTTCTGTTATATTTGGTGCCAATCTTGTTATCTTGTTTCATACGTAATTGAAGTAAATGGGTTGACCTGGTTGGCTCCCCAACATTTTGTCTGACTTCTTATTCTTACTACAGGTCGAGGACAACACGTGTACACACACAGTGTAATACTGCCCTATGACTTGGCCTGGGAGCAATGGAACTAGAACTGTCCCCTGAAATTGCTTTCAAATTACAAAATAATAATAATTTTTTATTTGATTGAATTCATTAAAATAAAATAAGACTCCATACAAGCAAGTCAAGTTTTACAAAACTAAGTTCGAAACAAATCAACCCCCACCACTGAGAAAGAGAGCTACGCCAAAAGTATAAAACTTTAATAGATAGATAGATAGATAGATAGATAGATAGATAGATAGATAGATAGATA
>JANRMT010027041.1:23343191-23383032 GCA_026402145.1 Polypterus bichir lapradei
ATAGATAGATAGATAGATAGATAGATAGATAGATAGATAGATAGATAGATAGATAGATAGATAGAATGAGGCCAGTGCAATGCAAGTCCTGTTGGATGTTGGACTTTTTAGATGATGGTTTGGAAGAGCCAGTTGTCTATGAGGGCTACATCTGCAAGAGATGCCAGCTGATCCATCACCTCGAGCTCAGGGTCGCTGAACTGGAGGAGGAGTTGGCTGACCTGCGTTGTAATAGAGAATTGGCGGACTTGGCCCAGGTGTCCTTTAGAGAGATAGTGTGCACCCCTAAGGTGGCGCGGGAGGAGATTCCAGACCAGACAGGTAGGAATAGGTGGATCACGGTCACAAGGCGTAAGGTAAAGGGTGCACACTGTCCGGGGGCATCAACCCCAGAATTAGAAGTGTCTAACCGTTATCATGTCCTTGCGGAGCTGGACGGTGACTCTGATAATTCTGAGGTGGTAGGCAGGGTTGAGGAGCCCCAACGGGCCACCTCAAAACCAGTTCCCAGAAAGAGAGAGGTAGTGATAGTTGGGGACTCAATCATTAGGGGGATTGAAGCGCAGGTGTGCTCCAGAGAGAGAGAGTCTCGCACGGTGTGTTGCCTTCCGGGAGCACAGGTGGGAGATCTCCCTGGAAGGGTGGATAGGCTCTTGGCCAGAGCGGGGGTGGATCCAGTTGTCATTGTCCACGTTGGAACAAATGACATACATAAGGGTAGTCTGTCAGTTCTGCGATCCAAATTCAAAGAGTTAGGTACCAAGCTGAGGAGCAGAACTGACAAGGTAGTCTTCTCCGAAGTTCTGCCTGTGCCACGCGCCAGTCCAGGTAAGATTGAGGAGATTAGAAGGCTTAACGCGTGGCTCAAATCTTGGTGCAGGGTAGAAGGGTATAGGTTTATGGGGCATTGGGACTCCTTTTGGAACAGATGGGACCTGTTCCGCCGTGACGGGTTACATCTGAACCGGAGGGGCACCAATGTATTGGGGAGGCGTATGTGTAGGCTAGTCGAGGATTGTTTAAACTAGGAAATGGGGGGGCAGGGAGTTTAGGACAGGCCAGATTTAGATCTATATATGGAAGAACAAACAATGGTGTAGAAATAAAAATGCATAGTAATGTAAATTCTAAGCAAACACGTAAATGTAGAAGGATTAACACATTAAAAATAGCTTGCCTTAATGCTAGAAGTATTAAAAATAAGGTAAGTGAGTTGGAGTTGTATGTAGCAGAGCATAATTATGATATTATAGCAATAACAGAAACCTGGCTAAATAACAAAGATGGAGATGAGTGTAACATAGAGGGATACACATTTTTTAGGAAGGATCGACAGAACAGAAAAGGAGGTGGGGTTGCTGTTTATGCCAAAGAGAGTTTAAATGTAAGTCCTCTTCAGTTGGATGATGAGCCCCATCTTAGTGAGGACATGTGGCTTCGCCTGGAAAATATTAGGGAAAGAGGTCTTATTTTAGGAGTGTGTTATAGACCACCCAATTCAGACAATAATTTCAACGCACATCTTTTTAGTAATATCAAAAAGGCAAGTTTACAGGGGGATATTATAATCATGGGGGACTTTAATTATCCAAATATTAACTGGGATAACCTTACAGATGGAGGAGCACAAGAGCAGGAGTTTTTAGAAGTAATCAGCGACTGTTTTTTAACACAGCATGTTAAAGTACCAACACGGGGTGAAGCCTGTCTGGATTTAGTATTCAGTAATAATCAGGATAGAATTGAGGGTGTAGAGGTGATTGAACCACTAGGGTCAAGTGACCATAATGTAATACAGTTCTCAGTATTTTGTAATAGTACGGATGCAAAGACTAAAATTGTTAAGTTGAACTTTGGTAGGGCTAATTTTGAGAAGATGCGACAAAGTCTAAGTAGGATAGACTGGGATAAGCTTTTAAGTGTGGAGACAGTCGAGGAGCAGTGGAACAGGTTTAAAAATGTTTTACATGTAATGCAGGACAGATACATACCTAAATTTGGAATTAATAGAAAACTAAAAAAAACTCCACGATGGATTAATAAAGATTTAAAAAAGAAGTTGCAAAGGAAAAAACTGCTGTATAAGGCATATAAGACTAATGACTGCAAAGTGAATCGTAGAGCGTACGAAAATATGAGAGCAACCATTAAGAAGGATATCAGGGAGGCTAAAAGACAGTTGGAGAGGAATATAGCAGATAAGGCGAAAGAAGACCCCAAGAAATTCTTTCAGTATTTTAGTAGTAAAAGAACAGTCAAGGAGGAGGTCAAGTTCATCAGGAATAGTAAAGGGGAATTAAAAGATACAGACAATGAAATAGCAGATGCCCTAAACTTACATTTTTCGGAGGTGTTTACAAGTGAGCAAGTGGATAACCTCCCAGAGGTAAACGCAACTACTAAGGAGGTACTGAGGGATTTGGAAATTGAAGAGGGAGAAGTGCTGCTCAGATTAAATAGGCTGAAATCAAACAAATCACCAGGCCCAGATAATATTTATCCTCGTGTTCTTAAGGAGGCTAGTGAGTACATATATAAACCCTTGACACATATTTTTAGGAAGTCACTGAGCACTGGAGAGATTCCGAAGGACTGGAAAATGGCAAATATCATTCCATTATATAAAAAGGGTGACAGGGCAGATCCAAGCAACTATAGGCCAGTAAGCTTAACATGCATCACAGGAAAATTAATGGAAGGAATTATTAAGGATAAGATTGAGCAACACATAGCAAGGACAGGAGTTATTCTGACCAGTCAGCATGGGTTCAGAAGAGGGAGGTCGTGCTTTACTAACATGTTGGAATTCTATGAGGTTGCAACAAAAGCATACGATCAAAGTGGAGCTTATGATGTTATTTATCTGGACTTTCAGAAAGCATTTGATAAGGTGCCACATGAGAGGTTGGGCATCAAGTTAAAAGAAGTGGGAGTTAAGGGTGATGTTTTTAGATGGGTGCAGAATTGGCTCAGACACAGGAAGCAGAGGGTAATGGTGCGAGGAACCTCATCAGAACTGGCCGATGTTAAGAGTGGTGTTCCACAGGGGTCAGTGCTAGGGCCGCTGCTATTTTTAATATATATAAATGATTTAGATAGGAATACAAGTAACAAGCTGGTTAAGTTTGCAGATGATACCAAGATAGGTGGATTAGCAGATAATTTGGAATCCGTTATATCATTACAGAAGGACTTGGATAGCATACAGGCTTGGGCAGATTTGTGGCAGATGAAATTTAATGTCAGTAAATGTAAAGTATTACACATAGGAAGTAAAAATATTGGGTTTGAATACACAATGGGCGGTCGGAAAATCGAGAGCACACCTTATGAGAAGGATTTAGGAGTCATAGTGGACTCTAAGCTATCAACTTCCCGACAATGTTCAGAAGCCATTAAGAAGGCTAACAGAATGTTAGGTTATATAGCACGATGTGTGGAGTACAAGTCCAAGGAGGTTATGCTCAACCTTTATAATGCACTAGTGAGGCCTCATCTTGAGTATTGTGTGCAGTTTTGGTCTCCAGGCTACAAAAAGGACATAGCAGCACTAGAAAAGGTCCAGAGAAGAGCGACTAGGCTGATTCCAGGACTACAGGGGTTGAATTATGAGGAAAGATTAAAAGAGCTAAGCCTTTACAGTTTAAGCAAAAGAAGATTAAGAGGTGACATGATTGAAGTGTTTAAAATTATGAAGGGAATTAGTACGGTGGATCGAGACTTGTATTTTAAAATGAGTTCATCAAGAACACGGGGACACAGTTGGAAACTTGTTAAGGGTAAATTTCGCACAAACATTAGGAAGTTTTTCTTTACACAAAGAACGATAGACACTTGGAATAAGCTACCAAGTAGTGTGGTAGACAGTAAGACGTTAGGGACTTTCAAAACTCGACTTGATGTTTTCTTGGAGGAAACAAGTGGATAGGACTGGCGAGCTTTGTTGGGCTGAATGGCCTGTTCTCGTCTAGAATGTTCTAATGTTCTAATGTTCTAATAGATAGATATGAAAGGCACTATATGAAAGATAGATAGATAGATAGATAGATAGATAGATAGATAGATAGATAGATAGATAGATAGATAGATAGATAGATAGATATGAAAGGCACTATATGACAGATAGATAGATAATTATTATTAATTGATGTGCTAATATTAGGTTAGGTTTCTTTAGGTCACTTCAGGTCCGGTGAATACTTGACGTATCATAGCTGTGAAAATGACACAAAAGCTCTCCCTTGTTTGCTGCTACACTGCAAAAAATGCATATACAAAAACTAGACAAGTTGCTTTCCTTTTATTTAGCAAAAATATCTGCCAATGGGGAAAGGAAAATTTACTTGACAAGATTTCTTAAAATAAGCCTAAGAATCGTAAATCTTTATATTTATATTTTTTTTGATGAGTCAATAATCACAATAGGGAAAACAAGATTTAATGTCATGATTTAAATACTTTTCACTTGCTTAGATTTAATTTTTTTGCAGTGTACACATGGAATGCAGTCAGCGTGGTGAAAAATGACTTAATATACATCAACGTGCTTAATGACTAAATCGACTAATGGTGCACTGGTCTGAGCCATATGCCATCAATAAACGAGACACAACTGAAACTGTTCAGTCGATCAACTGAGAAGCAAGCCATGTTTCAAACACAAGACAAATGAGGATTTTTAACAAATAAGTCAGGAAATCGAAACTGAATAAGAAATCTGTGACTGGGCCGGACATTGGGTAATCTTACTAAAAAGGCAATCCAGAGGACACCAGTCTCAATGCTTAATCCAACAATCAAAACCAAGAACAGAAGCAAATAAATCTAAGAAACCAGAAAAATCCAACACACAAAATGCACTTTGTGAACATCAGGGTACTCGTGAAGGATCTGGTCCTTAGCCTCACAAGATATAAGCTGAGGGGGGTCCTCCAGCTGTGCCATCAGGGAGAGCCCAGCCAACAAAGCATGAGGACTGCTCTCTGTCATACATAGTACATTACTAAACATTACTTTCATAATGCACTAATAACAAAAATACATAAAAACAACAAACACGTGACAAAAAATAACAAAAAAACTCCCCAAGTATCAAATAAACAAAAAATAAAGTTAAGCCAGCACAATAACACTTGCAGACCCATAAGACAAAGCATATTTTTCTGGGCTGCTACAGTGGTCTGCACTGCTGTTTCACAGATCCAGTGTCATGGGTTCCAGCCCCTCATCATTGTACATATGGAGTACAGACATGTGCCCCTTCTATTTGTTATGAAGACAACGCAGCTGTTAACTCCCCAAATCAGCTTCATATACTGAATGGTCTCATCTCATTTGTCAAATGTTTTATGAACATTTTTCCAGGGCTATCTGGGTGGCTGTTGCAAGGTTAATATTCAAATCATGTATCTTCGATCAGATGGCACGGTGGGCCAGTGGGCACCACTGCTCTCTTATGGATCCAGTGTCATTGGGCTTGATTTCTGCACCCAGGAATGAACAAATAAATGGCAGTAACGATGGGGTTAATACAAATGCCCTCAAAGCCATCGACTGCATACCCAAGCAGTAATGTCACATCTGTAAGTTTTCTCACCACAGCCCTAGAAAAAACTCAACCATTTGATTGAACGACTTACAGATTACCTGGAAACCATTAATTTTTTTTTTTCACACTGAAAATGGATACGTCAGTTCTGTTTTCAGAGAGGTTGAAAAACCAGCTGTTGCTTGTTTCCTTCAACACAGTACTTTTATTTTGTCAATCTTTTGAAATGAGTTTGCCTGGGAAGTTTGTCATCTGGCAGAACAAATGGAATAAAGAACAAGAAGAGTGTTACGCTTTGAACACATTCACCAGACTGCTGGATGGGAGGTGAGGTGAGCTGCTGATAAATCCACAGGCTTCCAGACTAAGTGGTTAAGCTGAAGGCCTTAGATTCTTATAAATGTATGCCGCAGCCGAGGACAGAGTGAAGAAACATAGGAGCCTACTTGGTAGTGGAACTGTTTTTAAAGAAGAGGGTACTAGTGTGAGTTTTGTGGTTTGTTTGTTTTCAGTTTAAGGGTATTTAGTTTTGTAAAACATCACTGCAACATAGTGAGAGTGCAGACGGAAATGTCAAACGACTAAACTCTTTTAGGCACCCTGTCGACTCACTGTTCACTCTGTTACTGTCTCGTAATTGACTGTGTTCAGTGTTCAGTCAAGACCATGACTTCCACATTAAGAAGGCATGTTTTCATATCAAAACTTTTGTTGCTTCATTGGTAAGCTTTTACATTTTTGTTTTCCAGTGGTGTTCCCTGCGTCATAGCCTCCATTGTAAAGTGCTAGTGGTAGCAAGATTTTTTTAAATCTGTAGAAAAAGCTTAACTTTAGAACATAATTTCGTGTGGCAAATGCATAAATATACCATATTTGTGAAGAAATAACTTCAGCTTGAGTAATACTGAACTTATCCTTTAAGGTTATCTCCATCTATCTGTTATTATTGACTCATCAAAAAAATATAAATATTTACGATTCTTAGGCTTATTTTAAGAAATCTTGTCAAGTAAATTTTCCTTACCCCATTGGCAGATATTTTTGCTAAATAAAAGGAAAACAACTTGTCTAGTTTTTGTATATGCTTTTTTTGCAGTGTAGCAGCACACAAGGGCAAGCTTTTGTGTAATTTTCACAGCTATGATACGTCAAGTATTCACCTGACCAGAAGTAACCTAAAGTAACCTAACCTAATATTAGCACATCAATTAATAATAATCTATCTATCTATCTATCTATCTATCTATCTATCTATCTATCTATCTATCTATCTATCTATCTATCTATCTATCCATCTATCTAATTAACGCTTCAGAGACTGACCAGTGCCCGTTCTGTTACATGAGGGAAACCATCTTTCACTTCTTCATTCACTGTGAATGGCTGAAGCCGTTGTTTATGTTCTTGGATTTTCTTTTAAGTGGGTTTGGGTTTAAGTTCTCAAAAATTTGTTTTGTCTTTGGTATTAACTATAATCAGAAAAACAGGAATAAATCTGTTATTGGGAATTTCCTCTTAGGACAGGCCAAGTTGGCAATCTTAAAAACGAGGAGAAATAAAGAGAAAAACCTCATGGGGACCGACGCTCTGATGCTCTTCAAAGTTTTAATTAAAAGTCGACTGAAACTTGAATTCATGTACCATAAACTAACAAACAATTTAGAAATGTTCAGCGACATGTGGGGGACACGACAGGTACTGTGTGCTGTGGAGGGGGGTGAACTGGTGATCAAATGGGAATGAAAAGTAGTGGTGGGCATCGACAAAATAGTTTCTAATTAATGTGCGGAGTAGGAGGAGTGTAAAGGGGGAGTAGTGGTGGTCTTTGTGTTATAATGAAATGTCAATTTTTTTGATTATATTATCTATGTGTGGTGTAGGAGGAGTATAAAGGGGGAGTAGTGGTGGTTGTCTGATATATACCTTTTTGTTTTATCCTGAATATTGGATTTGTTTGCCTTTTGACTGTGTATATTGTTAATATTTTTCTTTTATGGTCATAATAAAGGTAATTTTAAAAATAAAATAAATATCTATCTATCTATCTATCTATCTATCTATCTATCTATCTATCTATCTATCTATCTATCTATCTATCTATTATATAGTGCCTTTCATATCTATCTATCTATCTATCTATCTATCTATCTATCTATCTATCTATCTATCTATCTATCTATCTATTATATAGTGCCTTTCAATACCCCATAGTCTCCATTTTAAAGCAATTTTTTGTGGCAAACGCATATTAGCATGTTTGTGTAGAAATAACGTTAGCCTGAAATATACCAAACTTATCCTTTAAGAGTCTTTTATAATAATTCAAATGAAACCTTAAAGTGCACCATAAAACAGATTTCATATTATGTGACTTCTAGTGTTTGGATATGTCAGACTTGCTGACTACCCTTGCTGATCTTGTTGCCAGACCAGTCAATTAACACAACCAAAAATCACTAGCCATGTCAAATTTAACATCTGTATGCCAACCATTTAGCACAGTCCTGCTCATCCCTTTTTGTTTCAGCCAATAATGTGCTGCCTGATGGAACTGGTGCTCTATGAAGGGTTAACAGGCATGGAAGTTTCACCTGCAATTTATGCCCTTTTCTTTCTTTCCTTTTTCCATCCTGTCTTGGTATGTAAGACACAAGACATCAGACAAACTGTTTGTAAGGTCCATAACACCCATGTTTCTTATTCCTTGTCACTGTATTCTATTTATTTTATTTCCAGATGAGCATTCATTGTTTGTCAGCTCTCATGCCCACAAGCCCATCCCCATGAAAATTCAAACATGTTTGATTCTGTTTGGGCGAGTCACCGATTAGTTGGACCGAGTCACTGACTATGTCAGACTAGGCAAATGGACTTCACTGGAGTGTGCTGCCGACTGTCTACGACTCACTAAGATTGTTTAAATGAAGGATGCAACTGAAAATTACTGTAAAAGTCATATAATGTGACAAGACCATAAATTAACATTTTCAAACCCTAATAATCCAATTCAAGGTCATCCAGGGGGTTATCCAATCCCAGGAGCAGCACAGAGGACAAAAATGTTCTGGACAAGGTCCCAGTTCATCACACTGTCCACTCTCACACACAAACCCACCACCTAAAGTTTCACCTAACTTGCAAGTCTTTGTGAATCAATTTGAAGGACATGCAATCTTCAAATAGACAACTACCAAGCAGGGAATTCAAACCCAGGATGCTGCAGCAGCCCTAACTGCTGTGGTACCATTCCAACGATGAGATGGGCGGGCAAATTAATTCAATTGGTTCTTCCTTGGAAATAGGTTGAGATTGCATGGGAAAAACTGAATTTATTTTTTAAACTAGTACAAATTTGTTTTTCTTGGCGGGTCTCCCTTAGGAACAGTTGGGTCTGGTTTAAAGCCAAGGGTAATGTAATGTCAGAAAAAGTTATTTTAAAGAGGTGTAGTCAGTGACACTTTTCATTTTACTAATGTGTGAAAATATGAGTGCGGAGCAAAACTCAATCACCAAGATTTCTTTTAAGAATTATTTAAGATTTTTGGAGAAGCTACATCTCAGGAGAAGCTAAGATTTTTTAACAAGAAAGTGACTGTAATTACAGCAACATGTGCACGCATATGTTCCATCAAAAGAACGTTCAGCAGAGCGTGACTCGAAAAATTCCTGGACTGAGAGGTATGAGTTATGAGGAGAGCTTGAGGGAGCTGAACCTTTTCAGTTTAATCAAACCGAGACACAGGACAATGGATTCTTTCAAACGTTTTGATGATTATGAGGGACTGCTTTAAGCTGAACACAAATATAATTTCAGATTGACTGCATCACGCAGGAATTTGGTGGTACATGAAATTCACTTTTATTGAAATTAGTGTGTTTAATCGCTTAATGATGCTAATGTTTTGCTGCTGATTTTCATTTATACTAAGTGTATGATGCTTCTCACTTCAGTTTCCAACAATCGTCAACCGGTATTGATGGATTCCACTTGCCCTGTTACCACTTTTTCCATCATTGTAATGTCCTGTTGAACCCTCTCTATATTTGTCTCTGACTACATCAAGATCAGTAGGGAAGAAGTCCAAGTGTGAATGCTGAAAGTGAATCTTTAATGTCTTTAATGACATGTTGAATTTCCTGGTTTTGTATGCTTGAAGCATATTGTCAATGACCTGGATGTAGTTCTTAATCACCTATTTTACCATGACCATTGTCTCCTGATTGCTCAGTTTGGCTGTCTGACCACCTCTTGAAAGTGTGGTGGTTGTTTCATATATCTCCCAGGTAAGAATTTTGGAGGACACTGTGCTCTTGGAAACCTTCAATGTTGCAGAATTGTTTTTGTAGTCGTTCCCTAGATCTGGGTTTAGACACAATCCTGTCTGTAAGCTCTGCAGAGAATTCCTTTGACCTCATGGATTTGGGACGTTCTGTAGAAGATGTGTGCCTTTCCTAATTAAGTCCAATCAAGCCACAGGTGAACTTCAAACAAGGTGTAGAAATATCTCAGTGATGATTAAGAGAATGAGATGCTCCTGAGCCACATTTCAAGTGTCATAGCAAAGGGTCTAAATCAGCGTTTCTCAACCTTTAAGTATTTGCGACTCGAGTTTTCATAACAGTTTTAATCGCACCCCCCCTAACATTTTTTTGAAATGTAGATGCATATTTTATTATACCTACTTAACTTTTATCGACATGTATCTAACTCTATATTTATTGTTCTAGTATCAGAATGTAGTTTAAGTTAATTTGTTTTGGTTTCAACAGATTTTTTTTTCATATTTTTGATTCTTGTTTTCTTTTTTCACATCTTCGCGCCCCCCTTTTTATTATTTCGCCCTCCCCTAGGGGGGCCCGCCCCACAGGTTGAGAACCACTGGTCTAAATACTTGTATGAATGTGATAAGTCCGATTTTTCTTTTTAATGAAGATGCTAAAATTTGTAAAATCCTGCTTTTGCTTTGTTCTTCTGGTGAATTTAGTGTTGTTTGATGAGGGAAAAAATTAATTTAAATGATGTTAGCACAAGGTTGAAACATAACAAACGTGATAAAAGTGAAGGGCCCTAAATATTTTGTGAAGACACTATATGTGTGTGAGTGAGCTCTGCAAAGGAGTACATTCAATTTTCATTCATGTGAGTGTTTTCTGGAAGTGGTTTAATTAACATTTTAGTAAAAATTAGGCCTGAGAAAGTTAAGGCATTCACTTCTGTGATTAATGTGGCCTGTTTAACGCCTTATGAAATATTATCACATCCAGAGCCAGCAACAAGACACTCGCGTCAGGCAGTCCTTTAGTCAGGTGGCATTTTCATGTAATTATTTATTTTTTTTACATTATGAAACAGAAATACAAAAAAAGTTAAGTGTGAACCTGAAAAATTACTTACACATCCAGTACCATATTTATATAATACTTCTAAAGATTTTGAGAGTAAAAGAATTTTATTTAAAACTTTTGAATTATATGTTTCACAAAGCCTTGCCCCATGTCAGCACGTGGTACTGGTGTTCATTTCCTTGAGTTACACATACCGACATTGAAGCAGTAGGGTGGGGGGTTGGGGGCAGGGTTATGGTAGTCCTGGAGCAATACTAAAGAAAAGTTGCAAAGGTAAAAATTACTCTCTCTTTTCTTTTTTTCATGTCATGCTTCTTTAAGAAGATCAAATCAATGTCATATCATATACGTGAAAAATACATTTTCATTGAGTGTGACTAAACCCAAAATAAGTTTCTAGTACTTTTGTATTTAACTCGCTGGCCTGCCAGGTAGCTCACAGTGTTGACTGCCCTAATATGATGACAAAGTTCTACAAAACAGGAGTGTAATGATTATCCCTACCCATCATTCCAGTTTGCAGTATGTTCACTAATTTATGCAAAGAACTCAACATAACTATCCAAGTTATGCATGTTGTGAGGTTTTGAGTGAGACAGCTGCTACAGAGAATTTTTTGTGTACCAGGAGCAAAGGTGTAGATAGAGCAGTGTTTTCCAGCTGTTTTTCTGTGGTGGCACACTTTTTGTAACCCAAAAAAATCAAAGGCACACCACGATTTTACCAACCACAAAAGTATTAAATCAATAGACTTGCTAAACTGTCCGAAAGGGCAAGACTATCAGAGATGCAGGCACAAAAAAAAAGCAGCTTGGAGGTTGGCGTTCACAGACACACAGCACTGACTGAGCACTTTTTCCCAGGTGCTTTTTCCTTTTGTCCGCTCACACAGGTGGTCCTATATGGCACACCTGGGTAGCTCTCATTGTGCACCAGTTGAAAAACATTTGTTTAGAGTATAGTTATAGTAGATGGCCCACCTTAAATCCCTTCACACCTCTACCAACAGCGTCTTTTGTGTTGTAAATGTGTTGATCAGCACAAGCAGCAAGCAGCCTGTTGTCCCATCCCCCCCACTTGACGTAGCTCAACTCAGGCAAAAAGTTCTCCCAGCTCAAGCCAAGGCTCCTTATCTCCATGTGGGGTGCCTGGGGTTGTACAGGGTAAATAATACAGTATATCGTTATTTGGAATACATGCATTTCATACATTTTCCATGTCTACAAAGATCTGGGTAAGTGTAGGATGAAAGGAAATGCAAGAAATGCTGATCACATACCTAAAGCAGAAACGTTTTCCATGTTATACTAATAATGATGTGAAGTGTATTATTTATGGAGACTTGAGTCCAAATATCAAATAAACACATGCACTTTTATTCAGGAAGATAACCAAAGGAAAAAAAAACATTCAATTTATATGTTGCTGTCAAATAGCAACAAGCTCAAATGTTAATCAACAGAAAGCTAACACGTATTCCTGGATGGTGCAGAGGTATGAGCTGCTGCCTTATAACTGAAAGGTTGCGGGGCCGAGTCCTGGCGCTTTGTGTTTTGATTAGTGAACTGCTCCTATGATTATTACTATAATATAATAAAAGCATACATTTGACTTGAATTTGTAACATCCAGTGTAAATTTTGGCTGCTTGTAAAAGTTAGCGCTTGTATTTTTATAATTCCGTTTTATTTTATCAGCGATGTTCACATGGTACAACGAACTTGCCTCTCCTCTCTGAGTTGATAATGTTTATCTCCATTCTTTTCACAAGAGCAGTGCTGTGGCTGATGCCTGCTCAGAATTTTTTGTTATACCGGCAATCAAAGATACGATGTCCCATGACCGCTGTCAGACTGGACAAAGGCAGAACCGTAACAACAGACAGCTTCTTCACAGCACTTTTTCTGGCTAATAGATGGCTGCACTCTGCTTGGCACCATAAAGTAAAATGGGACTTCCACCTGCAGCTAAAGTCGATTTAGTATGCAAGCAATTTGCCACGCTAATGTTTAGATCTGGCAGTGTCATGCTGACGGTGTAAGCGACCAAAAAGAAGAAGCCTTTGATTTCAGTCTGCAACAGCCAGTGTAAAGTTTTGCTACCTGTAAAAGATATCGTTGAAGGGATATAAGCAGACACACAGTACCCTGCAATAGACTGTTCACGGTTTGTTCATGCTCGCTGGTATAGGCTCCAGCGCACCCCTGTTTTTTTGACTAAGTAGGTTTAGACACTGACTAGAATTATTGCATGGACTAGTAATACGACAATTTCAGAATTGTTTGTCTTTAAAAATTCTCTTAAAAAAGATGTAGTTTCTTTTGCTTAATTTGGTACCCAATTTTATCTTTAAATTAGTAATGAACACGCCTTCAGAAAGTGGGGATAAATTATGGAGCAATGTTAAGATCAATAGAAAAATCCACCAAAATCCCCCTTAATGAAGCAGTGTTCAGAGTAATGGGAGAATTGACAGCAATTGCTGGTGGCATTAGTTGATTGGAGGATGTAATAAAGTTGTGCATATTAAGAGTCAGATGATGTGATGTATTAGATGAGGTAATGGTAACAGAAAAAGGATAAAAACAGATGAATTGTTTAATAGATTGCTCACTCCACGGACTAAGACATTTGTGCATAACAAATACAGAAATGCTTTGATCTGGGCCCTGTGACTGCCTTCTTCTTCCATGACAGTTCCAGGTACCATCAAAGCATGGCTGGATCCACTGAATGACAGAGACAGCAGTGAGGACAGGGCCATGAGTATACCAGCTCCACTTTACATAACGGGTGAGGTAGGTGGTCTTCATTGTAGTCTGATGACCAAGAAGGAATGAAGACGAGAGGAAGAAAGCATTTTGAGAGAAGTCTACCAGTCTACCAAGGAAACAAGAGAAATGCTTTGGGAATTACCCGTGCACAATTAAGTGCCAAAGTAGAGGTGAATGGCTGGATTGTTGCCTGAACTTTTATTGACTTGATTTTTGAATATGCCACTTATTTCTTTGTGACTTTAGCTCCAAAAAAAGTGTACAATATTAAATATGGTTTGGCACCGGAGATAATAATAAACATTTTTTTAGCACTATTTTTTTCAGTAGTTGGTGTTCGTCATTCCCTGACTGGTGTGTGGATCATTTACTACAAGATGCCCAGGGTTTTGTACATGCGGGGATGAACAGCATGGGGATCGCACACCTGCAGTGGGAACGTAACCTAAGAATTTTCTTAAGAAATGAAGTAACTAGTGTTCAACCTCAGATTGGCTTCCTTCTTGCGCCAGTTGCCTTCAGATCCCTGTTACTTTGACTGAGAGGTATGAGATAAAGAGAATGGATGGATGACAGACATTATTGTCATTTAACATTTGATGTATGAGATACAATTGGTTGCATTTGTTTTGTTTTTCCAATTGGAGCACAGACAGAAGTGACTCGCTCATAGTCATGCAGTGGCAATAGCGGCATCTGAACCCCCAACCTCAGGTTCTGCACCACTACATCACACTGCCTGCCATGGAAAGTTCACTCTGTTATGAATCAGCTCCTACTACCTATTGACCTTACTTGTTATGGTCCTAACTTCTCGTTTTATTAACTTCCCCTTGGATTTGCTTTTCCTATGTTATTTATGCAGCCTTGTATGATTGATAAAGCGGTTTCTCCAAGAGCAGTGACAGTGCGCCCCAAAGGACTATAAATATGTCAGCATCACGCTGCACTTTGGCCACTCCGGGACTTCACAGACCCGCTGTTTCCAGGTGCGGCTTGTCCCTGAGAGATTTCCACTGTTTTATAAGAGGCAGGAGTGTCCCCAAAGACGATGTCTAACTGCCATTTATGCACTCGGCATGATCTCTGTTTTTTATTTTGTAACATCTCACTCCCTGACTAGAAAAGGAAATTCTTCTGTTTATGACTCTTTTTTACAGAAATCACCACTTGCAATTTTTTTCTCTGCACGTCTTCATTTATCTGACACAGCTTCAAGATTCTTATCCGATTGCATAAACTAAGTGCATCAGAAAACTTAGATGTTAAAAAGACCATCTTAACAGAGTAGGAAAAATAATGTTTTCTTTCCATTTCAGGAATGCTTGGTGGTTGTTCAACTTGTTTGTGCCCTGAGCATGCGTCTTTTGGAACAAGATTTCTAGAATCAGTCCAAAATGTTGTCAAATGCCAGGAACAAGTAATTAGGAAAGAGGTACTGAAATAAGCTAAGGGGGCTGTGCACTCGACGGGACAACACAGTTTATCTCAATAAGGCTACGAGGCAAAGACAGGTTTTGATTTTAACAAACAAGGACGGCCAAAGTCTTTTTAAAAAGGGAGAATGGTGCATTCTGCAGTGGCGTACTAAAATATTCAATCCCCTTGAAAGTAATCATAATTTTCTACATGACAAAAGATTTGTACACAGATTTATCCATTTAGTATTTGTAATGCGAACTCTTATCTTATGTTGTAATAATACATTTCCAAAGTCCAAATAAACCATTTTCTGTAGATAACTAAACTGAAGAAGAAAAACTCTGTAGTTACTGTTATAATCTCTTATATATATGTATTTCTCCTGTGGTTCGTCCTGCTTCCACTTCAAAACCGGTCCTGCCCACTTGCTTCCCCACACTGTCGGCGAATCCTCTTCAAAACCGGTCCGACCTACACGCAGCCGACACGGCATTTCTCGATTAGCGTTTGCTTCCATGGGTGCACACATAACTCAACCTCCTGGCCACGGACCATACTGTTTTAAAATACACGGGCAAATTTACCACCAAATCTCTCCACTATACGCTAACACTTCTACCTCTCCAGGATATGGACAGTTGTATGTTTTTGACACAGCACAAGATACTGAAGTACACTTACAAAATAAAGCAAACTCTGCATGCAGCGAAAATTGACTTCTCCAGCTAGATGCCATGCTCAGAACCATCAACCCCTTCGCTAAATCATACAAACACATGCATAAAATCGCTCAGTCCAATCCAACAGCATCTGTACGAATGGCTTTCAAGGAATACCCTGGGCAGGATTTATGACGATACAATGCCCCGACATGTCACACCGATGTTGCAGCGATTTTCGTCGGAGAAGAAAGACATTTGCATCTATCCCAGAGGCAAGTCCTGTAAACAGATTTCCATGCTCAATATGAATTGCGATCCTATGGTTTACCCACTTTCATTCCCTGACAGAGACATTGGCTGGCACAAACATTTGCAACATGTTCCCAATAAAAGAACCGCCAACCGAATCAGGCTTACTAAATGCCAATTTTACGCATACAGATTATCAATGAGTAATACATTTAGTATTTTGCACTATTCCAACAGTATGTCGCAGATGCGTATGTTTAAACAGAGGGCGCGCGTCTCAACTATCTCAGATTACATCAACAAGATCTGCGCGTGGAACAATACAAATGACTATCAGACACACTGCAAACAAAGGCTAAAAAATAACAACGTACGTGTAGGCAAAGTGATCATATTACCGTCCACATTTCCAGGAAGTCCAAGATACATGCAACAAAACTATCAGGATGTCATGGCCATAGTACGTAAATTCGGAAAGTCTGATTTATTTATCACTTTCACATGTAACCCTGCTTGGCCCGAAATTCTACATGCACTGTCGGATACCCAAAGACCGGAGCACAGACCTGATATTGTAGTACGAGTCTTTTGGATTAAGCTGCAGGAATTACTTAGAGACATTCTACAACGACATCTTTTTGGGGTTGTTATCGCTTATATTTACGTAATCAAATTTCAGAAGCGCAGCCTTCCTCATGCCCACATGCTGTTTACTCTTCACAATAATTCTGAAATAAGAACCGGAAAAAAGAAGAAGAAAGAAGCATTTCTTTCTTCTTGATTTCTGAATTCCTTTCTCACTGTTTTCTGTTCCTATTCTTACACCGCCTTATGCTATGGCAAGCGTCGGCCAGTAAGTATTTAAACCTCTGTGCTTTGGAAGCTCCAGGTTTACACAAAAGACAAATTAATCACACACGTCACAATGGTGACAGGCATTTGACAGTCATAATTAAACATTATTGTGAGTCCTTTCTGTCTCGCTGGATATAAAAAGCCCCTTTTGTAAGGCCATAGTCTTTGTAGGACAATTACTGCATAAATGAAGACAAAGGAGTATCTGCTGATGTCAGAAACAAAGTAATTGAAATGAAGACAGGAAATGGCTACAAAACATAATCAAAAAGTCTGACTGTCTCGTTGTGCACTGCTGGATCCATCATCAGAAAGTGGAAGTTTCATCAGAGCACCCTGACTCTCAACAGAACAGGCCGCCCTCCAAAACTAAACACCAGAGCGAGACATCGACTGCTGAGAGAGGAGACTTAAAATCCAACCAGTCCAGTCTCAGAAGTCTGCAATGTGAAGGTACAGGGGTCCACAATTTCAAGAGCTCTCCATTACATCTTGCCTGAAGAAGGGGCCTGAGTTGCCTCGAAAGCTTGCATATAGTAATCTGTTTTAGTTAGACAATAAAAAGGGTCATTTTACTTAACTTCGCACTACATTCATAATGGCTAACATGGTATAACACCCTAGTACTAAAGAGCTCTGGAAAAAAAAGGCCTCTATGGGAGGGTAGCAAGAAAGAAGCCATTCCTTCAGAAGGTCCACCTAAAAGCAAGCATGGCATTTGCTATAAAGCAGGAGAAAGACCCAGTTAAGATTTGTTTTATGGTCAGATGAGACCAAAATAGAACTTTCTGGCCAGACATCAAAGAGGAGTGTGTGGCCTAAAACTAACACTGCTCAGGCATCAAGAAACACCATGTTGGAGACAGCATCAGGTTATGGGGATGCTTTTTATGTGCTAGGACTGGGAATCTTGTCAGAGTTGAAGAGACAATGGATAGACACAAATACCTCAAAATATTGCAGGAGAACCTGTTCCAGTCTGTGCTATGAACCTATGGCCCAGGAAAAGATTCATCTTTCAGCATGACAATGACACTAAGCATAAGGCCAAAGTGACACTGAAGTGGCTCAAAAACAGAATGGTAAATGTTTTGGAATGGCCAAGTCAGAGCCCTGATCTTAACCCTGTTGACAATCTGTGGCACTATTTGAAAACTGCTGCCCACAGGTGCCAACCCACCAAATGAGAGGATCTCTAGAAATTCTGACAGTATGACTGGGGAAGAATCCCACCTGAACAATGTGCAAAACCAAAAGAATGAAGGCTGTTGTTGCAGCAAAACGTCTCTTGATAAAGTTTTAACATTTAGGGCTTGAAGACTTAGGCCAACATTAACTGTAGAGTTCTACGTCTTCAGTTAAATATCTACAGAAAATGGTTAATTTGGACGTTGGAAATGTATTGTTACAGCAGAAGGGTCCACATTAAAAATAGTGAATGGATACATCTGTGTACAAATCTTTTGTCTTGCAGAAAATCAGGATAATTTCCAAGGGGATGGATTACTTTTGCACACCACTAGCCTTAGTTTAATGCCATCATTTTCTCAATGTTTGTTAGCCGCGAGGTGTAAATCCTTTTAATGCATCATTTTTAGGAGACTGGCAGCTTTTAAGGGCTTGAGGAATGAACTTCAGCTTAGAAGAAAGCATTCCAAAAATGGCAAAGTTAAAGAAAAATTTTGATTGAGAGTGACGCGGTAAAGCAAGCAATGACTGAAGTGGACATACTTCTTGCTTCGGGGTTTGTATCATGTAAAGATGAGAATCTGAGACATTAGAAGCATTGGAATGTTGCTTAGATCTTAAAAATCTCAGGCTTGGGTTTGGTGTAGTTGTTTAATAAAGAAATGTATTGTGGGGCTGGATAAGTGATTGATGCCTTTGCTTCAGAATACATGCATTAAAAATGGATGGTGGGGCTTAGAAAATGAATGAACGAGTGAACGAACATGAAAGAATGAATGAATGAATTATTTAATTAATTCTTTGCTATGGAGATACAGCAAGAAGTTGGGTGAGTTGACAACTTTACGTTTCCCCCAATATCTAACTTTCAGAATTCTTTAACTGGAAAACCCAGCAAATAAAATGAAATTCCATTACCACAAAGTCGTGGAGGTCAGCGTCTATCCCAGCTGTATCGGGCACAACGTCCACTGGACACAAATAATAGTAATACTTACTAATTATTACTTTTTACGATTTAATTTTTACTATAAGTCTCAAGCACTGCTAGCAATGCATGTTAAAATGAGAATGGAGAAGTAATCTTATTTTGCTTAAACTGTAAAGGCTCAGCTCTTTTAATCTTTCCTCATAATTCAACTCCTGTAGCCCTGGAATCAGCCTAGTTGCTCTTCTCTGGACCTTCTTCTAGCGCTGCTCTGTCCTTTTTGTAGTCTGGAGACCAAAACTGCACCCAGTACTCCAGATGAGGCCTCACCAATGTGTTTTAAAGGTTGAGCAGAGCCTCCTTGGCCTTGTACTCCACACATCAAGGCGCTATATAACCTGACATCCTGTTAGCCTTCTTAATGGCTTCTCAACACTGTTAGGAAGTCAATAGCTTAGAGTCCACTATGACTCCCAAATCCTTCTCATAAGGTGTATTCTCGATTTTCAAACCCCCCATTGTGTATTCAAACCTAACATCTTTACTTCCTATGTGTAATACTTTACATTTACTGACATTAAATTTCATTTGCCACAAATCTGCCCAAGCCTGTATGCTATCCTAGTCCTTCTATAATGATTCACTGGATCCCAGATTATCTGCTAATCCACCTATCTTGGTATCATCTAAAAACTTAACCATCTTGTTAGTTATATTCTTATCTAAATCACTTATATATATTAAAAATAGCAGCGGCCCTAACACTGGAGAAGCGCAAGGTGGAAGGGGGGGTTGGGGATAGTAAAAAGAAAGAAAGAGGCAGAGAGAGAGAGCGCAGCATTGGGGAAAGAGAGAGGTCAACGCGGTCAGGGGTCCCAGATGGAGCGAGTGATCGATGCACGTGGGACAGGATTGTGCCCAATGAGTTAACAGAGTGGGTAAGATCAGGGAAAAGTCTGCCCTCAGAATCTGAGGGACGACCGAGTGCAGGAAGGAAGATGGGAGGACAACTGAACACGAGCGGTCAGGCAGACGCCGACGGAGGCAGCCATGACAGGGGTCGGTAGAATGAGGACTGCGGTGGCTGAAGTGTCTCTCCTGCTGAATATACCTAAAAGTGAGCTGGAGAGGCTGGGAAGGAGCAGAGCTTGGCTGGTGTGACCCCAATGTTGTCAGTAGGATTTTAATCTCGTTTTAGCCTTGTTTTAATCATCTGGGATTTTTACCTGTTTTATTGGATTATTTATTTAATGCCTGCAACACTGCACTATTTATTTGGACACTTTTTTTGGTTTTGTTTTAAATAATAGCACTTTGCGCATTTTGCACCATCCCCTTACTTCATTGTTGTCTTCATTGTCCAGCTCATCCGGTTACATTACCGATGGTGTCTGGTTCAAGAGATCCCAAACTGGAGACGGGAGCCTGGAGCAGACCCAGCATCATCACACACACACATGTGCACAAAGGGGTCAGCTGAAGGGTTCTAGTGACTTTATTTCTACTGCCATTCCAGGGGGTTGGCACTATGTCCTAATGCCTTTTCTCTGTCTCCCTTTGCCCACCTGGACTCATCTCTTCCTGCTGGAAGAACTGAGAACCTGGACCCTCTTTGTTAGTTCAGGTTGAACTGGCTTCTGAAAAGATGTTTCCTCACCTTACACTTATACAGGGTGCCCAGGCTGGTACCCCAACTCCTTATTATTGTATTTTCCTTCTCTTACAAGGGATAGTTAGCTTCTGACTCATTATCTAAACAAGATACAGGACTACAGAATAAGAAAATGTGGTTAATTCAAAAGGAAAGGATTAATTGCATCAGGTACACAAGAGTAAAACTAAAAAACCTGACTGTAATAGCCATTAGTATAATAATATAAGTGTGTCAGTATCAGTTGATTAGCCATGCCTTTGCGTACAATAACTAGGTGCTCTTTTAGTCTGTTATAGTCTGTAGGGCAGAGTGGTAGCTCTGAGGCTGGGGATTTGCACTGGCATTTTGTAGGTTGTCGGTTCAAATCCTGTAAACGCCAAAGGTGACTCTACTTTGTTGGGCCCCTGAGCAAGGCCCTTAACATGCAATTGCTCCATCCTGGGTATGATGTTAATCTGCATCCAGCCCTCCAACCTGCTGGGAAAAAAACCTGGGGGTTGTGGCAGAATTGGCACCATAAAAAACCTCCCAGTGTTCCATTCCATCTGAACTAGTGTGGCGCTGAGGTGTCACCTGTCACATGGCTGCACTAGGGTTCTAATCTGGGGTCCCGAAGTGGTTCATCCTGTGGTGGGTGTGGCGATGCGCTGTATCAACGTCTGTGCTCCTAACCTCACTATTAGTCTGTCCTGCTTCTTACTTTCATTCCATAAAACGTTTTCGGTTAGATGATTGCTGTGATGCTGGACATGGTTTTTTGATTGTTTTAGTTGGTGTGATGTACGTCTGGAGTCAGCATATCCAGAGCATTACCTCCCCCGGTGCACTAGATGGCAACCCCCCGGGTCGCAATGGTGTCTCCCGCAAAGCTCAATGGGAGCTGGAGTTTGGAGCAGCCCTGTTGGGTTCCATGGGCACTGTCAGCTGAGCCCTGGAGTGCAGCTCTCCCACCACACCTGGGTAGTGCTGCTGGAAATGCATCAACAAGCACCTGGAACACTTCCAGGTGCCGCATATAAAGAGTCAGCAGACACTACTCGAGGAGCCAGAGTCAAGAGGAAGTGGACAAAGCTTGCCCAGAGCAGTAGAGGGAAGAAAAGGGAGACAAAAAGAGAGAGAAGAAGAGAGTATTGTGTTGTGCTGTGGTTGTGGGAAACGGGAAGGCGTTTCCCACGAAGGAAAATGAAGGAAAAATAAAATTGTGTGCTTATACTTGTGCCTCTGCATGTGTCTGTGTCGGGTTTGGGCGGCAGTCTGCCCGCCTTGTGGTCCACATTGGATAAAGGAAATACTATTTTTGGAACGATGTTTTGACAAATTTAATATGTTTATTATGTTCTTTAATTTACCTGTGTTTTGTAATAAAGTTCTTTAAATTATATGGAAGAAGTTACAAAACATTTATTTATACAGCATGTTTTCATGCAAATGATGTAGCTCAAAGTGCTTTACGGAATGAAGAAAGAAAAAAAGAAAAAATATAAAAATAAGATTCGTCAATACTAATTAACATAGAATAAAAGTAAGGTCTGATGGCCAGGGAGGACAGAAAAAAAAAAAAAAAAAGTAGTTTAACACGTCAGAAATCTTCAGTTCTGCATAAGGTGACACTTAACAGGGAGTCGCTTCCATACTGACCTTTTAGGACCTGCCTGCACAGATGGGGGTTATTCAAAAGGAAAGGAGGAATTGCGGCAGGTACACAAGAGTAAAACCAAAAAACTTGACTGTGAGAGCCATTTGTATTAAATATATCTTCTTAAATAATACGCTACCGTGGCTGTCCGTTTGTCTGTCAAGGATTTAAATCACTTGTAGCTCGCAAAACTGTTTGACCTATTGACCTGAAATTTGGTACAAATATACTGTTGAAAAGGCAATATATTATTTATATGTTGTATCCCTTTAATTATTTGTCTTCCACCTTGATTTATTAGTTATTGTGATTGGCCCGTGGTGAGTTGGAACTTGGCCAATCACGGGGCTTCACTTTGAACATTTAGATTAGTTTGGTGGCGTCTGAGCAGTAGAGTAGGAGCTTCGTTTAAATGTGAAAGTTTGCGTAATTAATTATAAAGTAAGTGGAATTCGTTTATCATTAAAGTATATTGTTTATATGTTTACATTTGTAATTTGGATATATATATATATATTTAGTACTGTTTCTAAATATTGACGTTTGAAGAAGTTAAAGTATAGTTGAACAGACGCTATATGGAGTTTCTCACATTGTTTGTTATGGAATTGCGGTATTATCATTTCCTCATATATAATATGTATATCTGTTAAGAATAATTACTTATTTAAGTTGAGTAAATGCTTTGTTGTTTAACGTTCTAGTAATTACCGATATTGATGTTATCTGGGGTGTAGTACACCATCTACTGGATAAATGAAGTATCTGTTAATGACTAATGTTAACATTGACGAACTGAAGAGAAAGAAACTGGGATAACTAATTTATGTTTATTATTATTTATTTAGACCATATCTTCACATTGTATAAGTTTGGAAGAAATTAATAAATAGAATTTGGACATCTTCATCTATCCCTGACCGGATGTGTACAGTGGTTGTAATTTAATCTGAACCAACATAATTCTTCACTACATATACTATGTGACGTCTACTATCCACTTTCAGGGTGATGATTTTTATTACTCTTTTTATTTTTATTTTATTTTGTTGTAGAATCTACTCTCGGCAGCATGCAACAGGGTGGCTGTGCGGCGCATGTGTATGGGCGCCATTCTCATTCTCTACCACCTTCGCCATCACTTCCCTACCTCTTCATATCTTGAGTCATTCTTGAGAAGATTGAAGAGTTAAGTGCCAGCTTAAGTGAAAAATTAAGAAAAATGTACTAAGTAATTGTAACACAAACACTGACTTAATCAGTTTTAATGCGAAAAGATGCCGATGGAAGAAGAGAAGAAGTGGGCCGCTAGGGTGGAGAAAAGAAGAGCTGCTCAGGAAGCAGCAAGTGCATCAACCTCTGAGCAAACGAATGCTAAATGTACAGAGAAAAAGAATGAAAACTATAAGTCAAGTGTATTCACTGCACGTTATCATGCAGTGTGCCATTACTGGTCAATATATAAGTATTAGTTGATTAGCCATGCCTTTATGTACAGTACAATAACTTTGTGTTCAACTATTCCATTGGACTCCTGTTTCACTTATCCACTGTAAGTCACAATCCTCTACTCACTGCCTTCTCCTTCTCACTGGCCGTCATTCTTCCTGTTGTACTGGGCAGTTTTGGTAAAGAAGGAGTTGAGCCAAAATGCTGAGCTATCGTTTACCTGATCGATCCATGTTCCTCCTACCCTCACCTATAGTAGTAACTGAAAGAACCGGATAGCAGATGCACATTAGTTTCCTTCACAGGATGTCTGGGCTCAGCCTTAAAGACAGACCTGAGAAGTTCAGACATTCAGGAGGAGCTCAAAGTAGAGCCACAGCTTCCCCACATTGAAAGAAGCCAACCCAGGTGGGTTCAGGCATCTGAACAGGATGCCTCCTGGGAAGGTGTTTTGGGTCTGTCCAACATGGAAGAGACATTGTGGAGATAATATCATTTGGCTGGCCTCAGTATCTCCCTGAAGAAGGTGATGATGGGAGAAGATGTCTGGACATCTTTGCTTAGACAGCTGCCCCGGACGACCCGGATAATAGTCAGAAAACGTAAGGATGGATTGCCCTTAATATACAGTGTCGTTGTTGGGAATGGAAGCAGAACTCTGCAGTAAACACACAGGGCAAGAGCTGGGCCTAGTAAAGATATGTGTTCGGAAAACTAAACGGCATCAGTGTGCTGTCAGACTCAGTTTCACAGTGTGAGCCAGGAATAAAGAAGATAAAGAACGATTACAAGATATCATCAGCAATTATTAAATTTGGATTATGAAGTCAGTTAATGGTGAGCAGTAGAGGTGCTCAGTACAGCAAAATACTGATAAATGATTTTCTTTTTACTTTAGAATCTTATTGTGCTGTTTATTAAATTTCAGCAATTCCCAGGCTGACTTGATGGACTGAATTTCAGTTGCTTCTTCTTTTTGTTAAAAGATATTTTCTTGGACTGATTTTTCTTTTTTTTTGCGTTAATAGCTGGAAAACTCCCTCGGAGGCCAAAACGAAATAAACACTGCAACATAATCTTTTTTAGCTGGCCACAGTTTCCTTATCTAACTAATTACTTGCTTTTGTTGAAAGCCTTAGCTTGTTCCAGAATAGATGTTGTTGATTTTCTTTTTAATTTTGAAATGAACTGATTTTTCTCTTTGAGGGCTTTTTCTTTTTTAGCAAAGTTTTTAGAAGGTCACCTGCAGTCCAATTCCTGAGGTGTGACAGAACAAAAGAATCTGCTTAACAACGCAGGCGGTCCTGTCAAGTGTAAGTTTTATTTTGCCAAAGTCTGGTCAGGTAAAGAATAAGGGAGACGCAGACGTCACTAAAACAAAGTGGCCGTATGAACAGTGAGATTTCATTTAATTGTCCATTTAATAGTCCAAACCCGTTCGATACATTTTAGAGTTCTTTACTGTCATGATAAAATCTGACAAGCCTGAAGGCAGAATTTAAGTAATGGACATTGATGTGTGGGAGTAACATGGGCGAAATGAGCAAAGGTCAAAGCCAAAAAGTCACACAAAACAAAAACATTAGTGTTCTGTCAGAGAACTGACTGTATTGACTGCAAAATGGCAGACAGTAAATAAAAAATCTTAGTGTGAGGGTCAGGAGAAAGAACAGAGTCAAGGGCAAAGCAACGATCACGACCAAAGAAATAAACTAGAGAGACAACAAAGCCAAAAAGCTCTTAGGGCCTGCTCTTAGAACCAGTAACCAAAACCCAAAAGAATCCCAAGTTTGCTAACACCCACACTCGCTCATGTCGGGCCAAATTATAGACATCGATAAACCTAGCACACACATCTATGGAATGAAAGCTGGAGGGTCTAGAAAATAAATCCATGCAAACATGCAGAGAATGTGCCAACTGCATTAAAACAGTGACCAGACAATTTACGACCAGTGAACGTATTCCAAGCATTTGGAATGTGGGAGGATATCAGAATCTCCTAGACAAAACTTACATTTTTGTGGAAGAATGTACAAAATTTCACACTGAAGGGGCCACAGCTGGTCTTCAGGGTCCAACCGAATTGAGACAACAATGCTTTCTCACTACGTTAGTCACTCTTGCTGAACTCATTAATTCTTCTGAAGTCGTCGAGGACTTTGCTGGCACAACAACCTGGAACTCAACATCAGCAACACTAAAGAGCTGATGGTGGACATCCGGCGTACCAAGGGGCCTCTGAGACCAGTCTGGGGGAGGATGTGGAAGTGGTGCAGAGCTACAAGTACCTTGGAGGTTCGCATGAATAACAAACTGGGCTGGTCTGACAACACAGTAAAAGGGCCGGAGAAGACTGGACTTCTGGAGGAGACTCTCAGGTCTTTTGATGTGCACAGCGAGCTGCTGGAAATGTTCTACCAGTCCATAGTAGCCAGTCTGGTGTTCTATGCTGCTGTCCCCAGAGCAAGAAACTTGAGCTCAAAAGAAGCACAATATCAGGGAAGCCTGCACCATCAAAGGGAGGACCCTGGACACACTGGAAGCAGTTATGGAAAAAAGGATGGTGACAAAACTCGATGCCATCATGAAAAATCTCCTTCATTCTCTCCCGGAGGAGCTCTCTTGGAGCACTTTTAGCCATAGACGTATTCCACTATGGTGTGCTAAGAAGCATCTATTGGGGTCCCTTCTGCCCACTGCTATCAGGTAGTTCAATGCTTCCACCCAATGTACTCATTAAGTTTATGTTTATTTGTTTATTATTCTATTAATTGATTGATTGATTGGCTGTATTATCTGTAAGTCTGCCTCCTTGTTTTTTTATGCTTCTGCTGCTGTATGCATTTAAACTTCCCTTTGGGATTAAAAATGTTTATCTAATCTAATCTAATTTAACTCTTTGAGGACTGAATATTTTTTCCAAAAAATATTGTATGGCTTCACATAGAAATCAACATAAAAGGTCTGTTGCAGCATGCTGTGGATGCCAGTTTGCCAAGAATGCGGGGCAGGCAAACTGCCAGGCTGTGTTCATGTGGCTGCATGGGGCAGCAGCAGCGGTCACGGTCACAGTCGATTGCAATCTGGTTTCTACCTCTTATCATTGTTAAGTGGCAGTCCTCCCAGATGAACAGTGCCATAGGCTGTGTCAGCTACATGAACCTGTTCAGCACCACGATTAGCTGGGGACCACTCAGCTGAATCTGCAAAACCTTATATTCGTTTTCGATCGCTTGTATCAAAATCAGAGTCCGACAAATCTTAGTCCAATTCAGAGAGAACAGGCAAAACGTCGTCCATGGAGTATTTTGCTTTACGCATTCACTTTGATCTCTCGCCAGATGTCAGTGCCATTTTTTCCATTGTCTTTGCCTTGCTACCCACAGCAGCACAGGAAATCTCGGTCAAAACCAGTGAAGCTAACTTACCTTCTACCAAAGAGAGTTTAACTAAAACGTAATGGTTGGTTTTGTCACAGTTTACAGCTGATTACCGATTATTGTCAGCTCCTCCGTTTTGACAAAAGTCGACATCAGCCCTGAAAGAGTTAATTAGTCATCTACTAACAAAAGACCTGTGGGTGTGTGTGCACAGACTGAACTTTAAGGAGTTTCTCAAGTCTTTTGATGTGTGCACCAAGCTGATGCAGATGTTCTACCAGTCCATAGTAGCCAGTGTGGAGTTCTATGCTGTAGTCTTGTGTGGAAACAATCTGAGCTCAAAAGAAGCAAAATATCAGGAAATCCTGCACCATCACTAGACAAACTCTGAACACACTGGAAGCTGTCGTGGACAAGAGGAAGGTGGCAAAATTGGATGCCATCATGAAAAATCCCCTCCATCTCCTCCAGGAGGCGCTCACTGGGCGCACTTTTATAGACAGGCTCATTCCACCACAGTGTACTAAGAATCATCTGTTGGGGTCCGTTCTGCCCACTGCTATCAGGCAGTTCAATGCTTCCACGCAATGTACTTATTACATTTATTTTCATTCTATTGAGTGATTGATTGGCTGTGTTATCTGTGAGTCTGCCTCCTTATTTTTTATGTTTCTGCTGCTGTATGCATTTAAATTTCCCCATGGGATTAAAAATGTTTACCTAATCTAATCTAAATTAATCTAATTAGACATACAGTATATAAACAAAAGATGTGCGTGTGTGTGTGTGTGTGTGTGCACGTGTTTGTGTCTGGAGCAGTCCGCTCTGCTCATGCTCAACCACAGCCACTAGATGGTGCATGCATTCACTTTTACATTTTTTCAGTGCTTTCATGCCCCTCACTTCTCACTACAAAAGCCCTGTGTTCAGTAAATGCCACCATGCAACAACAGCGTCCTGGTAATGACACAAATAAAGAAACGCAACATGAAAAGGTAGCAAATGCCGCGGCTTAACAACGTGCAAGTGAAACACCTCAGCAACGAAGGGTAAGACTTGAAGTTTTCACTAAAAACATTGTCTATCTGGAGGTATTTTCTTCAGACAAAGATGAATAGGCAGAGATAAGGCTAAGATATGTCATCACCAGTGTCTTCTTGTGAAAGCCAGTGGGGCAGCAAGCACAGGTGGGTCCACGTCCTCTGCACTGGGTCATTCTTAAGAGTTGACTGACACCTCACCAAGTTAATGAATACAGTAAAACTGCTTTGCGTTGTTTTTAGTCCTGAAGACCACATACAGCTAGTCTTATATAAAATGGAAAAAGTTAGAATAGAAGATCCAATATTGTTGGGTTTCTGTTCCAGGAAACACATTAATGGAGTTTGTCCATTGCAGTCAGTCATCTTTAACTAATAAAGTGAGCTTCTTTGTAATAATACTAAAGCAAACAATGACAACGGCATTGGTAAGGCATCATCAGCTGCATCCTTTTTTGGCTACAATGGTATTAAAATTGTAATAAAGACATTTTCTGAGTTGTTGTATTCATCACACTTATGATATCGTTCACTTTATATCTTACTGGATGCTTAAGGTACGGTATGACTATAGTGCACTCAGAAAGTATTCAGACCCCTTTACTTTTTACATTTCGCTGTGTTGTAGTCTTGTGTTAAAATCTTGTACATTACCATGGAGGTCAGACTGGCATGCCAGGTGAATGAGGAAACAGCTTCTTGCCCAACCAGAGGCATATAAAGGATGGGCAAGAGGAAGCTGGAGGCCTGGAGAAGTTTCATCCCCCCATATAACAGGTGTCAGTGGTCCTCCCGAGGCATCCCAGTTTGGACACCCATAGGAGTACATTAGAGTTGGAGTCCAGTATTGCAGCCCTGTTGGGGTCCCTGGGTGCTGGGGGCCAGGGGGAAGGACCTTCCTGGTTTCCACATGAGTCGGACATGCTTCCAAAAGGACAAACTGTGGCACCAGAAGCATTCCCACGTTCAGCTTTAAAGGAGCCCACCACCTCACCTGGATGAGTCAGAGTCGGGGGCCAGTGGATGACACTCAACCAGAGGAATGGAAGGAGAGATGAACGAGACACCTGTTTATATTGTAGTTTGGTAGCTTTTGCATGTGTGGTGATTTATTACTGAAAATTCTTTATTTGAACCTGAGACTGTGTAGGGTAATATTGTGTCTGAGGTTTAGAACTCAGTGGCACCCCTTGTGGTTGCACACGCAATATCGCAGAATAGAGAAAGAGAAAATAGGATTTACGACTTTGTTTAACAAATATATTCAAATTAAAAAAACAAACCCTGAAATATCACATTAACATAAGTACCCAAGAAGACCCATTGAAGGAGCTTTGGAGTCTTCTTGGGTGTGACATGACAAGCTTTGAACATCTGGATTTGGGGATTGCCTGTTTTTCTTTTCTTTATCAGACTGGATGAGGACCTTCAGTGGACAGCTATTTTCAGGTCTCCCCAGAGATGTTTGATAGGGTTCATGTCCTGGCTCTGGCTGGGCCACTCAAGCACATTCAAAAAGTTGTCCCTAAGCCACCCCTATCTTGTCTTTGCTTTGTGCTTAGAGTCATTGTCCTGTTTGAAGGTACCCTCAGTCCAGTCTGAGGTCTTCAGCACTCTGGAGCAGGCTTTCATTAAGGATATCTCTTTCCCTCAGCTAGTCTAGTCTCCTACTCTGTCGCTGAAAACAAGCTCTGCAGCAATCTAATACGATTCAATTTATTTTTGTATAGCCCAAAATCACACAAGAAGTGCCGTAATGGGCTTTCAGAAGCTCTACCTTTTGACGGTCCCCCCAGCCTGACTCTCTAAGAAGACAAGAAAAAACTCCTCCCCCAAAAAAAAAACCCTTGTAGGGAAAAAAAAATGGAAGAAACACTGGGAAAGACAGTTCAAAGAGAGACCGCTTTTCAGGCATGTTGGGTGTGTGGTGGGTGTCAAAAAGAAGGTGGTCAATACAACACATTACACAGAACAAAACACAGCATGAAAATGCCAATCTTAGTGTCATCAGATAGGAGGATCTTCTTTCTCACAGCCTGAGAGTCCCTTGTGTGCCTCTTTGCAAACTCCACTCAGGCTTCCATGTATCTTCTGCTGAGGAGAGCCTTCTGTCTGGCCACTTTGCCATTAAGCCCAAATGGGGTGGAGTGTCACTGTGATGCTTGTCCTTCTCGAAATTTCTCCCATCTAAACACAACATCTCTGACCATTGGATTCTCGGTCACCTCTCTTACCATGGCTCTTCTCCCACAATTGCTCAGTTTGGCCAGGTAGCCAGCTCTAAGACGAGTTGTGGTTGTTCCAAATATCCTTCATTTAAGAATTATGCAGGGCATTGTGCTCTTGGGCACCTTTAATGCTGCAGACATTTTTTTGTAGCCTTCCCCAGCTCTGTTCCTTTGAACACAATCCTGTCTCTAAACTCTGCAGGCCATTCATTCAACCTCATGGCATAGCTGACCTTCTAGAGACAGATGTATGCCTTTTCTTATCAGGTCCAATCAACTGAACTGAGCACAGGTGGACTCCAAACAGAGTGTAGAAACATCTCACCGATGATCACGTTCAATCAACTGAACTGAGCACAGGTGGACTCCAAACAGAGTGTAGAAACATCTCCATGATGGTCAATACGCTGAGATATACCTGAGCCAAGCTTGAAGTGTCATCACAAATGGTCTGAATACTTGTGCTGATGTGATATATTTAAAAACATTTCCAACAATTCCTAAAATCCCATCTTTGATTTGTAATTTCGGTTTATTGAGTGTTGCTTGATGAAGGTAAAAAAATAATTTAAAGGATTTCTTAACACAAGGCTCCCCTTCTATTTTCCCTTTATCTGCTCCCCTGGAAAGGGCCATCTTTTACAAACATGATGTCACGTATCATTGTTATGCTGATGATACACAGCTGTACCTCAAAGTTAGTCTGGACATCACTTCATTTGTAAAAAAGCTGATGGAGTGCTTTGAGGATATTAAATATTGGATGGCACAAAATTTCTTACAATTAAACGAAAATAAAACAGAGGTCATTATTTTTGGTCCTACCACATTTGCAGTTGAAATTGGCACTCAGTTAGGCTCCTTGGCAGCAATGATTCATAATAATGTCAGAAACCGAGGTATCACCTTTGAGTCGTCACTAAGTTTTGAAAAACAAATCTCCATGGTAGTAAAGTCCAGTTTTTACCAACTGAGGAACATTTCTAAACTAAAATCCTTTCTATCACAGAAGGACTTGGAAACAGACATTCATGCCTAGATTATTGTAATTCCTTATATGTGGATCTGCCAAAATCTGCTCTGTCGTGCCTTCAGCACCTCTAGATTCTTAATTGGGTCGAGAAAAAGGGATCACATCTCCCCCATTTTAGCCTCTCTCTCCACTGGCTACCAGTGAGGTGTCCCATTGATTTTTAAATATTCTTGTTTGTTTTTAAAGCCTTGCATGGTCTCGCTCCAAAATATATCTGTGACCTCCTTCACCCCTATGTGGCACCAAGAGCACTGAGGCCATCTGCACAATTTCTCCTTGTAGTGCCAAGATCTCGTCTGAAGTCGAGGGGAGACAGAGCTTTCTCAGTTGTTGCTCCTTGCCTTTTCACATCAGGCCTTCATCCTCTATCGAAGATTTTAAAAGTTGGCTTACTTTTTTCTTTCGCCTTTCATTATGCATAATGGGATTGTGGTGGATGTTATAATTGGTTGTTTTATTAATCTGCTTCTGCATGATTGTTTGCATTGTGTTTATTTTAATGCTTCTTTGTACAGCATTTTGGTGCAACCTCTGTTGCTTTAAATGTGCTTTTATAAATACTAGGGGGCTTTGCCCGCTGCTTGCTTCGCTCGCCAACCCCCAGGCTGGCACTATGTGCTAGCCACTTTGCGGTACAATTTAAACAGATTGTTATTTTCATGGGAATTGTTACATATGCATAATAGAACTAACTAGTAAAACATAATAATTTGAAAGTAAATTATGTTTCATGTTGCGTTAGAGTTATTTGTTGCGTTATACGATTTCGTTCTGTTTGGATTTGAAATTAACAAACAAAACCTTTTTAAACTGACACTTTTACTGTAAAACATCAGTAAAAACAATGATTTGAATTAATTTTGTATCAATATCACATTGAATTTTGATTCTGTATTTGGACTCGCATCGTGACAACGCAATGTATAACTGCCCGTGAGTAAATTTTGTTTCTTTCTCTCTAGTAACATTTTTCAAATGTTTGTCTCTGTGATTTGTTAATTGTCTTTGCAAAAGCTATTCCAGTGGGAAACTGTAAATGTTTTAATACAAATGACATATCAAGATCTCCTCTGGTGTCTAATGTTATCCATGGGAGATGTACTACAGTACCTTTCTTGGATACATCCTTCTTTCAGCAGTAATTCGTGTGATGGAAGACAAGATGGTGTTAACGGTTGTAGATATTCTACGGGATATTGTAAGTTAATGTTTACATCTTCCGCACCATCACCACCAACAGTTTCAGCATAGTCTATTGATACGCATTTAACCAATTTGCTTTGTAACCAATAGACAATGCTTGCATTAATTTGTTTGACTTCATCGTTTCACTGAGCTAGGATTGCCCATGTATTAATTTCTTCTGTTGGTAACCCTTCAGGATGAAATTCTTCAATAAGATTTGGACATAATAGTCTACTTTTACTGGGAACTTCCATCCATCCATCATCCAACCCGCTATATCCTAACTACAGGGTCACGGGGATCTACTGGAGCCAATCCCAGCCAACACAGGGCGCAAGAGAGGACACAAACCCCAGGCAGGGCGCCAGCCCACTGCAGGGCGCACACAAACACACACACCCACACACCAAGCACACACTAGGGACAATTTAGGATCGACAATGCACCTGACCTGCATGTCTTTGGTCTGTGGGAGGCAACCGACTCAGACACGGGGAGAGCATGCAAACTCCACGCAGGGAGGACCCAGGAAGCGAACCCAGGTCTCCTAACTGCGAGGGAGCATCGCTACCTACCGTGCCACTGTGCCACCCCTACTGGGAACTTAAATTGAGGAAAACGTAAAAATTTATAAGAGCTAAGACAGCAGGAAGTGTGTCTGACAAAAGCATTCACACGAATGAGAGGCCAGAGTACTGTATGTGTGGTTGAATATGGTTGAGAGGAGGGCATGACTTGAAAAAATCTCATGGCCAACGTCTTGTCTCACGGAACTTGAAATTATCTCTTTGAAAAAGTCTTGTCTCAGAATGTCCTTTTATAATAGAGAGAAATAACCTAATCTAATTTAATCTAAGGCTGCAACATAGAAAAATGTGAAAAAAGTGAAAGGTCCGAATATTTTCTGAATCCACTGTACATCCCACACATATAAACTGTCTCTAAATTAAGAGTTCATTTGTTCTGTGCATTTCCAGAAGAGCTGAAACTAATTTGGTGCCTCAGTGTATGGAACTGCCATCCCATAATGTTTCAAGGCTGATGTGCCTTTTAGTATGGATTTTTCATGTGTGTTTTTTTTTTTTTTATGAGGGTGTTGATTTGCACCTATGGTCAGTTGGCATCTTAAATGGCCTGTTGAAAGTGTTCAGAGAAAGACTGCCATTGCAATCGCTACTGCTTCTCACTCTCTATGGTTCTATCTGGGATAAGCGGGCACTGAAAGCTAAAGCTTAATAAATCGGGATGCTTGGAAGCTGAGCTGTACTATTGCAGCTGCTTTCAAGTATGTCCTTTTATTTATTTATTATTTTTTGGAAAAGGAAAACCATAAGGAGATTTTCTTATATATAATTAATGCTACATGGAAAGTGAATGTGAAGACAACAAAATATCTGTGGAGTGCATATTTGGATAGAAACACACTCTGAAATGAATTATAGATGATGTGCAATTAACTCTTAAGCAATAGCTCTTACCTTTCATTTATTACTTTAATTGTGGCCAGTGTGGTGGTGCTGTGGCTAAAAGATCGGAGCCGGTAACTCGAAAGTTGCCTGTTTGAATGCCGGCAGTGACAGAAGGAATGCTACACTACTGGACAAAGCCCTTAACCTCCAATTGCTCCAGGCGTGCTTTACAAAAAGCTGACCCTGCGCTCTGCCCCTAAAGCTCTAAGTAAGTTTGGATGTGCGAAAAAGAGAGTTTCACCTCAGGGATTAATAAAGTATACCAAACAAAAAAAAAAAAAAACATGTAGTACTGTATGAAGCCTGCGTACTGTACATACCAATCTCCTTTCAAAAAACAGAAGCAGACTTTGAGAAAAGAATGCAGGATAAAAGGTGAAGCATTCATGCCTGAACTTCCTATTCTTAGTCACTGCCAGGGGGCTTTATAAATAAGATTGGCATTAAACATTTCCAAATTAAAAAAAAAAAAAGCAACCTATGCTTACCTATCTGTGGCGGCAGTCACTCCGAAGTGTGTGAGATTACCTCCTGTAGGAACAGCACCTACAATGAAAAGAGAGTAAAAATTTAAATCAGTAAGGTGACTGAAGGTGCCCATTTTAAGATGAAGGTGGTGATAGGGTGCCCTCCATAATATTTGGGTTTACTTGATTTAACTCTTAGCATCACAGTTTAAAATTACAAGTCAAACAGAATTCTTGTTTTTCAGCCTCACTTTGGCTTCTTTGACTTTCATTGGCACAGCTTTTATGCTCATGTTGAAAAATGGCAACCACAGACTCCAAAGCTGAGAAATCTTATGAAGCCATGAAGCACACATGAGGAACAACAAACACCTCTGGCGCCAATTGTCTCAGATATTATGGTGTCCTGAAGAGCCCTGTAGAAAAAGTGTTGTCACATACTGACCGAAATGTATGCATCCATCCATTTTCTAACCCGCTGAATCCGAATACAGGGTCACGGGGGTCTGCTGGAGCCAATCTCAGCCAACACAGGGCACAAGGCAGGAACCAATCCCAGGCAGGGTGCCAACCCACTGCAGGACACACTAGGGCCAATTTAGGATCTCCAATGCACCTAACCTGCATGTCTTTGGACTGTGGGAGGAAACCCACGCAGACACGGGGAGAACATGCAAACTCCACGCAGGGAGGACCCAGGAAGCGAACCCAGGTCTCCTAACTGCGAGGCAGCAGCGCTACCACTGCGCCACCATGCCACCCTGAAATGTATGCAAACCCCCTTAAATGAAAGTCTGCCATGTGCACTTTAATCATGTGTGAATTGTTTGATTTGTAGTTTTAAACTGTGGAGCAGAGGTGTTAGTCAAGAAGAAATGTGTCTTTGACCCAGACAATATGGAGGGCAGTGTAGTTGACAAGGGGGACTATTTGAGGTTCTGAGTGTTACTTGGCAGCTACCAGACAGACTTCAAACTCACAACTAAGTAGGATTGCACCTTACCATCTGAACAGTGAACCTCAGGCCCACCAGACTACATGTCTGGTCATTCAGGCATATAAGGCCAGGATAATGGACCTTCTGTTTCAACAAACTATTGGGCTTATCTTTTCCTAAAGAGTTTTGTGCTTGTGCATTATGGGGTATTGTGCGTTATGATATGTTTTCAACTGCCATGTTGACCACTTGAAAAAGATTGCAGCATTTTCAACTGGCGTTCAGGTATAATAATAATAATAATAATAATAATAATAATAATAATAATAATAATAATAATAATAATAAAAGGTATAGTAGACCTCTATCTAAAATTAGAAATGTCCTTAGACAACTGTTTATATTGGACCTAAAATAACAGCAAACATAGATTAACCTTCATAAATGATAATGTATAGTATTTACATTGGATTAAGAAAGGATTTAGGACTCTTCACTTTCTGCACACATTTCATTTTAAAAGGATACATGTTCCATTGTCCCCATCAATAGACACTCAATAACCCATAAAATGTTTTCAGAAAGGTTTGCAATTATGTAAAAAAAAAATCACAAACTGAACACTTTCATTCATATATTTTCAGTACACTGTTAATCCTCTTTGGTAGTAAATTCAACCTAATAGTCTTCCCGGTAAGCCTTTGCAAGTTTTGCACACTTTTGGATTTGGGCAGTGTATCCAATTCTTCCAGGCACTGATCGTCCAAAATAAAATCAAGTCGAATATGAAGGTCCCAACTGTCCTGCTCTCCACTACACTACAGGGTAATAATAATAAAATAATTATACATTTTATTTATATAGTGCCTTTTCCTTACTCAAGGCACTTCATTTATTCTATATGTTTGTGGTTCTTTGTGTAAAGAAAAACTTTCTAACATTTGTGCAAAATATGGCCCTAACAAGTTTCCAACCATACCCCTGTGTTCATTAGAACAATGTATACGAGAACAGGCCATTTAGCCCAACGAAGCTCGCCAGTCCTATCCACTTAATTCTTCTATAATAACATCAAGTTAAGTTTTGAAAGTCCCTAAAGTCTTACTGTCTACCACACTACGTGGTCACTTACTCCAAGTGTCTGTGGTTCACAGTGTGAAGAAAGCCTTCCTAACGTTTGTGTGAAATTTACCATAACAAGTTTCCAACGGTGTCTCCATGTTCTTGTTGAACTCCTTTTAAAGTCACAGTCTCGATCCACTGGACTAATTCCCTTCATAATTTTAAACTCTTCAGTCAAGTCACCTCTTAATCTCCTTTTTGCTTAAACTGTAAATGCTCAGCTCTTTTAATATTCCTTCATAACTCATCCCCTGTAGCCCTGGAATCAGCCTAGTTGATCGTCTCTGGTCTTTCTCTAGTGCTGCTATGTCTTTTTTTGTAACCCTTGCATTATGGTGGCACCGATTTATCAGTAAGATTAAACTCAATTTAATTTGTAAAATTGAGTGATTTAAAAGCACAAATTGACAAGTTGATCATTGATACTGTGTAGCTTCCTTCTAGAGGCAGTTGAAATGATTCATACAAAATTGAATTCACTGTGAAACTCTGAAAAGTGTGTTTAGTCCTGTCTGGGAAATTTCACATGCATTAATTCCACGTGTGTCTGCCTGTCATTTAATATTTCAATAAAGATTTCAAGTGGAGAAAACCAATCGGTGGAGTTGTGCATATCCTCAGCTAGGATGAGGTAGTTTCTAGATAGTGATGGGGAAGGATTTGGCAGCAATGACTTCCTATTTAAGTAGTTTTTGTTTTTTTTTACTGTGGATAGAACACTGTAATGTACACAATGGTGTGTTTTTTGAGATATTTGTGTGAACAATATGTAATGTCACATTTTTAAAAAATCGGGAGTTGTCTCCCCTAGACTTTCTTGCATACTCAGATATGGGGATGGATATTTGAGGAGTAAACTGCAAGACAATGATTATTTTATATTATGTACATTAAAGAACCATCAACAACAAATCAAATCAAATTAACAATATATTGAACAATTATTATAAAAGTAAAGTTGAAAAAACGGATTCTACAGCTGCATGAATAAAAAGGTACCACTTCCAGTTACCGGAAATAGCTCAGAAATTGATAGAAATCTACGTTTTGTACCTAGTACTTGTATGCAAAATTTGGTTAACTTAACTGAAATTGTACTCAAGTTATCGTGTTTACACACACACAAACACACATCAAAATCTCGAAATCAAATTTTTGGACAATATAGGACAATATATATACTTTCCCTAGGAGAAAATAAATGAGACTCAGGGAGGTCTAAAACGTTGAGATTCATCGAAATCTCAAAATCGAATTTTTGGATGATTACAATGTTTTCCCTGTGAGAAAGTAAATTGGACTCAGGGAGGTCAAAAACATTAAAATTCATCAAAATCTTGAGGTTGAATTTTTGGATGATTACAATACTTTCCGTACGAGAAAATAAATTGGAATCAGGGCGGCCTAAAATGTCGAGACTCATTAAAATCTAATTTTTGGACCATTATAATGCCTTTCCAGTGAGAAAGTAAATCAGACTCAGGGAGGTCTCAAATGTCGAAACTCATCAAAATCTTGAAATTGAATTTTTGGATGATTCCAATACTTTCCCTATACTTCAAGTAAAAAATGTACTGCACTCCTCAGCAATGATGTGTACACGAGGCATAAATAAAATTAATTTTTACCAGCGTGATACTAGGGCCAGGGTTCCAAACGCATCTACTGGATCTGTCAGTAACCAGTTTAAATGTCAATCTGTAATAACACAGTTGCTCGTCTTACACGTTGCCATACAAGCTTCATAGTTTCTTAGGTGAACATGTGAAAAGTGAAGCACACTGAGATTTGTCTGTTAACTTTGTTGCATTTTAATGCTAATTGTTATATGAATGTATCTTTACTTCTATCAGCCACATGCAAATTACAATGTGCCGGAAATCCATGCAAGTTACTATTTGTTGATGTTTCACTCCCGGCTGCTCCCATAAAGACTCCACCATTTAGCCTGAACTTTTGTTTGTTAATTTCTTGCCAGCTAAATTGCAATACCTCACTAAGAATTTGTTTTCTTTACAGTTAAATAATCAGTAAATCATTGTGACTTTTTGCTTCTCTATTTGCCCTCCAGTGTTTAATTCTCTGAATGGAACAGCAAATTCCCTCACTGACGAGGACGACTAGATAAGCCATGCTGCATATAAACAGATCCTCCACTTAAGTGCTTCTGAATCAGCAGTTAACTATTTCAGTCACTTCTGTTTGTTAGCGTTTCATTACATTTATGTGATGTCATTTTTGGAATGTTTAAAAGTGCATGGATTAAAGCTGCTGTGGGCTGGCTGGGCTTGTTTCCTGCCATGTGCCCTGTGTTGGCTTGGATTGGCTCCAGCAGACCCCCGTGACCCTGTAGTTTGGATATAGCAGGTTAGATAATGGATGGATGGATGGATGGATTAAAGCAAAAGGTAAAGAACCAAAGACAGGAAACTAAGGTCACCTTCAAAACTTTCATCCTATCTCTGAAACTGCTTCCTTCTCCATGTAAAGGAAGGAAAAGGTGGCTGCTTACCCCAACAGTCCAAGGGTATTAACCCAAGGGTAATATAAGACCATCATAGCTATATGACTACGAGTATACTATCAAAATCCCATCTTTGTGCCCGTCATACATGTGGACTTGGTAAATCTCTTACAAGGACAGATTTTTGTTGTGCATATATGAGGGAACAAAATGGATCTGGCACAGCCGTTCACCCATTTACCGCTTCTGAACTTAGAATCAAGGAGAACCCACTGGAAGAGGACCACTGACATCACCTCCATCCCACTTTCAAATTCTCGCCTTCTGGCACCAGCCTTCAAATCCAAATCGTAGTGGGAAGTCATTGTCAGTTGAAAAGACCCAGCACTGAAAGATACCCTGGTAGATAGTGATCAGGGTATTATTATTGCAAAATAAATGATGTTTCACTGCCAGTGATAGATAGATAGATAGATAGATAGATAGATAGATAGATAGATAGATAGATAGATCTGCAGTGGGCTGGATCCCTGCCCAGGATTTGTTTCCTGCCTTGCACCCTGTGTTGGCTGGGATTGGCTCCAGCAGACCCCTGTGACCCGGATATAGCGGGTTGGATAATGGATAGATAGATAGATAGATAGATAGATAAGGCACTATATAATAGATAGATAGATAGATAGATAGATAGATAGATAGATAGATAGATAGATAGATAGATAGATAGATACAGTAGATACTGAAATGCACTATATAATAGATAGATAGATAGATAGATAGATAGATAGATAGATAGATAGATA
>JANRMT010027041.1:23392507-23417472 GCA_026402145.1 Polypterus bichir lapradei
TTTGTTCTTTATTCCTTATTATTCTTATCTAATTTTAATTTATTTTTGTTTTCTTGTAACTATTTCTTTGACATCTTGTAAAACACTTTGAGCTACAACCTGTAGTACTAGGGTGTTGTACCGTGTTAGCCATTATGAATGTGGAGAAAAGCCAAGCAAAATGACCCCTTTTATTGGCTAACTAAAAAGATTACAATATGCAAGCTTTCAAGGCAACTCAGGCCCCTTCTTCAGGCAAGATGTACATCTTAATACATCTTAAAAGATCTTGCCTGAAGAAGGGGCCTGAGTTGCCTCGAAAGCTTGCATATTGTAATCTTTTTAGTAAGCTACAACCTGCATATGGAAATGTTCAACAGAAATAAATGCTGTTGTTGTGCATGGGGCCAAAATAAGGAGCTAGCTTTAAATGTTCAAAATACAATAAGAGTCCCAAAATATGAATTTAAAAATGTGTCAAGAGGTAGAGCAACTATCAAAGTCTCACTTGTACATACAGGCCCTCCAAAGAATCTTTAGAAATGAAGATTTATTTACATAAATTAGAAAAAGGCAAAATGCTGAAAAACAGCAAAAAAGATTTGCATAAAAGGCAGGGCGGTGAATGAGTGCCAATACATTATCCAGGATTGGAATGCGATAAACACCAACATAAAAATCAGGAAATATCAATAATCATGTTAACAAGTTGAATGTCACAATGAAAACTGGAAAATCTGTTCCCATCAGTTGTCCTGCATAGCAACATCCGCTAGTAACCACACACTAGTTAAGACCAAAATGGAGGTACCAAGAAGAAACATAATTGTGTCAAGGTAAGACATTAAATATTTTGAACAATTTCAATGATTGTCTTCAGCACATATTCCAAAATTGCACTAAAAGTCACAGAGAACATGAAGTAAATGGTAAATAAATCCCTAAAATGTTAAACAGAATCATAATATTAGTTATAGGCTGTATAGGTTTATTGACTCCATTCTTCATGAACCATTAAATGTGAGCTTGGTCTGTGCATGCTGAGGGTCTAGCAAGTTGACGCTTGAAAAGTAGCATCACTGCATCCAAAATTCCAAGGAGAATCTCAAGCTAAAGAATTCAAAATGGGAGAAATTTAAGAAACCCTTCCTAACTGTGGATGTGATGAAACATGGATACCTCGTTATGACGCCAACAGCATGAACGCTCTCCAACAGCGATAAAACTTCAGGTCCAACTCAGTGCCAGCAAAGTCATATGCATACCAGTAGGAATGAGAAATCAAAAAAGAGATCTCCTTAATATCTTAATATATAAGAAAGGAATAGAATAGAGACATTTTCTTTTGTTTCCTGCTTCTCTGATTTTTTTCATTGAAAAAATCCCCCAGTATTGTCACAAGCGTCTCCTATTGAGTTTCAGCAGAGATTTCAGCAAAGTCACACGATGGGCTCAGATCCTCCAAGTAGTGTATTGATGTTTATTTTTGCACAATTTTAAAGTATTTGTATTGTGTTCTCAGTACTATATGGTGAAATGTACGAGGTAAAGTTAGAAAATGGGATTTATCACAAAATGGAACGAACCTGAACAAAACTGATCATGTGATTTCTCAATATCGTCTCCACCCTGCTCAATGCACTTGCGCCACCTGCCTGGATTCCAGCAGAATAAAAGGTTTTGTCTCGTCCTCACCACCACTTGTGCACTGTTTTGTTCACGTCATCATCTGCCTTGAATCGATGACCACCCAGATGTTTTTAAAGCGGTCCAAAAAAGTGGAAATCACACAGTGCCAAATCTGGTGAATAAAGAGGATGTGGCAATACCTCAAACTTCAGTTTCTTCAGACAAGTCTTGGTGTCCTTAGCAGTGTGTGCGTCACTGTCGTGCAGTAAAAGGACTCCTTGAGACAGCAGTCCCCGCCACTTGGATCGAATAGCAGGCTTCACATTGGTCTCCAGCGAGTCACAGTACCTTGCACTGGAGACTGGAGAAGCCCTCGGCATGGAGTGTTCGACAATAACTCGGGTGGCATGAGTGGTTGTGAGGGCAAGACAAATCCTTTTATTCTGCTGGCATTTTCAGGCAGGTGGCGCAAGCGCATTGAGAAGGGTGGAGACGACATTGAGAAATGACAGGATCAGTTTTGTGAAGGTTCAATCCATTTTCTAATAAATCGCATTTTCTTACTTTAGTTTGACTCCCCCTCGTATGAACAGTTGTTTGTGGTAAAAAAAATAATATGATTACAAAACTGTAGTCCTTGCTTCTGAATAATACTATTTGTTGTTCTGATTTATTTAGTTAATACTATTAATATATACAGTATAATACAGTAAAACCTCAATTGTCTGTCAGGGGTCAGGATCAAAGCCCTGACAGATTAGAGAAAAGACAGATAACAAAACGACTACTTTAAAAATGATATGCAGTAGATTAGTATAGCAAATAGTCATATTTATTACAAAACAAAAGTATATTAACAAACTATAATATAGTATTAACAAAATTAATTAATTTATACCGTGTAATACAGTAACAACCAGAGTAATAAGCAAACATAACTCAGAGGTACTGGAGTTTTCTATGTTTTACTTGGAGTCTTTGTTCCGTAACAAACGGTGCCCTGTCTTATACTCTGTTATCTGTTTTATGGTGCACACCTTCAAAACAATAAAAGAAAGCTTTCTCTATCGATCAGTTTACCTCCTGTCACTCTCATTCTGTCTTTCTCTATACCGCAAACACTCCTGCTTATTCTCTACTGACTCCCTACTCAAAACTCCATTCCGACGCACCTTCCTTTTTCCTCCTAACTTCTCCTGCCACTCATCTCCTCAGAGGCGTGTCTGCCCCTTACAGAACAGAAGCCCCTCACCCTGTCCCATCACTAACACAGCATTCCACCCTTTCTGCTCCCTCACAGCACATCAACAGCTGCCTGCACATCACAATATACAATATTTAACAAAACAAAACAGAATTTGAAAAAGAAAATGAATATGCAGAAGAACATTAACATTAATACAGAACAACATTCCCATCAGTGGTTTCCCTTTTCGACACATTGTTCAATTTTGGAATTGGCATTTATGACAATTCCAACAACACATGCATACGTTTATTGGCAATAACAATGTATGGCAGATTAATTATAACAAAAGAGAAAAGCTACAAAATGCTATTAAAACTGAAGGTGAGTAGCTGACACTGTGACTTCAAAATGTAGCATGACACATGGTGCTGGGGAAGAACACTACACACTAACAAAAGGGAGAGTAGCTCCGATGTGCAGCAGAGCTCACAGTATACCACACAGAAGTAGCGATAGGTAGGCACTGGTGTGAGCAATGTTTTGTTTTTTTTCCCCTGACGATTAATGGAGACTGAAGGTTAATCGAGTGACGGATAATCGAGGTTTTACTATATTTAGTTAATACAGTACTAATAATATTATTAGTCATTCTAATTTGTTTATTATAACAGCCAGGCAATGTGTCATGGTGGTTAATCCTTTGGGCCTCAGATGTTGAGGATTCATGTTTGAATCCCACTACTGACACCACTATGTACCAATGAGGAAATTGCTTTATCTGCATGTTCTCCATTGTAACTGATCATACATCAAATGTTTTACGTCTCCTTGGATAAAGGTCTCAGTCCAATAATAATTAAAAAATAAGAAGTCTTGGAAGAGATTGAAACAAGACTAAAATGCAGTTGGTCTATAAGTATTTGGTCATTGACTCAATGTTCATCATTTTGGCTCTATATGCCACCAGAAAGGATTTGAAGTGAAGAAATAATGACATGATTGAAGTGTAAGCTTTCAGCATTAATTCAGAGAGTTTCACAGAAATGTTGCGTGCGCCATTTTAAATATAGCCCTCCTCTTTTTTAGGGGCTCAAAAGTATTTGGATATTTGACTGACAAGCTGTGTCATAGCCAGGTGGGAGCAGGTCCCTCATTACTTAATTAACTATTAAGCAGGTAGAAGGTCTGGAATTGACTCTGAGTGTTACTGTGAACTCTCAAAGAGCTGTCCATGCAAGTTAAAACAGGCCATCATTAGAATGAGAAAACAAAGCAAACCCTTTAGAGCGATAGCAGAAACACCCGGAGTGGTTAACTCAACCATTTGGTATATTCTTAAAGAGAATGAACACACAGGTGAGCTCAGCAACACCAGAAGGCCTGGACAACCATGGAAGAGCACTGTGCTGGATGATTGCAGAATTCTGTCCTTGGTGAAGAAGAACATCTTCACAACGTTTAGTCAAACCAAGAACACTCTCTGGAAAGTAGGCCTATTATTGCCGAAGTCTACAATCAAGAGAAGACTTCATGAAAGTTAAGACAGAGGGTTTACCACAAGGTGCAAACCACTGGTACGCCTCAAGCATAGGATGGACAGAAAATATTTTAAAAAATTTCTTTTAGATAGATGAAACTAAGATCAATATGTACCAGAATGATGGATAGACAAGAGCATGAAGAGGAGAAGGAATGACTCAGGACCTGATGAATACCACATCATCTGTGAAACGTGGTGGAGGCCGTGTTATGGCATGGACATGCGTGACTGCCAATTGAAGTCAGTCACTGGTGTTTATTGATGATATTACTGCTGACAAGCAGCAGGATGAATTCTGAAGTGTGCAGGGCTCTACTGTCTGCTCAGATTCAGACAAATGTTGCAAAACCAATAGGATGACACCTCACAGCTTTATCCAAGAAGACTTAAAACATTTAAGGTATCATCAGTCACAATGGAGAACAGGCAGATAAAGCGATTTGCTCATGGTCACATTGTGGTGTCAGTAGTGGGATTTGAACATGCAATCTCTGGGTCTGAAGCCCAAACAATTAACCACCATGGCACACTGCCTGGCTGTTATAATAAATAAATTAGAATGACTAATAGTATTATTAGTATTAACTAAATATAGTAAAACCTTGATTATCCATAACTCGATTAACCTTCAGTCTCCATTAACCGTCAGGGCAAAAAAACCACTGCTCATACCAGCGCCTACCTATTACTACTTCTGTGTGGTATACTGCGAGCTCTACTGCGCATCGGAACAACACTCCCTTGTGTTAGCGTGTAGTGTTCTTCCCCAGCACCGTGTGTCATACTGCAATTTGAAATCACAGTGCCAGCTATTCACTTTCAGTTTTAATAGCATTTTGCAGCTTTTCTCTTTTGTTATAATTAATCTACTATACATTGCTATTGCCAATAAACATATACGTGTGGTGTTGGAATTGTCATAAAAAATTTAAATTATTAAATATTTATGAACCAGTGAAAGTGCTTCAAGCATTGCTTCAATTTATGGAGTATGGAGTGAGGAACAAATGTGCTTGGTGTGTGGGTGTGTGTGCCCTGCCGTGTGCTGGTGCCCTGCCCGGGGTTTGTTTCCTGCTACTACTACTCTCTCTTCTGTTTCTTTTTCCAGTTTCTTTGTGGTGGCGGCCTGTGCCACTACTATCTACTCAAAGCATCTAGATGTTCCAGCATTGATGGATTAAAAGCCAGAAGTCTGCATGACCATCATTATCAAGACCTTCCATGAGAACCCTAAATACAAAGAGAACTGCTTCATTTATGTTAGGTAGAATGCCCAGAGGGGACTGGGCGGTCTCGTGGCCTGGAACCCCTGCAGATTTTATTTTTTTCTCCAGCCACCTGGAGTTTTTTTTTTTGTTGTTTTTTCTGTCCTCCCTGGCCATCGGACTTTACTCTCATTCTATGTTAATTAATGTCTTATTTTAATTTCTTACTTTGTCTTTATTTTTCTATTCTTCATTATGTAAAGCACTTTGAGCTACATTTTTTGTATGAAAATGTGCTATATAAATAAATGTTGTTGTTGTTGCCTTGCTCCCTGTGTTGGCTGGGATTGGCTCCAGCAGACCCCCGTGACCCTGTAGTTAGGATATAGCAGGATGGATAATGGATGGATGGAGTGAGGAACAAAGTGTGATGCCGACAAAATTGAAAAATGTGTTGAAAAGGGAAACCACTGATGGGAATGTTATTCTGCATTAATGTTAATAATAATTCTTTGCATCTATATAGCACTTTTCTCTCTACTCAAAGTGCTCAGCAATTGCAGGTTAAGGGCCTTGCTCAAGGGGCCAACAGAGCAGAGTCCCTTTTGGCATTTACAAGATTCGAACAGGCAACCTTACGATTGCCAGTGCAGATCCCTAGCCTCAGAGCCACCACTCCACCCTAAGGTTATTCTGCACCTTAATTTTCTTTTTGAAATTCTGTTGTGTTTTGTTAAACGTAACTTTATTCTTTCATGAGTTATTTACAAGTTTCTGACCACTTATAAAATGTGTTCAATGTGCTGCCCATTGTGTTTGTGTTAACAAACAAAACCACCGATATAGGTCTGACACTAACCCACATTGGATAGATCCATCCAAGACTGTTGGAACAAAAAAATTGATGGTATGGTGTGGTATATGGGGTACAAAGATATTGGGGCCATTCTTCATCAATGGAAACCTCAAGGCCACTGGATATGCGAAATTGCTACATGATGATGTGTTTCCCTCTTTATGCACTGAAGCTGGCACGTTCCCTGAGTTTTTCCAGCAAGATGGTGCACCACCACATTATGGGTGTCAGGTCCGAGCATTCGTAGATGATCAGTTTCCTGGAAAGTGGATTGGTCATCGTGGGCCAGTTGAATGGCCCCCAAGGTCTCCGATCTGAACCCCTTAGACTTTTATCTTTGGGGTCATCTGAAGGCAATTGTCTATGCTGTGAAGATACGAGATGTGCAGCACCTGAAACTACGGATACTGGAAGCCTGTGCTAGCCTTTCTCCTGCGGTGTTGCTATCAGTGTGTGAAGAGTGGGAGAAGAGGGTTGCATTGACAATCCAACACAATGAGCAGCACATTGAACACATTTTATAAGTGGTCAGAAACTTTTAAATAACTCATGAAAGAATAAAGTTACGTTAAAACCAAGCACACCATTGTTTTTCTTGTGAAATTCCCAATAAGTTTGATGTGTCACATGACCCTCTTCCTATTGAAAAAACAAAAGTTGGATCCAAAATGGCCGACTTCAAAATGGCCACCATGGTCACCACCCATCTTGAAAAGTTTCCCCCCTCACATATACTAATGTGCCACAAACAGGAAGTTAATATCACCAACCATTCCCATTTTATTAAGGTGTATCCATATAAATGGCCCACCCTGTATATTGTGATGTGCAGGCAGCTTGTGGTGCGCTGTGCGGGAGCGGACAGGGTGGAATGCCGTGTTAGTGATGAGACTGGGTAAAGGACTTCTCCTCTGTGAGGGATGGACAATAAGCCAAAACATACTGTGACAGCAAACCAAGTGTTTTTCAAAGCAAAGAAGTGGAATATTATTCAATGTCAATCAACTGACCTCAACCCAATTGGACATGCATTTCACTTACTGGAGATAAAACTGAAGGCAGAAAGTCCAACAAATGAAAGCAGCACTTCAAGACAGCTGCAGTAAAGGCTTAGAAAAGCATCAGCAGGGTGGAAACCTAGCAGTTGAAGATGGCTATGGGGGTCAGACCTCAGGTAGTCATTGACTGTAAAGGATTTTCAACCAAATATTGAAACAATAGAGCGTTATAATTATGCTATTTTGTCAAAATATTTTTGAGCCCCTAAAAATGGGGGGGGGGGGACATATATAAAAATGTCTGTCTTTTCTAAACATTCATCCATCCATTATCCAACCCGCTATATCCTAACTACAGGGTCACAGGGGTCTGCTGGAGCCAATCCCAGCCAACACAGGGCGCAAGGCAGGAAACAATCCCCGGGCAGGGCGCCAGCCCACCACAGCTTTTCTAAACAGCTCATACAATATTTTTGTTAAACTCCTTGAATTATAGCTGAAATTCCACACCTCAGTCACATCTTGATTGCTTTGTTTCAAATCCATTTTGGTGGCGTACAGAGTGAAAATTATGATAATTGTGTCCCTGTCCAGATACTGATGGACCTAACTGTTGTCACACATGTACACATGGGAGTCAGCTGGAAGGACCAAAAGAAGGTAATTCCACGCCAGGCCAGGGAGTGGCAGGGTGCAATAAACCTCTTTCTCTTTTATCCCTGCAACATGGGAAATTCTGCCTGGACCTGATGACGCCACTTTCCGGTTCCGGGCCTGCTGACGTCACTTTCGCCGACCTGCCTTTTAAGGCCAGACAGCTTCCTTCTATGAATTCAGTTCTGTTTTAGACTTGATCTGTACACTACTGTACTAATCTTCACTTTTTTGCAGCCTTATTCAAGTATACGGGTGGCTGCCCAAAACATTTTTCTTGTGTCAAGGCGTTTCTCACACTGTATAACATGCTTTTCAAACCAAATTCTTAATTTTGTCTCATTTTACCTCAATTATTTCTCGTGCCTCTTTTTTGTCTAAAGCTGATTCTTAAACGAAGCATAAATAAGAATCTCTTTTAAGTCTCTTGCGCCATCCCTCACCTCTCTCTTGATTGACCTTTAAGCTGTAAAATTTTACTATTTGCAGCTTTTATGATGCTGAGGGGCCATTCTTCATAAATTTAATGCCTCAAATGAAACACATAACCAAAATATATGCTAATAGGTTTTGGCATTTATTCCTATTAATTGCATTTTATCCTGACCCTTTATTTTTTTTTTTATTACAGTGTGTACTAAGTGTACTGAATAAATAAATAAAGAATTCTAAGTCTCCATCTAAAGCTCTGTCTGTCATGCCGGTAACACGTAATGCCAACTGAAGTTATTCTTATCAAGATGCTGGAACTTTCAACCGTATAAAAGCAGGCCGTTCTTTTATGACCTGTGCTCATCTACCATTTTACAGGTTTGATTGAATGGTAACTCCAGGCTGCCAGGGTGAAGTTTGACACCCACCACATGTTTCCACTTGCACTTTGTGATTATGTTTTAATTCTGGAAAACTTTGTTAATGCTTTCCACATGTTCTGACCATAAAGCAGCATTCAATGGGAATCAGATGGTCCCCAGTTAATGAATGGTTAAGGTGAATGAATGGGTAAATGAATGAATGGATCTGGAAAAGAAATAGCAGATAAAGACAAAGCATAACGAGAGAGAGGCAGGCGGACAGAGGGTATCTGCTAAGGGGGCAACCTCTTTCATGAGATACAGATGTCCCAGCAATAATTCTCAAAGAGCTATGGGACTCACCTTTGCTTATGATATTTATATGTGCAATGTTCTCACTGTATTCATGTTTGAATCCAGTTAAACCAGTACAAGACTGAGTATAAGATATGGTTTCCATTGCTGGGCACACTCACTTACCCACTGAGATGATTCTGAGCCACTAATTCATCTACCCTCATATACGTGAGTATCAGGGGTGCCTTGTTTCGTATGTACTGTTGGGAAACAATAAAAGGGTTATGCTGTGTATAACTATAATTTCCATTCCTGGTGTCAGAAAGGAAGACGTGTCACTTGATACCCTTTAATGTCACTTCAAACACAGATCAGCTTCTCCCCTTCCAGTACTGAAGATATAAAAGAAGACCATCCCAGTCAGGGGCACAACAATCTTCTTTGAAATGGGTATGCAAGATTTGTGTTTTGCCCACTCAAGATGTACCTCACTCAGCACAACTGTGTCCATCCTCCTTGAAGACCCTAACCTTGTCTGTGTAATCCTAAGGGCTCATTTATACTTCACGCTCAGTACGCGCATGCATCATGGCTGCTACACGTTCCCAGCATTCATTTGATGTGTCCTCTGAGCACGTCCTCAAAAATTAACGCGACACGTGCGCGAGTTGCAGTACCAGCAAAAAGTCGGAGGGCGCTGTTTGATAAAAGTCAGAATGTGACGTCAGAGTCTCTGTTTACTATCTACACGTGACAGGAAGCCGCTTTGAGGATCGATGTGCCTGCTTCGATGTTCGACGAAAGGTTCAATGTGGGGAAGCATAATGCCGGCATACAAATTCACTTGTGGTGCTTTTATATTCAAGCATTGCATATTCCCTAATATAATGACACGATGCATTTTAAAGATCTTACATACCATCTTCTGTCCCGTCTTTTTATTTGCACCTTCACAACAGCATCAGAATGTACGGTGGCGTATTTGAGCCACAGAGAAAAAAATTAAGAACACAGTGAAAAGGTCTATTTTGTGATTAAAGTGGAAATTTTGGCTTTAATCTCGAAATGTCCACTTTAACCTCGTAGTTTACTTTATCATTAAAGTAGACCATCGTAAACGTCATCTTAAAACCGACCCAGGTGTTAATCGCTACGAGCTTCTGGGGTTTCCCCCTGAACTGAAAGCAGCAATAGATCACCACACAGAACACGTTACATTTATGATATTCCAGCTGTGGCAGAATTGCTTGGTTAGCGCCGACCCGACACAGACTAACACTTGAGCCACGTTAAAATGGAAATAAAAGATTTATTTTGTCTTCAGCCGTGGAGCATGTCTTCCCCGTGTCCCACAGGCCCTACACAGTCCCGAAAAACACACCAAACAAAAACACCCAAAAAAAAAACAGACTCTTCTTTCTCCTCTACTCCTCCCAGGCAGCTTTGTCCTCCTCCTCCTGACTCTGGTGCCTCAAGTAGTGGCGGCAGGCTCTCCATGTAGCCCACCTGGAAGTGCTTCAGGTGCTAATTAGCCTAATTCAGGCTGCACTTCCGGGTGTGGCTGCATTCCAGGCCACAGAGGCTCGTTAAGCCATGAAGCTCCTCCTGGTGGTGGCCACGGAGCCCAACTGGGCTGAACCCTGAATTCCCACACCTGTGGCCCTGATGTATCCCAGGAGGTCTTCCACCACGCGTTATGGGGGATGTAGTGTGCATCCCATGGCTGCTCTCCCGGTCTCAGTGTCAAAGGGGTGTCCCCGCCAGGCATGGGTCCCGGCTGTCCGCCACACAGCTCTCTGCACATTTAGAATCCTTAGATTTACATTTAATATCTCTTTCATAATGGGATGCATTAAAGTATGTACAGTATGTTACATTTTACAGATAAGTCGTTAACTTCATTTAAATAATCCATCCATCCATTATCTAATCCGCTATATCCCAACTATAGGGTCACTGGGGTCTGCTGGAGCCAATCCCAGCCAACACAGGGGGAAAGGCAGGAAACAAACACCGGGCAGGGCACCAGCCCACCGCAGTCATTTAAATAATGAATACTACTAATTACACATGTTGTGGTGGCACGGTCTGCCTTGCAGGGCGTCACATCCCTGGTGTCCCCTGCCTGGAGATTGCATGTTTTCCTGGTGGGTTCCCACAGTGTGCTCCAGTTTCCTTCCAAAGACATGAATGTTTGGGGATTTGGTGCCACTAATATGACGTTAGTGTATGTATATGTTTGTGTTCACCTAGCGATGAGCCGATGTCCCGTCCAGGGATTTTCTTTCTTTTTCGCACCCATTGCATACTGGAATGGGCACAACCCCTGATTGATAGATGTAACCATTAAACATCCTTTTCAGAGATATTATGGCAAGGTGTCCTCAAAATTTAATAGATGTCTCAAGCAATTCACAACAAAATCAAGGCCGAACGTTTTCTCACCATAATGATATCTTGCATTGCCACCTGGTGGAATCTTCCAGATTTACATAAAGTACGCACACACTTGTGTAACGCTTGTGTAGTGGTAGAGTCGCTTTCACAGCAGAACAGCTCACACAGTTAGAGAGTCACTACTAAGTTCAATTCTAAACATGTACCTTTCTTTTTGATATTGTATTTAAAAAACATTGTTGCCCCCAGAAAGTGGGAAAATATAAAGAGGAAGAAGAAGATTGCACTCTATTACTTCCATCCTTTACCTTTGTATTAAATCCACATTTTCTATTACTATACTGTAAAAGTGTGCCTTTTCTCGTTAAAGACAATTAATCAGATACAGGAAGATCTTTTAAAGAGGGGTGTGACTCACGTCAAGTACATTACACATATGAACCGTGTGCGCTGATTTACAGCATCACGTTTTATATAAACTTCACTTGAAAGTGCACCTGCACGCCAATGAGTCTCAGATAACTGAAAAGCTGAAGCGCATTTAAGAAAGTGGAGACTGCAATGTGATGTAGGGGATTCACCAAACTTTCTCATTTACAAAAGAAATGACTCGCTCCCGACTTGATGGCCAGCATCGTTTCTGATTGTGACGCCGTTTGCTCCCGGCGCTTGATTGCTATTCCCAAACAAGCAGGTCCAATATCATACTCTGCACATGTGTGGGGTCATCAGTGTCACATGTACAGAGTGCAGTGAGATTCTTGCTTGGTTTGGCAATAACCATTCAAGGCCTGTGGGAAACACATTCAAACCTAAAACCCTGCATTAGAATGAAAGTCAAACACATAAAATAAAGGAAATTTGAAAAGAACTTCACAGAGAGACTTCAAGCCTTCTGCTCTTTTTGAGATGGTGATTTTTCGACTTTGTCAAATAAAATAATTTTTCACAAAAATAAATAAATAAATAAGCCTTCTGCCCTGAGGTTCCAACCATTCCAATGTTCTCTTGACATTAATCCCTGAAGGAGTGGTGTAATGAGCACATTTGTGACAATTAGTGATGAAACTGGCAAGTTTCGATTGGCAGAATATTGTGAAACTGATACTGAAATTTGTTTTGCAGGCGATTTTGCAAGTGTGAAACACGTGACTCCCCATTACTACTTAAAAATTGGGTGGTTTTAAAGGTTTTTTAGGGTGCTCCCTAGTGCCTCATGCACACTACGGTGTTGACCTGTGCCTTTCTGCAGCTGCACAATGCGTATGCTCTGTCGTATTCCTGTCAAGTCAATTCTGTTTATGCCTCTTGTTCACATCACTGCATGGGTGCGGTTCACTTTTTTTTTTTTTTTTATGCAACATGCTGCATATTTTCCACATGAAGACACGCCAAAATGCCCGATCGTGCACATTCTCCACAGGAAATTCTCACGACATGGGAAGCCAAGCCCTCCCGCCCTACGCCGATTCTCAATTCCAGCAGATGAGGCTGAGGTTTGCAGACCCCAAGCACTGTAGATGTTGGAGTTTCTTTTCTGTCTCTGATGCATCCTTAGGATTGTTATCTCCAGGATTGCCATCATAAATGGTGACGTCTGGTGGCTCAACAATGTCTACACATGTCAGGAAATGACACCGGTGATCCCTTTTTTCACACTAGAGATTTGTAGATGCAGAATTAATGCATGTAAAAACTTCCAGACAGGAAATGAAAGTCTTCCTTTTTTATCAGTGCCAGAAATTTCACTGGAAATAAAACACAATTGCTGCGGTGGGCTGGCGCTCTGCCCGGGATTTGTTTCTGCCTTGAGCCCTGTGTTGGCTGGGATTGGCTCCAGCAGAACCCCGTGACCCTGTGTTAGGATATAGCGGGTTGGATACTGACTAAAACATAATTGTTTTGTGAATTTTGAAAGTCAAGTGAAACACAGAATTTCACTGTACCTTCTGTTCTGCGTGAATCTTTTCGTTAGTGACAACATTTTATCATCTAAGTGTCTGTGGCTTTTAATTTTATCTGCTGGTCGAGACAAAGGGTAACATGCTGCTGCAGCCTTAGAAAAGACGGAACTCATCCTGTTTCCATAGCTTACTGTTAAAAAGAGCATGTTTTGGTATCAATTCCATAACCATATCTACTCTATATATATATAAAATCCTAAGCCTAAAAGTGCGACGATTTTATGTCACGTTTTAAATTGGGGTTATTTTAAAAACTACATATATATGTTTGGTATCATTCTTTTCATAATTTATCAAACTTTAAGGTGATGTTGTTAGATTTTCAAATTCTTATTCCATTTTTAAATTATAAACTAAAATATCAAGAAAGTCGTGGTTTTTAATTTCAGTAAATCATTATTTTAATAATTTATTTTAATAATTTAATTCAATAAATTACATTATTTTTGATCGAGTAAACTTTTTTTCACATGAACAAACTACAGGTAAAATTCCGTTACAACGAACTCCCAGGGACCTAAAAAATATTTTGATGTAATGAGATTCTGTATTTGTTACTATAGTGCTTTCTTTAACTTGTGTCCAGGCATTTGCAATCATTTCAATAGCTTCTTTCACGTTAATTTTAATCTTCTTCTATTTACAAGTTATGCTGACAAGAATTTTTCTCAGAATTTCCTTGTGATAATACACTTTCAGGGTGCGAATGATGCCCAAATCCAATGGCTGAAGCACTGCTGTGCAATTGGGTGGGAGGAATTCAACGTGAACATTATCTAAATGTGGAAGCATGTTGTGGGCAGCACACTTATTAATCAGGAGCTGAATCATCCTTTTGTTCTTCATATTTTCTTCACCCCCCCCCCCCACTCCCCACTCAACAGGAACGACACACTGAGGTGTGGCCTGAAGCACAATTGTCGCGTCTGTGGAAGATTGTTTGTCCATTGCCAGGGCAGGTCAACAACAGGCTCATAGCACTGTAGTGAAGCGACACAGAAGCAAATCATAAATGATCGGGGTCTCACTATAAGTCCCTGTCTTGCACCCCAAAACACCAGGCTGAGCCTCAGTACTTTAGCAAAACCAGCTTTATTCGGCTTGAAACAGGAACGGCACACTTATTTGTTGTAGCGTGATCTGCCACTCTGCTATACACAGACACAGCAGTCAGTCAGGGTTGTGGCCAGATTAGTGACTAAGTAATCCTATTATCTGCATTTACAATGTTCCTTGCATTACCCACCGATATCTTTTCTGTTTGCTTAGGCGGAGAGACGCAGCATAGCTGAGAGATGCAGCATAGCTTTGAGCCTGCTGTTGTCCTGGCAACATATAAACAGTCTTCCACAGACACGGTGATCGCACTTCGGGACGCTCTTTGGCGTGTTGTCCCATTGATGAAGGTCCCAAGAGAGTTTACAAACCTCACATTTTCTTGAATGAGTGCCACATTAATAGGAATAGCATCACTGAACCACATAAAAACGGCTTTTTCAATGTCTTCAAATGCAGCAGTTCACATATGTTTGCAACCTGAGATTTTTCTTCTTTTTTTTTTTCTTGGTCTTTCAAGAAAGTTGACTACATCGATGATGAAATTCCGAATTCACTGGCAACATCTTTTTTCTTTTTGCCGCAATCGAGAGCTGCAAAAATGTAAAGTTTTTTTTTCTAATATGAACTGTTATTGTTTTTTCGTGTCTGCCGTTTCTATAGGATGGTGACAATGAGTTAAATTCCAATGGATGTTTTTCAAATGTTGATGAGCAATAAACAAAAGGTATCACTGAAAACCACAGGAAACAAAAAAGGCAAAAAAAAAACAAACAGTACGAGGAAAGTTCGAAGAAAGGAAAAAAAATTACAATGTTTCTGTTTGGTGATCGTTGTGCACAACTGAGCTGCAGCCACAGAACTAACTCTGTGGATGATTCATTCAGGCATTTCAAGGTCTTTTGTGCACTTCTTTGTAATGAAAGTATCTCCTGAATGTACTTTATAGTAACAAGATTTCTATAGACTCGTGTCATATGGGGAAACTGTCGGGACCATAGATATACTTTGTTGTAATGAAAATTTCTTTGTAAAGATATTCATTGTAACGGAATTTTACCTGTCTTTCTATTATAAAAAAAAAAAACATCCTGGAGAGAAACACTAGGGATACGAGACATGATCTTCACTTGAAGATCACAGAAGACACTTTAAAGACCTGTGAGACGAAAGAGATTGGCCACAGAGTGTCTCGTGGGGACCTTAAACATGAGACTTTGTGCCAAGAGATTGCCAAGAACATGAGATTCTTGCAAGACACGCCCTACTTACAACCAATATCAAATAAGACCATGAGCTTTGAGCACACGCAGATCCAGGGCTTTCAGCGCATATAAAGCGTATAAGGACAATACATTATAAATGAAATGTAGATGACTAAGTGAAGAAGAAAGCAGCGTGGAGAAAAGAGACTCAAAAGCGTTGGAAAGAAAAAAGAAAAAGCAGCGGAATTCAAAAGGCTCAACAAAAAAAACTGGCGCGAAACACATGTGGAGAAAGTTAAAGAATATAAAAATAGGAAATAAAGTATAAAAAAAAGAAAGTAAAGATCGCAGTAGCACAAACAAACAGAAATTATTATTCGAAAAAGGGAAAATAATCACCACGGCCCAGATTTCATTGAAAAACAAGCAGGAGAAAGCGAGGTCAGAAATAAAAGACAAAGAGTAGAAAACAAAGTAAAACATCATAAAGAGGTTAAAAAACAAGGGGGCCAAACACATGCAGAGCAAGTTAGAGATAATGAAAACTGGAATTTTTAAGACTCAAAAAACACGTAGGCGTGAAACACATGCAGAGCAAGATACAGAATATGAAAGCAGAAAAAAACGACAGTGTCAAAACAAAGAAAGTAAACATCACATTAGCGCAAACAAAGAGAAATTATTACTCAGAGAAATAACGAACAAGTGAATAGAGATCGAATATATGGACATAGGTGATATGTCAGAGGTATGTAAATATTGTAAGGCTTTGAAGTTTAACTCAGAGAATTTCATGCATTTATTGGTTACTTTGCAAAAAAATGATTAACTGCTGATGATGTAGATCGTTTTGTCTGTGCTGAAATTCCAAACAGAGAAACCTATTCTGAATTATTGTACAAAGTCATTAAACACAAGTCTCACTGACCTCATTTAAATGATTCAGCATATTGGGACTCAAAAGATTCCAAAAATTCTTTTTACAGTAGTTCTGTAATAAAAGTGAAACTAATGAAATAGCAACAATTCAAAAGAAAAAAAATCTTAAAAGTGTGTATCCGGAAAACTAAAAACGGGGGTTGGTGAGCAAAGCGAGCAGGGGGTGAAGCCCCCTAGTATTAAAAAAAAATATCTATTCATAACACCAATGTTTGTATTTAGGTGATTTAGTTAGCTGAAAGTCGAGTTATGATGACCCATTGCATTCCACTTTAGTTTTCACGTGATTGTTCCCGTCATTTTTTAAAAAGTTTTTGCATCTATAAGAATGTCATTTAAAATGAATTTATAAAAAGTTTATTTAGTCTTTTATAAATACTAATTGAGCATAGTGGACCTCAGTTTAATGGGAATACTCCAATCGGTAAGAGAGTAAAATATTTTATTCTCATTTCATGATTTTTACTCCATTAAATAATAATTAATTTTTCTTTTACATATTTCTAAAATTTCATGATTTTGACTCCAATAAATAATAATTTTTCTTTTGTACATTTACAGATTTTACTAATATTCTGGCTGCATCTGGGGGTTGTACTGTATAAAACAATACTAGAATACAGGTGCATCTTAATAAATTAGAATATCATCGAAAAGTTAATTTATTTCAGTAATTCAATTCAAAAAGTGAAACTCATATACTGTATTTTATCAAGTTCAAAGTCGGTGCAGCCGACTACCAGGATATTTTAGAGCACTTCATGCTTCCTCCTGCTGACCAGCTTTATGGAGTTGCTGATTTAATTTTGCAGCAGGACTTAGCACCTGCCCACACTGCCAAAAGTACCATGACCATGGTATCAGTGTGCTTGATTGGCCAGCAAACTTGCCTGACCTAAAGCCCTTTATAGAGAATCTTTGGGGTATTTTCAAGAGGAAGATGAGAGACACCAGACCCAACAACGCAGACGAGCTGAATGCTGCCATCAAAGCTTCCGGGCCTTCCATAACACCCCAGCAGTGCCACAGGCTGATCGCCTCCATGCCACGCCACATTGATGCAGTAATTCATGCAGGAGGAGCCCCGACCAAGTATTGAGTGTGTACATGGACATACTTTTCAGGAGGCCAACATTTCTGTATTGAAAATAATTTTTTTTAATTGGTCTTATGTAATATTCTAATTTTCTGAGATACTGAATTTTGAGTTTTCATTACCTGTAGGCCATAATCAGCAAAATGAAAAGAAATAAATGCTTGAAATTTATCACTCTGTGCGTAATGAATCTATATAATATATGAATTTCACTTTTTGAATTGAATTACTGAAATAAATTAACTTTTCAATGATATTCTAATTTATTGAGATGCACCTGTATACAGTACATTATTCAATTAATTCACTTTATTTTGTAAAGCGCTCTCCACTGTGTGCCGGCACAGAGCACTGTAATAAGTTCATAGGAAAATACAACTGCAAAATTTACAAAGTACTAATTATATTAATCGAGACACATAAAGACTCAGATATATTTAAACAGATGGGAAACAAAATACCGTAATTAGAAAATGATTAACATAACTGGAACCTAACAATAGGTGCCCATTAATTCATTGTTGAATGGAGGAGAGGAAAACAAAAGTTGCAGTCTGCAGCATCACAGAAGAAACTAAGCAGCTGGGTGGTCCACAATCAGTTAGAACAAAGAAAGTCACAAAGAAAGGCAGTGAGAGTCCTGGAGACGCCAGCCAGTTGGGCACTCCTCCCTGGCATTCTGCAGACATCAAATACAACTTTTTATTGTCCCTATTATAAAATACAGCAATACAGGGTCAGTCAAAATTGTGTTGAATGGCGGAAACAATTTATTCTTCATATGTGCAAGATGATTTACACGACTGTCTCAATCTGCTCGCCATCATGTTCAATGCACAAAAAACAACAAGCAAAAGTACCATTTAAAGCCCGGGCACACATTTTGCGGGGGATAAATGATACCACCGACTGTATTCTGTCCTTCAGTTCATTGATATCACAAACTTTTCTGCTATACACGTGCTCCTTCACCATACCCCATAACCAGAAATCACAGATGGTCCAATCAGGAGAGTGTGGAGGCCATGGCAATGGTCCACCCCAACCTATCCATCGACCTGGAAAGGTGTTGTTAAGATAAAAATAATCCATTAGTGTTAACATCATTTTGACTCACCCTGTCTATTTAATGTAACTGGTATATTATTAACATACTTTGTCTACTTTGTGAAGACTTAGCTTTAATTTTTCCTGTTAAACAGTATAATGGCTTGATCACCGTGAAGGAAAGGTTCCCCGTGATACTTTTTTAATCAAATTTGATGGTAATAAATTGACATTTTTATAATATCTTAATTCATATCGCTGGAGGTCATTTTCAACTGACAAGTAAATGAATGGGGCATTATCCGAGCTGGCATCGAAGCAGAGATTAAACCATTACAGTAGTGAATGAAAAACCTTAAAATGGGCAAACAGGAGTCTGACGTTACCTCTAGCAGAGGATGCAGTGACGTAATCCCAGATATAGCATCCTGAAATCTTCCTAATCCAATTCTTGGAGACTATCATGGCTACATTAAAGGCAGGAAACAGCCAGGGACAGGGCAGGAGTCCATCATTAAGCCCACTCTAACATACTAAACCAGATATACACGTCTTTGTTAGGAGAACATAAGAACGTGGACAGAAAACACAAAGTCACAAAGAGAATGTGCAGACTTCACATGGAATGATGGTATTCAAGCATGAGATTTAATATCAAGATACTGGATTTACGTGTCAGTAGCATGAACTTTTATTTGAGAACAGGCCAACTGTTTCTGATCTGCCAGAGAGGGTGAGGCAGAAAATAACTTAAATTGGGACCAGAAGATAAGACGTGGATAAGAAAATAGGCAAAGATTCGTAAAACAGAATTTTAAATCATATTTAGTAGTTTGTTTTATCAAAGATTTGTTTACCAAGAACACAACAAAAAGTGCAACACACTAATATATGATGGTTGATTCATACTTCTGCTTGGAGCCTACATTGAAGCTACGCCATAGCCTGTGTAGCCTGACACACACCCCTTCACAAATGTGCCTATGCGTCGCATTGACGTGTACCCCGGTGACTCTGATTGGCCAGTTTGGTAGCTACCTACTTCATGAAATGAACTTCCATTTGTCTTCCGCTATTCTGAAGTAAACAAGGAGCAGACTGAGGAAACACTTGTTGAAGAAATTAGAAAGAATAAACAAGACTACAAAGACAGTCAAACGGTGGCCTAACATCGGTTTGGAAGTCAGAGATAGTATGAAAAAGTGGATTAAATGTGAAGGGCAAATATGTTCACTTATGGAAAAAAATATTTAGGAAGAGAAGCAGTGATCCTGGTAGGCAAGAGTGGCCTGCATTTCAGTGGACCATCTTGCATACTACAAACATCATCAGCTATCATCCAGGCATGTGCCTGTGGCATGAAATGACGCAGAAGTATAAACTGCTTTCGACGGTGTGGCCAAGAGTGTAAGCTATGCAAGTAGCTATGGCACAGGCTCGACACAGAAGGATAAATCAGCCTTTAGTTTTTCACCTGGCAAACCTGGAAGGTTTACAAAGTGTAGGGTGTGATCTTTATAACGATGCAACAGTTATACAAGGGACGTTCAAAAAGTTTCCGCACTTTTATATTTCCGTTGGAAACGGTGAAGGCGGGAGGAGTAGTAATTGGTCGTGTCTGAGAGTGTCATGTGACAGGTTCTGTCTGACAAAACGGCTGCCCTTGCAGTTTAGTATAAGAGTTGTCACCCTGTGGTGACAATGGCTGTGAAACTTAGAAATTGCACCAAAGAGTAACAGCGTTCTGTCATATGATTTTTGTGGAAGTGACGGGAGCACAGATTCATCTCCACAAGTGTGCTCAGTATGAAGATAAAGTTCTCTCTCATAGAGTCGTCTATGAGGGGATTGAAATGTTCGAAAATGGCCGTATGCAGATTTTCATGTGATGATGATGTCAAAGCAGCAGTGCGTCAGCGGCTATGTGTTGAATCAAAAACATTTTTTGCTGATAGCATTAAAAAGTTGGTACAACGCTCGGAAAATTGCATTGCAAAGCAAGGTGACTATGTATAAAAGTGATGTCATTTGATTTTGAAATTCTTAGTAAAATTTTCTTCCTTCTCTTCAGCTTCATCTCTTCCTATTTTTAAATGGAGTCAATGTGTTTGATCGGCCTTCTCCATACAGCTTGGCCTGGTACCACCTCCTCAGTCAAGCACTTTTCCTTCAGATCTACTTTTACTTTACCCTTCCACCTCTTCTTTAGCCTCCCTCACTTTCTCATCCCCTGTACTTCCATTCCCATCATTCTTTTGTCCACAAATTGTGTCTCGGCCAATTCTCGATCCTTGACAGAGGGGGAAGCGATCGCTCAAGACGGCGGCTCTTGTACTCCGTATTCCTATACCACGTAACGCCAGCTGCTGCACGCTGATGTTCTCTTAGCTGCATGCTGGCTCTCTGCTGAACAGTAAACCAATGGCAATGAAACACAGCTGCCCACCTAACAAACATTTCAATGGGAAACAAACACACTCATATCCAACTCTTTTTGCAACATTAGTTGTAGCTTTGCTCACTCACCACGTAACATGCTTCTCGCACGATGCTTTGAACATTTCAGCCAATTGCTCTTCTGTCCTCTCTTCCCCAGACCATGTCTGCCCTAGCTGCTGCTTCTAAGGCCCTGAATCTGTTTGAGGACTTCATTTTCTTTTAAGCTGAAGGGTTCAGACGGAGCGTAATGTTTGCCAGTTGCTACCTGTGTGCTCATGTACCGAAGAACAACTCCTGTTGAATCAACTCTTGTGTCTGTTCCTGCCTGTCCAACAATAAAGTTAATCCTCCTTGGAAATCTTGTCTCCTGTGCACCTCTACGACCCAAGCTTGACAATATCCATTGTCTCCCCTCATCTATCACATGTCCATACCACTTCAATCCACTTTCCTATACTTTCTTAGATATTTCATCCACTTTTGCTTTACCTCTGATTGTCTCATTTCTTATTCTGTCCTTTTTTGTGACTCCACACAACCATCTCAACATTCTTCTTCCTGCAACATTCATCTTCTTCTCCTGTACTCCCTTTACTGCTCATGTCTCAGCACCATACATCATTACTCATGTTACTTGTCTTAAGAACCTAAATTAAATCTAAAAAAGTCCACAAGAAATCCAAAAACAAAATTCATAAGGATGTCCCATACTTGTGTACGCCAGGTGATTTATTTTTGATCACCCTTCTTCTGTAACTGCCAGCAGTCTTTCCCGGCGAGTCTCTCTTTTGTCCAGACTGTTCATTTTCTTTTAGCTGCATATATAATCATGCAGGGCTTACATTTCAAATATTGCACCTTCATGAGAAAAGGTCAAAAGTGTACTCATCACTGAAGATAAGTTTAAATTTGTGTTTATCTTTGTCTTATTTTATCTCAAGGCATCATCCATCTGTTTATTCAGTAGCTGCAGGGCTGATTTCCTCCCTCTTACTCCAGGCTGACAAGTGCATCCTCTAATTAAAACCAGCTCCATGATCCTTTATCCAGAAAAAGCCTGGAGCATAATGCCTCTTGAAACCCAGCCATGTCATTTGTGAGTTTAAAAACCTGGACAGATTAAGGATGATGCAATCACCTTGGGGTGTTAAGAGTCCTAATCAATTACTCTGGCAGCGCCCATGCGGAATGCACATGGGTAAGTGAGGTGGGAACTATCCCTTGGTATTTTGGAGAGCTCACATCAGACCATTTGAAAGACACGGCAGGGTGGGTGATGCTGTCATATGCTATCAAAGTGTAGGAGAGATCTTAAACAAGCAATCATTTGATTGAGTTTTTATTTAGGAAAAAGTGCCAATTAATTTATCTCTGCAATCTCGGAGACTTTATTATCTGATAATGTTTTGTTTTTTTTCTTTATTTCACCTTATACAATTTCTTGTATTAGGAATTGTTAGTTTTTGCACACCCCTTGGTGTCAGAGTGCAGGGTTAGCTATTAATTAGCGCCACCTGGAGCAATCGCATGTTAAGGGCCAAACAGAGTAGGATCTCCTTTGCTGGTAATGGGGATTCAAGCTAGCAACCTTCCGAATACCAGCGCAGATCCTTAGCCTCAGAGTCACCACTCAACTCTGTGGTGCTTACAGATTTTGTTTTTCTCTTCAGCATTGTAAATGCATGGCCATGTACTTAACCTATTCGTCAGTGAAATGCAGAAATCAGGAAACTCTGTGCGTCCATTTTTGATGAACGGTGATGAGTTACACCCTTTTCATTCTTTCCCCTTTTACTGGCATGCGATATGTGCTGGTAGATCTGTCATTACTGTACAGACTGCGGTCACAGTAATGTCAGCCTGTTCTTCTAATATGGTCAGTAGGCATACTGTGTTTGGCCAGGCAGAGTGAACAGCTCTTAAAATCCAGTCTGGTGTCATGATTTGTCTGGCGATTACATTTTTTTTCTGACAGCATGCTGTATTTATTTATGTGTACTTATCAGTATAAAGTACAATATACGAGGGGGTATCCAAAAATAACCAGAATCTGTACCTGGCGCACAATCTCGACTTAGTTGCAAATTTCGCCGCTGGGTGTAGCACACTTACAGTATTTTGTGGCAGTCTGCCAAGTGGCGTTGTTCTGTTTTGTTCGTTCCACATCGTTTTTTCTTGGCGCTTATTAAACGTGTTCTGTGATTTTTGTGATGGATAATCAAAAAGAACATCGAGTCTATGTTAAATTTTGCTTTTTCTTAGGGAAAACAGCAGTTGAAACTGTAGGGATGTTTGAAACGGCTTTTAAAGAGGAAGCTTTAAGTAAAACACAGGTCTACGAGTGGAATTCACGTTTCAAACGAGGGGAAATGTCACTTGAAGAACAATCAAGATCTGGCTGACCTTCCACAATTAGGAATGACAAAAATCTTGAAAAAGTTCACAATGCAATTTACGAAGATCGTCGACGGACTCTCAAAGAGATTTCTGAATTGACTTGTGCATCTTGGAGTTCCTGCCACCTTCCCAACTCACCTGATTTTGCTCTGTGCGACTTTTTCTTGGTCCTGCATATGAAAGAAGAACTCAAAAGAAAGCATTTTTGTACCGTGAAGGAAATCAAAGAAAAATCGCTGCAGGCCTGGAACAATGTTCCTCTTTAGCAATTATAAAAATGTTTCCACCAGTGGGAAAACCGTTGGGACAAGTGCATTCATTCACATGGAAAGTACTAAGTGAACGTTATTTAAACAATTTTTTTTCCAATTCTGGTTATTTTTGAGTACCTCCTCATAAACTGAAAATTATTTAATGTATGGTGTTGGGGTGTCCTGTTGTTGAGACCAGTGTGATGGTGTGGGTGGTCAGGGCTGGAACACAGATAGGCTTGAGGACATTAAGGAAGGGAGGCAAAAGTCCCTCTGTACTGTCAGGGAGACCAAAGTGGGGCAAAGTCTTGGAAATAACTGTTCATGGTGGTATAGAGGAAGAGGAAGGGCAGCAGGGAATATGGGAAATGTGGCCGCGCATTCCCCATTCGTATTATTGGGTGGCAAGACCCCTGCAGGATTACTTAGGCCTTTTGTTGTGAATGGACTAAGAGATCCATTAGGATACTGCATGGCCATTGACGGGGTAGGGGCTCTGAACAGGGTTCTGGAGCAGTTTTATATGGTTTTCTCTTGCGCTGAAGTGGAGCCAAGACCAAAGTAATGATGACTTCAGGTGCTATTACAGATTTCAGAGCACCTTCCCACTTCAGTGTGTCTGCGCAAATTTCTAGTTGGACTATTTGGAGAAACATGAGGTTGCTGTTGATTTGTTTACCTGGTCTTCAAAAAAGTAATTGAAGATAAACTGTATGATTTTTTCCTAAATATAAAGACCAAACTAAACTTATTACATGCATGTCACTTTGAGACAAGTTAAATTGAACCACAGACATTACATTTCTAGCTGACCGGGTTATATTTTTTCATCTTATACTAAGGTGAATGGTCAGCATTACGCAACACCTTGAAGAAGTTGGATAGCTTTGTTTTCTCTGAATTGTCGGACTCAGAGCTCTAAGTTTATAGGGTGTTCACATTGAATTTCTGACTCAAATATACCGTCTGTCGTCAGGGCCGAATTAAGATGAAATTGGGCCTGATGCTGCAGCGCAAAAAAGGCCTATTTTTT
>JANRMT010027041.1:23422050-23446792 GCA_026402145.1 Polypterus bichir lapradei
ATAGATAGATAGATAGATAGATAGATAGATAGATAGATAGATAGATAGATAGATAGATAGATAGATACTGTATTTGTCACAAAAGATAAATATGGCTTTTTATAAAAGTTTAGTGCATGAGTGAATAAATAAATATGAAAATTACTGCAATAGAAAGAAAGCTTCTGAATTGGCTATATATATATGTGTTATATGCCACATGGCCTGACAGGGCATCCCGGCCAGGAGAGGGGATGGTTCCTTATCCGGATGGGAGACTCCTAACAGGCAGATAGGCATCCTGGCTGGGGAGGAGAAGGGGATCAGATCCAGAAGGAAGGACCAGAAGGAATGGACAAACAGCCCAATCGAAAGGAAAGACATCACTGGGAGCTTTTTACTCCCCCACCACACTAGATGGCAGCAGCCCTGGATATCAGTGCCCAATGGGGAGCCAGCAGGGCATGCTAATAAATGTAGTCTGGTAGAGCAGCCCTGCTGGGATCACTGGGTGCCGTAAGAGGGCGCTGCAGGGATAAATACTCCCTGCTGCAATGGACGTTCATATGACCCGGAAGTACTTCCATTGGGCTGTGGCCCTGAAACGGGAAGTACTCCTGGGTCCTTAATAAAAGGGATTGCACACCCTTACCCAGGTGAGTCAGAGCTGGGAGGAAGAAAGCTAACACTCAACTGGAGGATGGTAGTGCGGTGGTAAGAGTATTGTGGAGATTATTGTGTATTGGAAATAGAGAAATATCTGCTTTGGTGCTACTTTATGGTATTATGGAAGGAAAAAGGTTGAATAAATCATCTTTTATTTGAACCCAGGACTCTGTGTGTGTTTGTGTTGGGGTTTTGGGTCATTGACGCCCTGGTGTATATATATATATGTATATACATATACAAGGAGAAGAGAACAAGGAACATCTCAAAGTGTCAAAGAATGTGAAAACAATACACCTACTGGAACTCTTGACCCTTTCTTGTGGTTTCTCTTAGTTTGCCTGTCACACTTTAAAGTACTATTCCATTTACACATCCAACAATTCTTTGCACTCTTTCTGGCCCCCATTCCTCCTTTCGGTCAGGCCCTTGTCCGTCTCTCCTCCTGACTTCAATCAATGGCCCTCTGGTAGCCCCAATCCAAGACCCCTTCCAGGATCACTTACAGACCCCTTGGACTCACCTCCTGGTCAGGGACTTACCTTCAACTGGACCACGGACAGTAGCTAAGAGCTCCTGGAGAGGCTGGGCAGTGTGTGTCATGGCCCCTCACCAAACAGTTAAATGCTTTGGGTGAGGCTGAAATTGAGAAAGCAGTGACAATGTCTACTATCTTAATGCCTCAGCTCCCATCTTCACGTGGTTCTGAAAGCCTCTGTGAAGTTAAATATTATGCTAGGACACAAAATGGCAGAGTGACAAAACTGTCTGGATCTGCCAGGCTCCCACAATAACTAAAACCTTTTAGAAGGTGCTCAATGATATTGAGGTTTTCCCTTTTAACTTTTGAGATGGGCTCATTATGTCAGGCGTTTGCCTTTCAGAACATCACATGGAGTGCTTGAAAGCAGAGACCTATTATCTCTTAATCTGAATCTAGTAAGAGCTTTGAATTACACTGAGCATTAGCTGCCACAGTGGATAACATCTATCATGCTTTTATGAAAAGCACCTATCAAGTCTGTTGTCATGAACTAAAGTTTCCCCACCTTTTCCCATCCCTATTTCAAATTTGAAATAAAGTGTCAGACTCTAAGGATATCAGAGGCCCCTGTCAGAAGCACCATAGAACCCTGTCTAGAAACAAAAAAATTACCCATAGCCAAAGTTCTAAGGTCCCTAGGAATAGGAGCATAAGAGGGACATTTAGAAAGACACATACCCTCAAATTATGGAAATTTCATATCAGCCACATCTTCAATTTGTGTGAGGAAACCAAGATAGTCACTATAGCATCAGAGAAGTCATTCCAGTCAGGAATCCTACTGGGATCACATGCCTATGAAATGGTAATGCTCTTATCAGTACCCTCATTGTTACATGTGCTCACTTGGCTTTGGTGCCCCTAGTTTGTCACATGAACATTAAAGAGAGATGACTCAGCTGGCCTGCAGCTCCCTATTATGGCCAAAATCATAAATAGACTCATCTGATAAAACTGGGTAAGGTAATGAATTTCAATGCAGGTACCTTACGATAGCCTTGTTGCATTTCAAAGAGGTATTTTTGGCATAAGGAATGCCATGACATAGAATTGAAATTAGTCACTCGGAAAGTCATTCTGTCCAGGTTGGCATAACTCTGATCCCCCTTCACGTGGTTTTATCCAATTTAGCCATTAAATATGATCATGTAGTGTTGATTGGGGATTTTAATATACACATTGATGTGGGAACTGACACTTTCAGCAAATGTGTTAAATTCAGTAGGGTTTTGCCATATTGTCAATGGCTAGACTCATAGTCATAAACACACATTAGATCTAATTAATACTTACAGAGTTGAGACTCAAATAAATAAAATATTACACCGTTAAATTATTTCTAATCACTACCTAATTACAATTGACTTGGTTCTGCCCTTAGCAGTATACTCACAGATTAAAACAAGGAAAGTGTGACATCTAAATTACAATTCTGAATTGTAATTTGCAGATATTTTGAGAATCTCAAGCATAATTGTTGAAAGAAATTTGGATCAAGTAATAACAAATGATAATGAGACTTTGAAAGAGGCTTTTGATACGGTAGTCATCAGTCATTTTCTAACCCGTTTAGTCCTGAACAGAGTCACGGGGGTCTGCTGGGGTCTATCCCAGCTAGCATAGGGTACAAAACCTGGGACAGAGTGCCAGTCCATCGCAGGCCGAACACACATACACAGAAACACACCAAGAACACATTAGGGCCAATTTAAGATCACCAATTCACCTAACCTGCATGTCTTTGGACTACAGGAGGAAATAGGACCACTCAGAGCAGTGGCTCCCAAACTCGGTCCTGAGGACCCGTTGTGGCTGAAGGTTTTTATTCCAGCCAAATTCACAATTAGTGATTATAATTGATCTCATTTACTTAGATTGTTTTTTTTCCCTTCTCTTATTTTTCCTTTTGAAAAGCACAGTAGTATGATTTTTACATTTATAAGACACTAGCTGCACCCCGTGGCTTTGCCCACATAGTAGTGAAACAGGACAAACTTTAAAAATCAATAGATGTTGGCATTGTATCTAATCATGTTCAGCTCTGATGGGAAAGCGTTCCCTGCGTGGGGACAAAAGCACATGGCCGTGATATCTCTGGTTATCAGCAGCTACCCTCTTAAACACATGGAGCTCTGATCTCTCTCTCAAAAACGTCAACTATTACTCCTTAACAATCTCTACATGATAATGTCTGTTGAAGAAACAGGAACTGCTAGCTAAGCAGAGGCAAGGTGCACTCCAACACGTGGCGAGACGTATAGCAACTCGAACAGAGGCTGGTAAGATAAATGAGGAAAGCCCCGCCGCCCTGCTCTTGGCCCACAGCCACTCTATTGGATTTGCATAAATACATTGGTACCACAAGCGAACTATGGGACTCAGCGCGATGAGAGAAGTCACAAAATCAACCAGAAAGTTCAAGCAAATTATAGAAAACAACCCGATCTAAATCTGTTAAGTAATTCTCTAGTGCAAAGCAGACAGACATACAGACAGAATGTGCTTGGACCACGGAATTTTTAAAACCATTTCTTAGTGAGCACCTATGGGCCAAAGGTAACCTAAATTCCAGATTTCAAGTTCCAAGTCCTCATGGTTCGGGAGATTTCATAATGAGTGAGTCAGTGATATTTGGCTTTTATATATATATAGATTTAGAAATATTTTTACTTTTGTTTTAAACACTTACCTTTCTTTTGCTGTTGTCCTATTGTTTTTTTATTTTATTGAGCAGTTTGCACCCTTCATTGTATCCTAATAATGAACACAACTGACAGCCAGTTAAACGGCACTGAATGACGAAAGGCTGCAATAACTGTAGCATCAGACTCAGTAATTAATAGATAATAAATTAAACAATCCGAACACTTGAAAAGGCAGAATGAAAATCAGGCTGAAAATTGTTAAAGAAAACAAACTATCTCTATATAAGTGCTTATTACATTTTAATAAAGATTTACCAAACTTAGTTTTGTTATTTCTGCATTGATTCCAAAACAGAGAAACTGGGAAATAACAACTCACTTAAATAGCCCAGTAAATCCAAGTTGGTTGGAACAAAAACCTGCAGCCACAGTGGGACCCCAGGACTGAGTTTGGGAAGCAGTGACCTGGAGGAAACCTCACATAGACACGAGGAGAACATGCAAACTCCTAAGCACTCCGGCAACTTGTTGTCCCCCTTATTGGTTAGCTATCATTCTGATTCCATCTATCCATCCATCTAATGATCTTGTTTCATTAAATTCTAGGCTCTTGAAGCGGCATGAACCCTGGTGTTCTTAGGCCGGGGTTATACTTCACGCGACGTGACGCATGCTGCAGCATGTGCATCTGCAATGCAAGTGTAGTACTGTTTATACTTGAGCTCATACTTTATGTAAATCTGGAGGATTCCACCAGGTGGCAGTGTGAGGTATTATCATGGTGAGAACTGGTTCGGCTTCGCTGTGTTTTGAATTGCCTGGAACACCCATTAAATTCCGATGACACCTTACTGATGACACCAGTGTACCGGAGCACACTGAGGAAACCCAACAGGAAAACATGTAAACTCCAGGCAAGGAATATCAGCGACAAGACTCTCTGCAAGACAGCAGCGCTAACACTCCGCCACCGTGTCACCCCCATGTGTGTAATTATTAACAGTATTCATTATTTAAACGAAATGAACAATTTATCTGTAAAATGTAACATACATAATTTAATGCATTTTATCATGAAAGTGATATCAAGTGTAAATCTAAGGATTCTAAATGTGCAGAGAGTTGGAATATCATACATTTAATGTGCTCGATGTGGCGATCTATAGCTGGCATTCTGCTGCTGTCAGGACCAGATGAAAGCCGTAGAAAAAAAGACGCCACAGAAGATGGTATGTGAGACTTTTAAAATGTCATGTCATTATGGTCGGGAATATGCAATGCTTGAATATAAAAACACCACGAATACATCTGTATGTCGGCATTTTGTTTCACCACATCGAACCATTCATCAAACATCGAAGCGCGAACACCGATCTCGTAGGATCCACAAATCGGCTTTCTGTCACATGCAGATAGTAAACAGAGACTCCGAAATCAAATTCCAACTTTTAACACACTGCGCCCCCCAACTTTTCTGAGGACCTGCTCAGAGAACACATCAAATGAACACTGAGAACGTGTGGCAGCCTTAATGCGGGCGCGTACGCGTTCTGAGTGTGAAGCATAAACGAGCCCTTACTGTGAGGCAGCAGTGCCAGCGCCCAACAAAACAAAAGCAATTAAAGCGCATAAAAACTCACCCTGGTTTAATGAGAACATTCAAGCTCTTAATTAGAATTTTGAAAAGCTGCAGGCCTTCCGAATTGCATGGACAGAGAGTATTAAAAAGTATAAAAAAGCTCTCTTTATTGCCAGCTTGGACTACTATTCTAGATTAATAGATAACAACAGGTGATGACATTTTCTTATGCAGGTAATAAAATGTATAGGTACTGAAAATGGAGAACTAAATGTTAGGATGGATGAAATGGATATCAATATGGCATCTGTTTAGATGTGTTCAGCGCCTCTGATGGAAACCCTTGCTAATAAAGGGAGATGCTAATTATGCTTCCCTAATTTGCCTGTATATTCCCTCCTGCCCATTTATATTTTCAGATTACAAGCCTCTAAGCATCTGCACAAATAATGAAGACGTGTGGATGTGTGTGAGATTAGTCTCTGGTGTACACTGAGATATTTGCATATTGGGAAACATTTGAATGAATGTATTCACACAAAACTGGCAGCAAAGTCTTTCCGTGCTGTAAGTTTTCCTGTAGAAAATACACAGTAATGTTTTAATGTGTTCTTGTGTGGAAAATACAGCATAAAGCGTGTTGCTTTTTTATAAAACACACTTTAGTTCTCTGCGGTGATGTGGATGAGAAGTATAAATAGAATTGACTTTACCATTGTGGTACAGATTACATGCTTTAGGCCACTGCAGAAAAGATGGTGTAGTGGTTAAACTTGCAGGCTTCAAACCCTGAAGCTGTCAGTTCACATCCTGCTCCTGACATTGTGAGACCCTAAGCAAAATCACTTTACCTCCCAAAAAGGGAAATATGATCAACTGTTTCTCAGGTGTTGTAAGTTGCCTTGGATAAAGGGGTCAGCCAAATAAATAAGTAAGCACAGAAGTGGAAACAAGGCTTTAGGGAGCAGTGTTCACCTAAAACACCTTTAGTGAGTTTTGCATTTCTCAGAATTTTAGTGTCCATTTTGTGAACCGAAACCTGCTTGTTTCTCTCATCAGTAATAACAAGTTAGCCTCCCTTTTCCTGTGAAGGCTCAAATTCACTAGTAACTGCTTGTAAGAGAAAGCGTCCCTAAGTGAGTTTGTAAAGTAAAGCCGAGGATATACCTAACGCTACTCAACTCATAAGCTGGCAGACGCGGAAGCTACACAAGCAGTATGCGGCCTCTACTTGAGTGTGTACTTTAAGTAAAATATGGAGGATTCCACCAGGTGGCAGTGCGAGAAATCATGATGGTGAGGAAACAATGCCCGGTTTCACTGTGTTTTGAGTTGAGGGAAGAAAGATGTCAATGATAAAAATTCTTTTCCTACTGATGCTGTTGCAAAAGTGCGAAAAAAAAAGACAGCCACAGCGACACAGAAGATGGAATGTGAGACCTTTAAAGGTATTGCGTCATTACGATGGGGAATATGTGACGCTTTTGGAAACGGTTCCTTTCATCGGATTGGCTGGCCCAGCACTGTGTCAGCTGTGGAATGGCCAATAGGGGGAGGCAGCTTGATGGCTGAGGTCTCCAGGACTCTGAACAAATCCAAATCATATTATGTGATATCATCTACGTTTAAATTCTGCTCCGTACTTGTAATATTTTTATTTTTATATTGTATTGAGTATTACTTGTGTTCTGTTCTGTGTATTGTATTCTATTGACCCCCTTCTTTTTGACACCCACTGCATGCCTAACCTACCTGGAAAGGGGTCTCTCTTTGAACTGCCTTTCCCAAGGTTTCCTCCATTGTTTCCCTACATGGATTTATTTTGGGAGTTTTTCTTTGTCTTTTTAGAGAGTCAAGGCTGGGGGGCTGTCAAGAGGCAGGGCCTGTTAAAGTCCATTGCGGCACTCCTTGTGTGATTTTGGGCTATACAAAAATAAATTGTATTGTAAGGTATGAAGAAAAGCACCACAAATACATCTGCATGTCGGCATTTAAGTTTGATAATTTCCTTCACTGAACCAACCCATCAAATATGTACATTTATCATTTTTTTTGTTCTTTATTTCGCCTTATACAATTTCTTGTATTAGGAATTTGTTAGATTTCACATAACCCAGAGCGCAGGGTCAGCCATTGTACAGGTTTAGGGCCTTGGATCTGTTCTGGCAGTAACGGGGATTTGAACCGGCAACCTTCCAGATATCAGATCAGTTCTTTAGCCTCAAATGTTGGAGCTGCAATCCTGCCACTTAACAAAACTTGAACAAAACACACACCACTAGTATTTTTGCTGGTACTACAACTCGTGCACGCATCTTGTTCATTTCTGGCAAAGTGCTCAGAAGATGCATCAAAAGAACGCTGGGAACACGTGGCAGCCATGATGCATGTGCATAAACTGGCCCTAAGCAGCCCTTCTTAATCAGCCTGCCTATTTACTTTTCTAGCTCCCATTTTCATGTGTCTCTTGGATTTTAGCCGTTCCTGTACAACAACAGTAACCCTAAGCACTCTGGCAACTTGTTGTCCCCTTATTGGTTAGCTATCAGCTGCAAAATTGTAATATGTCTGTTTGACTCCATCCATCCATCCATCTATCCATCCATCTAATGAACTTGTTTAGTCAAATTGTAGGCTCTTGGAGAGGTGGAACCTGTCAAGATGTCACCATGAGTAAGGCAGCATCCAGCCCTGGATTTTGTGGCTTTCCAACCAAACCTGCAATCATATCAAACCAATTTGGTGTCCCCATTCAACCTCAGTATTTTGTGAGGAAACTAAAGTAATGGGGGGGACAACCATACAGAGACGTGGACAGTACCTAGGCTGATGTTTTAAAGGAAGCAGTACTAGCTAAGGTGCCACCATATAGTCCCATTCAGAGCATATTTGTATGGAGAGACTACTTTTAACACTAGAATTACCAGAGCCTATGAAAAAACTCAAAAATCCATCCCACCTTAAATTGCTTCTCATCTCTCCGTCAGCGTCTTTTGTCCTGTAATTGCATGGATAAGCACCAAACAGCAAGCAGCCTGCTATCACATCTCCCCACCCCGCACAGTTTTCTCAGCTGAAGTCTGTTTACCAGCGTGTCTGTTGCTTAGAGTTGTATAGAGTGACAAGTCAAGCAAAATGACACCTTTTATAAATACTATATTGTTATTTGGAACACTTGCATTTCATGTGTGTTCCGTGTCTACAACGATCTATGCACAGTAAACACATCGTTAAAACAGAAACATTTTTCATGTTTTAGTAACAATTGACAAAATGTAGACATGAAGCGTATAATGTGTGAAGCCTAAATTCCAAATATCAAAGAAATACTTTCACAAAAGGTACAAATATAACAGAACAAGTATGCTTTTATATTACATTATATAGTTTATGCCTACATTTTGTCATTTACTACTAAAATATAAAAAACGTTTCTGTTTTAAAAATGTATTTACACAGATTACTGTAGAAACGGAACACACATGAAATGCGTGTGTTCCAAATAACGATCTATTATTTTCACTCTAAAACTCCACTTCACTCCCAGATAATCGAGGCATGAGCTGGGAGAAGTTTGTGCACGTTCTAAGTCGGTGGGGGGATGGAATAGCCGGCTGCTTGCTGCTTGTCTTTACCGGCACATTTTGAGGACAAAAGACACTGGTGGAGAGGTGCGAATGGAGTTTTTTTGTAGGCTCTGGTAATTCTAGTGTTAATTCACCTTTTTCTAGCTCTATTAGTATATGAGTAGCAAAACAGTGATGCTGTCTTGTGACAGAAATATTAATGGCAATTTTGTATTCACTTCATTGTCAGAGTACATTTGTAGTTACATCTTTTTCATCATATTGTCGTCTACTAGTTTGATGTGGTCAGGTAACTTTGTCCTTATCAGTTGTGATAAAAATGGCTGCTAATGGCAACAGTTGCAAATTGCTTGCAGTCCCATAGCACCTTAAAGTCTCTGAGGCATTATATGCTGATGCAGCCTTCATATCTTTGACTTCTTCTTTATAAAATATGCCTTCTGAGGTCTTCAGAAAATGACAGTAATATTTTCGAACTTGGAGAAGTACCTCGTGTTATAAGAAATGATTTATAATTTTTAGAGATGGGTTCCCGGTCGCTGTTGTTATGCAGTTTGCATGTTCTACTTGTGTCAATGTGGAACTTCTCTGGGAAATCAAGTTTTCCATACACAGCCAAAGAAGTGCAGGTTACACTAGCTGGTAACTCAAGATTGGCCTAATACAAGTGCTGCTACTGTTTAAGATGGTGTCATTTGATCTCCAAGCGTCCAAGTTTCAAAATATCTAAAATCAATGCTGGTCACTGTCGGTGTGCAGTTTGCACTTTGTACTTGTGTCAATGTGGGATTTCTCTGGGAACTCAAGTTTTCCATACACATCCAAAGACGTGCAGGTTACACTAATTGGTAACTTAAGATTGGCCTGATACAAGTGTCGCTACTATTAAAGATGGTGGCATTCGATCTCTAGTGTTCAAGTTTCAAGATATCTAAAATCAATGATGCAGACTGTTAGCTTTGTGAGAGTAAAGAACTCAAGGCTTTAGGTGAGTCTTTTCTGGTTAACATTCTGCGTTTGATCATGGCCACTCTTTCATCTCCTAGTCCTGCTTTAACCCTACCCTTGGGCTGTGTGTGTGAGAGGCTTTTGCTCTTGACTGTGAATTGGAGTAAGCTGCTTTGAAAACTTTTCTGTATATATCATCTGATGTGCAAAGTTGATGAAAGATCTACAGAGACAGTTTAGAAGTTAACACTTGATTTAAAAGGGCACCGCTGCTCATATGTTTGTCTTTTGTTTCAAATGTGGGGACCTGGAACACCTGGAAGAATTAGTCTGGCTGAACTTTTGACTCTGTTACTACTTCACTTTTTTCTTGCCTCAAGGCTACATAGCACCAAACAAATCTAGCAAATTGCCAACAGTTGGGACCATTTCCTGATAATGGCACTTTGGTCTATCCTAAGGAATCCGATCATTTCTTTTCTTCTTCCTTTGCCTGACAGCAACAATCTTCTTGGGTGTTCTTTTTCAAGAGTATACATAACACCAATACCCAGCATGTATGACATACATACATACTGTATATACTGTATGCAGAGTACAATGGAGGGCAGATGAGTATCCTGGCTGAATGACAGCATAACCTCTAAGCAAGATGGAAGGTGCCAGGGGATGGATGACCTGATGTCAGAGGCCAGGAGCAGTTCCATCTCCTATAATTTAATTTAAGTTTGCTGGAGGTGTCCCTGCTTGGACACTGACAGGGGTCCACGGGAAGTGGAGTCTGGGAGTACAGCCCACTGGGTGTCCCTGAGTGCCACAAGGGGACACTATTGCGAGAGGACTACCCTGGTTCTCAAACAACCTGGAAATGCTCCCCCACAAGTCCAGCATAAATAGAGCTTGCTGAATTAACTCATGCAGTTGGGAGGTAGAGGGCAACACTCTATTGAAGGTGGAAAGAGAGGAAAAACTTTCATTGTTTTGTATAATTATTGTCTGAACCTCATTATATAATGTACTCGGTGGAAGTGGAAAATCCATTATTTTTAACCCGTGACTAAGCTGGGCATTATTGGGTCTGGGGTTTAGGGCTTGGTGTTTCCTCCTACCGGTTACTATATACAGGGGTGGGCAACTTTATTCTTGTATTTTTATTTATTTATTTATTAATTATTGCATTATTTACAATGATTTAGTTAATAAAATTATTATTACAGTTGAGTTAAAAAGCTACTGTAATAATCATTATTTATTTAAAATAATTTAGTTAATAAAACTATTTTTACAATTGAGTTAAAAAAGCTACTGTGTTAATCATAACCTGTCTTTTTCCATATGAACAACTGTAAACCTACTTTTGCCCACCCCTGTATATATATATATATATATATATATATATATATATATATATATATATGGCACAAAAATATAGTTATATACAGACTAGTATGTATAAAATTCAATTAACCTTGCCTAGGCACTCTCGATTTACTGCCAGAATTAAACAAAATTCTTTAACGCATTACAATGCATTTCAGTCAACAGGTGTGCCTTAAATATATACACACACTCAAAGATTGATGCTGACTTCACAGGGTAGCTCACTATTTATATAAAAATATAAAATATAGTTATATACAGTTTATGATCCAGCTATGCAGCATATGCATGATTGTCAAGATAAGCAACATAAACCTGAGATGATATAAACATATGAAACACAGAACAGATGTTTCATCCATATCTCAAGGAAGGTGACCCGTCTCTCACACTATGACGCGGATCTCTTTTTGTTTCTTTCTCTTTCTGTTTTTTTTTTTTAAATTCTGAACTTTGGGAAATCCCTGTTTAATCTGACTGGTACCGTCTAGAGGTGCACATGAAAGTGCGTTCCAACAGTCAAAAGAAATCTAAACAACCACCTTCAGTGTTCCCACTGTGTTCAGCTGATGGGACATTGAAAACTGTTAAACTCCAAAGTCTAGTAGCTGCTAATAAACAAAGTGTAATCCACAAAGACTAAAGTGTATGTACAGTAAATGCCTGCTTCTGATCATCAGGAAGGTCTCAGAGATGATCACCTACATGCAAAGGTCCAGATCATTAAATGACAGAAGAGGTGCTGTGTCTTTCAATAACAGAGGCTGAGAAGGATACCATCATCTTCATTCATTTCAGTGACACAGTCAGCTGTGGGGTTCATGAGCCCACAGTGGGGGTAGATTTACTTAATGAACTCCAGGCATGGATATTTATATTGTAGCTACCTGGGAGCATTGCAGGGCTCCCAGGTAGCTAAGACGCAACTATGCCGTACACAGCCCCAGATTTAAATAAGTCTTTAATTCTTTCATTCGTCATAAAATCATTATTAAAAAAATCAGGCATAGAGGGAGATGATACAGTCATTGGCATTAACTGGCAATATTTCACAAAGAGCAGAGCACAAGAACAGGAGATACTGGACAATAAACAGTGACTGTTTTCTAGCAGTGTGTCAAAGCACAGGGGAAAAAGGCTGCCAAGTTGCCGTTTTGTAATAATCAGGATAGAATTCAGAGAATAGAAGGTAGAGACTATAATATACAGGGTTGACTCGCTAACTAATATTGACTGAGATTCTGCACTTTTTTCCAGCAGACCCCCCATGTATTCTTACTTCTCATGAGATAATACACATAATCCACTGTCGGAGATGCCTGGGGTTGGTGACCCGGCCGGGATGCCTAGGAAGACCGGAAGAGGGCTTACGTTCACCTCAGACGACGTGGGGGCGACCACCCTGGTTCCTTTGGGGGCCACCCAGAGTGCTTCTGGGTACACAGCCGGTGCTTCCGCCACACAGGGGCGTGTTGGCGGAAGGTCACTGGAGGACACCTGGAGCACATCCGTGTGCATATAAACGGGGCCGCCTCCCTTCAGATAATGGCTGGAGTCGGGAGTGTAGAAGGACAGAGCTTGGTGGAGGAGGCAAGGAGGTGGCCTGAAGAAGTGCGGCACTGTGTTGTGGCCAGGACTTTGGGGACTTTGGGAGTTGTTGTGAGCACTTTTGTAAATATGGCACTTATGAATAAACATGTGTTGGGTGACATTAACGTGTCCGCCTGTCTGTGTCCGGGCTGGCTTCCACACCACATATTATACATATTGAGATACACACTACAAGGTTCAACCCTTGGAACAATGAACAAAACAATAAATAAACACATGAAAAAATAAAAAAAATATTTCTATTTTGGAAAAAATGTAAAAAAAGAAGAAAAAAAATAGCTTTAAACAACACAGAATAGGCATTAGAAACTAGAAAAGTGAATAATGTGAAGGTGGACGTAAAGCGCTGCTGTGGGCTGGCGTCCTGCCCAGGGTTTGTTTCCTGCCTTGTGCCCATGTGTTGGTTGGGATTGGCTCCAGCAGACCCCCGTGACCCTGTAGTTAGGATATAGCGGGTTGGATAATGGATGGATGTAAAATGAAACTCATCTGTTTTGCTCATCTTAGATGCTTCTGCCCTGCTAGCTAAGACACCTTCCCCTTTTGACTAAACACCCAGACTTGTGTGGCTCCACCCGCGTAGAAGTGAAATAGGACAAACTTCAAAATCAATTAAAAAAAATGTATAATTTGCATTGAGAAAAATTTTACATTGATAGCTTTCGTATCCAAGGGCATCTTGATATACAATATTTTTGATTTTGCTATCAGGGGCGAGAATATAGCTGTGATTTCTTTGCCAAAAATGTTAAAAGTTGGCAATGTCTCTCTGGAAAACCGAAAGGTAGGTACGCTCCAATATCAAACGTTACCACTGTATCTGATCGTGTGCAGCTCTGACGGGAGAGCGTCCCCTACGTGAGGAGAAAAGAACGCGACCGTGATGCCTCTGCCAAAGAGCAGGTACCCTCTGAAACACATGTAGCTATGATCTCTCTCTCAAAAACGACAACTGTTACTCCTTAACAATCTCTAGATGATAATGTCGGCTGAACAAACAGGCCAGGCCAGGTATGCTCTGACATGTGGTGAGAGGTAGAGCGACTCAAAGAGAGGCTGGTGTGTGAGTGAGGAGGGCCCCGCCCAGATCCCTACTCTTGAGGCCCCGCCTCCCCCTCCCCTTGGCCCAGAGCCTTTCACTTGGATTCACGCAAATAAGTCGGTGCCACAACTGAACTATAATACTTAGCGTGATGAGGGAAGTCACAAAATCAACCAGAATGTTGAAGCAAATTATCTGAACGTATGATATGGTTCTCTCGTGAAAAGCAGACAGACAGACAGATGTTGGAATTTATATATATAGAGATTTAACATGTACATGTACATGTGAATGATAACTTAAGAGCATTCCTGAAAAAATTTGCACAATCAATACATCACACAGTATGATATGTAAATTCAAGAACGGAAGTGTAGCTTCATAATGCACATGAGCCATTTTGATTCTTGGACGCTTATAGTGAGGCACGGTGTTGAGAAGTGCGTTATGTGAAACTTGCCACCGATGCCAAAGTGCCACCTGAAGTGACCGCCTCACCACGTCACCCCACGCAAAAGCTCTAATACTACAATACAAAAACTCAAACTGTTCGTTTTAAATTTAGGGTTGAAAATTTAAAAAAGGTAACCTGGGTTAAAGTTTTAAAAGTGGAGTCAGTTGAGATGCATTGGAGCAAACCTGTAAGTGTTTTACATATAATGCTGGCCACGTTCATCCTGATATTTTGAAGTAGCAAGAATTTCAAGAGAATTCTGTAGTGGATAAGTAAGGAGCTAAAAGAGAAGCTGCAAAGAAAAGAAAAACAAACATCTAAGGGACAAATGACTCAAGTGCTAACCAGGGTTAAGGACAGCTAAAAGAGACAGAAAATGTGAGAAATGACCCAACGAGATTCTTTCAGCTGTTTAATAGGAAAAGAGCAGACAAGGAGGAGGTGAAGTGTATTAAAAAGTGGGGGGAAACTAAGAGTGCATCTATGCTACTATGTTTAAATTCAAAAACTCTTTAAAGCTGAGCCCAGACACATTGTGAAGGAAGCTCATTCATGCTGCTTGCATCCACAATCTAGTACTTTATCGACACTACTTCTCTTTTATTTATATACTGTGGCCGGGATGCCCCTGAAATAGAAGGATGGGGGAAGGAAGCTTTTCCAGGACACTGCCTCCCCCAAAATGCTAGATTGCAGCTCCCCTGGAGTGTAACGGTGCCCTGAATTCCCGCAGGGCATCCTGGGACTTGGAGTACGGTTTCTCAGCCCTGTTGGGTACCATGGGTGCTGCCAGGAGAAGCCGTGAGAGGACTGGAGAAGCCTTGCCTCATCCATAGCCGGTCTGAAGAAAAAGCCAAATCCCCATCTGACCCGGAAGTGCTAGCAAGTCATGTGGGTGGAAGGACAGAAGCACTTCCGGATCAAGGACTATGTAAAGGACTGTTGGGCACCCAGCAAGGGAGCCTGAGTCAAGAGGAGGTGGACAATGCTTGCTGGGAGGTGTGGAGGAGAAGATTATTGTCTTTATTTATTGTGTTTATTGTGGCTGTGGTGCTTTGGGGGCACGATTAGAGAAGAAGAAGAAAATTAAAATACTTCTTGGTGCTTTTAATTTGTGTCCAGAACATCTGTCTTTTGGGTCTAAAAGGGGCAATAGTGCCCCCAAACGTCCATTCATTTACAATACATGCATATATAATACATATATGTATATATATTGTCATAGATGCCAGGGGCCCTGCCCGGCCGAGATGCCAAATGGATGGAAGGACTGGGGGAGAGAGGGTTGTCAAGGCATTACCTCTTCCGAGACACTAGAGTGCAGCCCCGCTGGGTTGCTGGGGCACCACCCTTTCCTGCAGGGAATGCTGAGAATTGGAGATTGCTGCAGCCCTGTTGGGTTCCATGGTAGCTGCCAGGGGGAGCTTTGGAGGCTGCAGATCCCTATTATGTCAGGCTTCTACCACACCTGGGAGTACTTCCGGAACATACTAATGGGCCACCTGCAGTGTTCCTGGGTGCAACTTAAAAGGAGCCAGCATCCACTACTCTGGGAGGCAGAGTCGGGAAGGAGAGGACAACACTTGGTATAGGAGGAGCGGAGGCGGACGAGAAGAAGAAGAGGAAGGCAAAGAGAGAACTGTGTGCTGTACTTATTGCTGCTGCGCTTTATACTGTGCTGCTGTGGGGGCTGAAAGAGAAGTGCTTTCCCACTGAAATAAACGTGTGTTGTTCTGAAATGTGTGCCTGATTGTCTGTCTGTGTCTGTGGTTTGGGCAGCACACAGATGGGAGGCAGTCAATGGGCTCAACTCGTATATGCTGACAGGGGCTGATTGGGTGCGCCAATGCTTTCTCTCCTTCCCCTACAGATCCCCAGAAGGGAAATCACTCTAACTCCTTCTCCAGTTCCTCTACGGACTCCACTTCCGGCCATAACCTCAACCCTCCTATGAAGTCACTTCTGGCAGAAGACACACCTCTTCCTCCCTCCTACCTATAAAAAACCACCAACTTCCTCTCCCTGTTAGTCCCAGATTGGACATTTTTCTTTGCAGATCTGTTTTCAAGAGTACGGGGTGGACCCACAAACCTTCTCACACCTCTCTTGTCTTTCAGTTACTATATTTATATATATACTAGGGGGTTCACCCCCTGCTCGCTTTGCTCGCCAATCCCACCGGCCTGTGCTACACGCCAGCCACTTCACGTCTCTGCCATTCACTTTGTGAAGAGGGGGGCTGAACGCACCCTAAGGAGATGCAGTCACTCCTCCGAAACCCCCTCTTAAACGGAGATACAATGGGAAACAAATACAGTTTTTGTTTTACCTCCACTTTGCCTGAACAGCTGCTGACTTCCTGCTGCTGCCATGCTGCGTGATCTGCATCTCATCATTTAAAAGCCTGTACTGCAGCTGTCCTACTCTTTGTCTTTTATTTCCAGCCCCGGGGGTGGTTAACTCTCTTGGCACAAAGTCTCGTCTCGCGGGATGTGAGTTCTTGATATTTTTTAGTTTATAATTTAAAAATGGAATAAGAACCTGAAAATCTAACAACATCACATTAAAGTTCAATATATTCTTCAAACAATGATACCAAACATATATACAGTATATAGGTTTTAAAATAAGCCCGATTTAAAGCGTGACAAAAAAGTGACATAAAATCGTTGCACAAAATCGTTGCACTTTTAGGCTTAGGATTTTATATAGAGAGAGTAGATTTATATATTTATATACGGTATATATATAGCATATACAGCATATAAGATTTTGATAAGGATATTAAAAAAGATGGTTAAGTTTGCAGATGATAGTAAACTAGGTGGGACAGCAGATAACGTAGAATCAGCAGAATCATTACAAGTTATCTCATGTAGAATAAAGGCTTTGACAGATTTGTGGCAGAAGAAATTTGATATAAATAAATGTAAAATATTACATGCAGGAAGAAAGAATGTTTGACTTGAATATGCAACAAGAGGTTTGAAGCTTAAACTTCAGCTCATAAGAAGGAAGTTGCAGTCACAGACGACTCACCACTATCTACAGTACATTCTGACAAAAGATAAGAAGGTTAGTAGAATGTTAGGTTATCTTGCACGATATATCAAAAGAGGTTAGACCTAAGCTATATGGTGTACTTGTGAGACCCCATCTATAGTACAATATACAGTTTTAGTCTCCGTGTCACAAAAAAGGCATAGCAGTACCCAGCAGTTGAATTACAAAAAAAGAAGTGGTGGTACTACACATTTGGTGGTGCCATACCGAGAGGTTCTGAGAAGTGCCGGTACAGCATATGGCCGACTTCAAACCCTGTTCATAGGCATGGAAAAACTCCCAGCACTCCAAACAGCTAAACGCAGAAGTCCTGGAGCAGAGCGCCATTGAGTCCTGACCCACTTCAAGCACTGCCTATGCTAGAGAAAGCCCAAAGAAGAGAGACTTGTCCGAATCCAGGACTTTGAGGTGTGAGCTCAAAGGAAAGAATGAAGGAGTTGAATCTTTTCAGTTTGAGCAAACGGAATTTAAGAGGTGACATGATCAAAGTGTTTAAAATTATGAAGAGCTGTTTCCAGCTGTTACTTTAAAACAAATTCTTTAACATGAACACGAGGACACAGAGGGAAACTTGTTAAGGTCAGATTTCACAGAAAACATTTTTCTTCACACATAGACACATGGAATAATTTAACAAGTAGTGTGGTGGAGAGTAGGACCGTGGGGGCCTTCAACTTCTCTCTGTATATCTATGAAAAGTAGTTTTTTTTTCATTCTTACTTGTTAACCTTTCCTTGAATTTAGGATTCAGAAAATCTCTCATTTTGTTACTGTGGTTCAACATTTATTTAAGCCAGGTTAGGGTGGCACACAAGAAATACCACCTACTACAATACAAGCACACACATACTCTACATATTATGTTACATTATGTTTTCATTTTTTCATGTGTTGGTAAAAGTAGAAGTCCTGTTACATAAAAAGATTTATAAAAAATTTCCAAAGTACTGATGTATTAAACAGCCTTTCCTGACAGCCTTTAAATAACTTAACCCTTATTTTATGGGGACAGCATGGTGGCACAATGCTGCTGCTTCGCAGTAAAATGACCAGCGTTTGTGTCCAGCGTCAGCCCTGCATAGAGTTTACATGTTCACCCTGTGTCTATGTGGGTTTCTTCTAGGTGGTCCGGCTTCTTCCCACAGTCCAAAGACTTGAAGGTTAGGTGGATTGGTGACTTGTGGATGGGGTGTTTGTGTGTTCACCCTGTGATGGACTGGCACCCTGCCCACGACTCTGTTCAGGTCTAAGCAGGTTAGAAAATGACCATCTTATTTTATGGCCATGCACAAACCTGTTCAGGGTTAAGTGTGATTAGAAAAATGGTATGGTATGGTATGGTATGGCATGGTGTGGTGTGGTGTGGTGTGGTATAGTATGGTGTGGTGTGGTGTGGTGTGATGTAGTGTGGTGTGGTGTTGTGTGGTGCGGTGTGGTGTATTGTGGTATGGTATGGTATGGTATGGCATGGTGTGGTGTGGTATAGTATGGTGTGGTATGATGTGGTGTGGTGTGGTGTTGTGTGGTGCGTTGTGGTGTATTGTGGTATGGTATGGCATGGCGTGGTGTGGTATGGTATGGCATGGTATGTATGGTAAGGTGTGGTGTGGTGTGGTATGGTATAGTATAGTGTAGTATGGTATGGTATGTATGGTGTGGTGTAGTATGGTATGGTATGGCGTGGCATGGGATGGTATGGTATGGTATGGTATAATGTGATATGGTATGGTATGGCATGGTATGATTTAGTATGGTATGGTATGGCATGGTATGGTGTGGGTCATAAAGATGATAAAAGTTGAATACCTTCCTTTCTAAGGTTTAAACTGCTGTGTCTACTTAATTTGTCATATATTGTCCATTATCTGCCCTGCCCGAGGTTTGTTTCCTGCCTTGCACCCTGTGTTGGCTGGGATTGGCTCCAGTAGACCCCCGTGACCCTGTAGTTAGGATATAGTGGGTTGGATAATGGACGGATTGTCCATTATTTTCATTTTTACACATTCTTTTAAAAATGGAGAAATGTTATAGGCACAACAGTAGCAGAAACATTAACTCTTTATTGAATCCCAATAATTAAATTAAACAATGAAATATAATATTAAAGAGCTGGTAATACACTATACTGTAGTATGCAAAAGCCAACCACCTTTCGAACTTTGATCATTAACACAAATAAGAAGGTCTGCTAAGACAAGCCCAGTCAATAAGTACATTGTATACAGTATCTTATTCAGTTTATTTATAAGGATTTGGGACTTAGAAATCTATACTGAGTGATATCATCCAATACTATGAGGGTATAAGAGAATAAGAGCAGCTCACTTCTCAAAATGGAGGTGTCTGGGGTCGAACCCGTGACCTTTTGATTCCACAGTCCACAGTTCTTACTGCTGTGCCACCAAAGCGGTCATCTTAAATGCGTGTCAATGTCGCACCCTAACGCGAGTTCTTTTTCTGCAGTTATATTCTTGAATAATAGTGCACTTGTTTTGTTATACTTGTATCTTTTGTGAAAGTGCTTATTTAATATTTGGACTTCAGGCTTCACACATTATACACTTCACGTCTACATTTTGTCAATTATTACTAAAACATGAAAAACATTTCTGTTTTAATGATGTGTTTACATAGATTGTTGTAGACACGGAACTCACATGAAATGCATGTATTCCAAATAACGATATATTATTTACCCTCTACAACTCCAGGCAAGGCACACACAGGTAAACCGACTTGAGCTGAGAGAACTTTCTGCCCTTTCTGCATTGGTGGGGGTGTGGGAGAGTAGGCTGCTTGTTGCTTGTGCTCATCGACACATTTACAACACAAAAAACGCTGACGGAGTGGTGCGAATAGATTTAAGGTGGGCCGGGATTATGAGTTTTTTTCATCAGCTAAGGTAATTCTAGTGTTAAATCATGAAACACCATCTGCAGCTCAACCTGGCTAAGGCAAACCTTCTTGTTATCTCAGCTTGTCCGTCTATTCCACATCACATCTCTTTTCAGCTTGGCTCATTAATGCTAACATCTGCCAGGACTACACAAAACCTTGGCGTGGTGATTGATAACCAGCTGCCCTTCAAAGACCATGTTGCAATGGTCTCTCAGCCTTAAAGATTCACTCTATGTAACATCAACAAAATCAAGCCTATCTGACGGATTATGCAGCAGAACTTGTCACTTCTGGACTACAGCAGCTCTCTACTGGCAGGAGTACCAGCATGTGTCACCAAGCCACTGAAGAGGATTCAAAATGCAGCAGTATATCTGGTGTTTAACAATGTGGGCACATGCCATTCCTTTTTTTCAGATAACTACATTGGTTCCCTACAATGGCACGTATTGTCATGGGAAAAAACTTTCCTCCATCTTCAAAGAAGGCATTTCTTTATTTGCATAGAGTTATGCCCAAATATCAGTCCATGGAGTGAGCAATCACGCTGGCTGACATGAGGTACGTTCACAATTCGCTTGCATGATTCCTCCTTTCTTTGGTCAGCCTTATGACAAGTGTGTTCCGATTCCTTACATGTAGAATTACTTGCCTCCCTCCCACTGAAATCCTCATTTTAATGGGGATGTAGGAACCATTAAAGAAAGGAATTTGGATTATTACCCAGACATGACCTGAGGTTTTTCCTGAACTGTATTATAAATTCTTTTCTGTGCTGCTTTATTACTTTTAAAAGTGAGTCTCTAAAGTCACTTTCGTTCCACAGCTGTTTGCAGTATATCAGCCCATGACAGCCTGTCAATCTGTCGTTTATGTAGCACCATTAACAGCATGCAATTAGCCAACTAGATAATAATAAAGAATCAATTTAACAAATGAAATGAAATCAGATACATATACAGGCAGTTCCCAGGTTACGTACGAGATAGGGACTGTAGGTTTGTACTTAAGTTGAATTTGTATGTAAGTCGGAACAGGTACATTACTTTAATAAATGCTATTGTTGACCGACTGTAAACAAGTGCTCTGCCAATGAATGATGGAGTTTCACCTCTCTCTGACCTTTTTATTATTTCTACTTTATTTTTCATGGTGATGCTTTTTCTCTTCTTTACTGTATCACCAGCACTTGCATCAGATTTGTGTTTCAGAGACATTCTTGAAGGGTGAAGACAAAAGGTTAAGATGAGATCTTCTGAACAGCACTATCCATGCTATCACAGCAGGAAGGCACCCATCGTCAACACGTCTGATGTACTGACAAGAGACAACTTCCTGCTATGTGTGTAACAGTACAAGCAGGATTGCTATTGAGAATGACTGGGGGTGGCGAGGGGGGGTTCATCACTTGCCCACCACACAGTCACCTCCACTACAGTATTCTGCCTGCAGCGTCCGCCCACCAACAACGAACAAGGTGCGGCCAAAGGCGGGTAATGAATCGTCCAACCCCAATTCAACAGGCAGCCATCTGAGGCACACTACAATACTACCCCTGTCGTCCCGTTCACCCTCAATGGCCTCCGTTCAGCCACAACCAGGTCAGCGCTTGCAGCATTACAGGCCGTGTGTGCTGGGCGGGCAGTGAAACGCCCCCCTCCACTCCATCCAGCCTGCGTCCAGTCAGGAGTAGTAGCTGCAGCGACGTAGTGGGCGGGCAGTGAACCATCATCCTACACACGAGCGATAGCTGTGGCCCTGGTGACTATGGACCACCAGTCACGGCTTGCCGCCAGGAGCTGCCTGAGGGACACTACACTGCGCGAGCAGCGAAATCACCCCCCTCCAACCACCGCTATTAGCATCCCCAGGCCGAAGATGACGGAGCGGCAGTTACTGAGGCACATGCGTCGCAACTGTGGCCTCATTCGTAAGTCGTAGGTCGGATGTCCGTAACCTCGGGGACTACCTGTACAGAGTAATCAGCACCTCACAGCTAGAAGCAGGAAATGTAACTAAAAAGCAAAAATTTCACAAGTGACAAATGCTGGGCAGATACAAATGGTTCCTGGTAAATTTCAATTGCAAGCATCATCAAAAGAAAAAGAGAGGCAGGGAGAGAGTCGGGAGATAAAATGGAGAGCTTCTAATTACTTTTAGGTGAACAAGGGGCTCAAAGAGACAGAGAGGCATTAATGGCCATTCTCACCTAAACCTTTTGTAGCATTTTTAACGTTAAACTTGAACTTCCCTAAACCACTTGTAAAGCTATTTGACATTATTTTCAAAAAACACTATTCGCATCTAAACATTTTAGCAGTAAGCGGTTAAAAAATGTCCTGTCGGCAGGAGTTTTGAGGGGGTTTCAGACAATCGCTTGTTCCATTAAAATGAATGGCATAGCTCATAAAATGCTGGACAAAAAAACACAAAGTTTTTACAGAATTCTTACAGGTAGTCATGGCCTCTTCCTGTGGGATATGCTGGGAGTGAAGCAGGAAGCTTCTAAAAAAGCTTTCCATGACACATGCCTTGGACAGTGTGGAGACAGAAGTCTTCATTGACCTGGTCAGGCAGCACTCTGCTGGACGAGGGAGATTTTGCCTCCAGAACACTTTTGGGTGAATGTTTTGGATATTAACCTGCTGATCACAAAGGCCATACCATTTTATTACTTTCACCTATTTTTTAGATTTCCACTCATATTCTTATATATAAATGTGTACGCGTAGAAGTGTGCATGTCTGTCTGTCCGGCTCAGAAGTGCGAAGCTACAGCATGAAGCTCAAAGAAGGGCCCAGAAGTGTGACAGAAAATAACAACAACATTTACAGTATTTATATAACACATTTTCATACAAACAATGTAGCTCAAAGTGCTTTACATGATGAAGAAAGAGAAAAAAGACAAAATAAATAATTAAAATTAGGGAACACTAATTAACATAGAATAAAAGTAAGGTCCGATGGCCACTGTTGCGCTTTTAGGCTTTATGTAATAGAGGATAAGCGAGTGACTCTCTCTTCAGATGTTTCGTTTTACCGACGTGCTCGCCTCGCTTGTGTATTAGCGGCCATAGGAAAGGTAAAAGGGATACCGTTTTGCCGATGTGCTTGCCTCGCTTATGTAATAGAGGATAAGCGAGGGACTCTCTCTTCAAATGTTTCATTTTACCGACATGCTCGCCATGCTTGTGTATTAGCGACAGCTGAAAAAGTAAAAGGGATATCGTTTTGCCAATGTGCTCACCACGCTTCTGTGTTACGTGGATAAGCGAGTGTATGTTTCTTTGGAGGGTTTGTTTTGTCGATGTGCTCGCCTCACTTGTGTATTGGCGGCCATAGGAAAAGTAAAAGGGATACCATTTTGCCGATGTGCTTGCCTTGCTTATGAAATAGAGGATAAGCGAGTGACTCTCTCTTCAGATGTTTTGTTTTACCGATGTGCTCGCCTCGCTTGTGTATTAGCGACAGCAGGAAAAGTAAAAGGCATACCGTTTTGCCGATGTGCTTACCACGCTTCTGTGTTACGCAGCTAAGCGAGTGTATGTTCCTTTGGAGGGTTTGTTTTGTCAATGTGCTCGCCTCGCTTGTGTATTGGCGGCCATAGGAAAAGTAAAAGGGATACCGTTTCGCCGATGTGCTTTGCTTATGTAATAGAGGATAAGCGAGTGACTCTCTCTTCAGATGTTCCGTTTTACCGATGTGCTCGCCTCGCCTGTGTATTAGCAACAGCAGGAAAAGTAAAAGGCATACCGTTTTGCCGATGTGCTTACCACGCTTCTGTGTTACACAGCTAAGCGAGTGTATGTTTCTTTGGAGGGTTTGTTTTGTCGATGTTCTCGCCTTGCTTGTGTATTTGCGGCTAAGCCAGTTTGTTTCCTCGGAGGTGGAGCCCTTACCCACCTCTCACTTCCGGGCCAGACAGACACATACACTTCCACGTGTAGGTGTTTATATATAAGATATAAAAATATATATATACGAGACATTTCACATAAAAACAGAGAGAGGGTGCAAAACGCACAATACAGCTAGAATCAAACTCTGAGGCCAACAAAACAATGTTTAACTAAGTTCAGACACGAAGAACAATTAGCCTCAGCTATGCAAATATGGAGGAAAAATCACAGACCTGCTCTTTTAGTTGTCTCTGGAGCAGCAGCACAGAAACAAAAACACACCAACGTAGAGCAAAAGTAACAAATCAGTGGCACTGATGAGCGTCAAGGGGCTAAGCAACTGCAAAGAACAAACAAAAGTCTGATCTGCCAGGATATCAGTTATGATGGAAAAAACTGATAGATAGATAGATAGATAGATAGATAGATAGATAGATAGATAGAT
>JANRMT010027041.1:23446802-23473143 GCA_026402145.1 Polypterus bichir lapradei
GATAGATAGATAGATAGATAGATAGATAGATAGATAGATAGATAGATAGATAGATAGATAGATAGATAGATAAAAAGTACCTACTTTTGTTTTTCATTCTAATTTGCTTTTATGAATTTTTAAGAAAATTTGCTTAAAATGATAATGGCTTGAATTAACAAAGATATCACCCCTTTATCCCACTTGTTGAGAACTACAGGATTGCTATCACATTTTTCATGTTAATTTACCTAATGCTGACTGGCAAGATTTGCCTTGAAGTGTTTTATATCCTGACACCTCTATGCAAATACATTTTTTTTTAGCAAAACTGTTCCCCATTTTACAAGTTGTAGCAAATTTGAAAATGTATGCATGACTTAACATTCAGCGGCATTCAGAGACATGTTTTGAAAGTTTTTTTCAGATAGTATTTTTGCTTTTTATTTGCTTAATCAAAGAGAGTGCATGATAATTCTGTTTATTGGGCATTTTTTTAATCATTCCCAGAATACAATTACCAGAGTACATTAACTGAGCCCAAATAGGTTTGAGGAGGATACAACACCTTTAATAGACAGCAGATTCCAACTTAAGTCGAGATTCAAAATTTTATTAACTAATACTCCTGTTGTTAGTTGTAGAGAGTTTATGGCTACTTGGAGTTTTTACTTCATAAATGTAACATTTTTGAAAGAAATGTCCAAAGGAGAGTTAAAATGAGCAGAGTTCAAATGTAATTATAAATGTAAGTGCACAAGCAACTGAGGTGATCAATTTATTCCAAGACACATATGACATCAATTGCGCATGCGCGAGCGTGCAGCAGCTTGGTGTGGGTGCTCCCGGAATTCTCGTGTGTTTTTACTTTTTCTTATATTTTCCTGTAATTATTTATTTATAATTTTTTTTTTTTTTTTTTTTTGTATTTAAAAAGTAGGGTCGCCCTTTCAAACCATGCGTTTTGAAAGTGTTCTTGTTTTTAGTTACGCAATTTTAATTACATTCTCGGCGCTCCGGGTGATCAGCGCGCAGCAGCAAGGAGGCGGCTCCTTTGTTTACATCGTGGAACAGCTGATCGCACTGAAGCCGGCCGGTATCAGGGATCCGACTCTGTTTAGGACTCTAAACATTCCGGAGGAGATACGGAGGAGGACGATAAGGGGATGCAGAGGTGGAAGGAAGCGGCACAAGGGAGCCAAGGAGGAAGAGAAACGCGCGGCGCATAAGGAAAGGATGAGAAAGTACAAGCCGTATGTCCCGTCTCTCATCATGGGCAACGTGAGATCTCTGGATAATAAGATGGACGAGTTGACAGCTTTGTTAAGGACTGAAAACATCTTCCGCGAGTGCAGTCTGATGTGTTTTACTGAGACTTGGTTACATAGTAATGTGCCAGACTCTAATATTACACTGGACGGCTTCAGCGCGATACGGAGCGACAGGACGAGGCGAGAGAGCGGGAAGAGGAAAGGAGGGGGGCTGGCTGTTTACATCAACAACATGTGGTGTAACCCGGTCATGTGACTGTTAAGGAGCGCGTTTGTAGTCCAGATATTGAACTGTTGGCTGTTGGATTTCGCCCATATTATTTACCCAGAGAATTCTCCCAAGTGATAATAACTGCGGTGTACATTCCTCCATCCGCGAATGCCGCGGCAGCGTGTGACGTCATCCATTCAGTAACAGCCAAACTCCAGACTCGACACCCTGACGCCTTTCTTTTGATCTCCGGTGATTTCAACCATACATCGCTGACCAAGACCATTCCCACTTTCACTCAGTACGTTGATTGTCACACTAGGGGGGAGAAGACACTAGACCTGCTGTATGCTAATGCTAAAGGTGCTAACAGTGCTGCAGCACTTCCCCCCCTGGGGAGATCAGATCACAACCTGGTCCACCTCATGCCAATATACAAACCCCTGGTTCAAAGACAGCCTGCTATAGTGAGGAGTGTAAGAAGATGGTCAGAAGAAGCCACTGCTACGCTACAGGACTGTTTCGAGGCTACAGACTGGGAGGTTCTCAGTGCACCACATGGCGAGGACATTGATGGAATGACGGATTGCATTACGGAGTACATTAACTTCTGTGTTGACTCCTGTGTACCGGTGAGAGATATTCGCTGTTTCCCTAACAACAAACCCTGGGTCACCAAGGACATTAAAGCGTGCTTAAATGCAAAAAAAAGTGCTTTTAGGTCTGGTGATAAGGAAGCAGTGAAGAAGGCTCAAAAAATGCTAACCGGTAAAATCAAGGAGGGGAAGGAGTCATACAGGAGAAAACTGGAACAACGGCTGAAGCAAAAAAACACGAGAGAGGTGTGGAGGGGTATGAGGAGCATCACTGGCTATAAGACAAGCGGCCAGGCTATTGAGGGGAATGAGGAACGTGCAAACGATCTCAACACTTTCTTCAATAGATTTGATGTCCCTGTGTCTCACACTTCCCCCGGCTTCAGCCCCAATCTACACTTTCCTGCTCCTATGTCCTCCCCTACACAGAGAACAGTCACCACTCCTGCACTCCCAGAAATCAACATCTCTGTGGATCAGGTAAAACATGGCCTGAGTAAGATCAACCCTACAAAAGCTGTAGGCCCGGATAAGATCAATCCGAGGGTCCTGAAATCTTGTGCTCCCCAACTATGTGGTGTCCTCCAGTACCTCTTCAGCCTGAGTCTGTCTCTACAGAGAGTCCCTGAACTGTGGAAGACATCATGCATTGTGCCGGTACCCAAAACACCACGTCCCTGTGCCCAGAACGACTTCAGGCCTGTTGCTTTAACATCGCACATTATGAAGGTGTTTGAGAGACTGATCCTGGATACATTTCGTCCCCTGGTGAAGTCCTCTCTGGACCCTCTTCAGTTTGCCTATCGGCCGTTCATGGGAGTTGATGACGCCATAATACACCTGCTACATCGCACCTACTCTCACCTTGACAAGCCTAGGACCACCGTAAGGATGATGTTCTTTGACTTCTCCAGTGCCTTTAATACCATCCAACCGGCAGTACTGGGGGAGAAACTAATGAACATAAATATTGACACCCGCTTGGTTTCCTGGATCATGGACTATCTGACTTGCCGTCCCCAGTATGTCCGACTACAGAACTGTGTGTCAGAGACTTTGATCTGCAGCACTGGAGCTCCCCAGGGGACAGTACTGTCTCCGTTTCTTTTCACCCTCTATACATCTGACTTCAGATATAATTCAGAGTTATGCCACCTGCAGAAGTTCTCTGACGACTCTGTGATTGTTGGGTGTATAAAGGAGGGTGACACCTCTGAGTACCAGTCTGTTGTGGATGACTTTGTTTCCTGGTGTGAGCGCAATCACCTACAACTGAACATCAGGAAAACAAAGGAAATGGTTGTGGACTTTAGGAGAAGCAAGACCCCTGCGACTTCTATATCTGTCAAGGGGGAGATAGTGGACATGGTCTCTGATTACAAATATCTGGGAGTCCATCTGGATAACAAACTTGACTGGTCACTCAACACAACGGCACTCTACAAGAAAGGACAGAGTCGGTTGTACTTTCTTCGAAGGCTCAGGTCTTTTAACGTCTGTAACACCATTCTACGGATGTTCTACGAGACCGTTGTGGCGAGTGTAATTTTTTATGCTGTGGTCTGTTGGGGTGGGAACATTAAGGTGTCTGATAAGAACAAATTGGACAAGTCAATTAAAAAAGCCGGATCTGTGCTAGGCATGGAGCTTGATTCCGTGGATGTAGTAGCGAAGAGGAGGATTCTATCCAAAGTACAATCCATTGTGAACAATCCTTCTCATCCGCTATACAGTGTTTTCGCTGAACAGAGGAGCAGTTTCAGCCAGAGACTGATTACTATCAAGTGCTCTACAGAGCGCCACAGGAGATCTTTTCTCCCAACGGCTATAAAAGTTTACAACTCTTCTCTGTAACCTATACAAACATGTATGTGGCTTTTTTTTTTTTTTTTTAGTCAACAACTGTGAGCACCTGTAATTGAGCACAAGCAATTTCCCTCTGGGATTAATAAAGTTATTTGAATCCTTTGAATATGCTGCTCTGCTGCTGTTTCAGTAACTTCCATCAGTGATTAGTGATTTGTCTTTGCGTCAGGAGCTGCCGTTTGAAAAGCCACAAGTTAAAGTAACCTCCCTCAAGGTAATCCAAGTAAAGACATCATTCATGTGTTTATATGCTGTAAGTCATTCATAAATGTGTGAAGCTGATCACACAGTGCTGTAAAGTGTGAGGTAGAGTATATTTACAGTACGCACCCATCAAAGTTATGTGTGTTATTATGTGTATCCCCATTTAATGCTGGCCTTGCAAAGCATCATGGGGCACTAGGAAAAACTTGTCTAAGCCAGCCACACTGTGAATTTTTAGGGAGAAATTCAGCAAACAAGTCATTGGTGAATCCAACAGCACGCTTTACAGAATGTCACTGATTAACACTACTACTGAGCTGATAGAGTAACTGAGTGACCGTGGTAGTGATAAGATGATAGGACCTGTGACTTGAGTCAATGAAAGAACAGGGTAAGCCTGGAGCGGTGACTGATTACTGGAGCCATGTTTATAATGTTGGGACAAACATGGGGGCAAATAAAAGTACGTATGGTATGCTCTGATGTCATAATAACACCAGGACTAAAAAAGAGGGAGTGTTTGTGTTACTTATGTACAGTCTGTGTTTCTATATAAATAAAGTGCAAAATTTATTTCCCTAATTTTCGTGTTTCTGGGTTTCTGTACTCTGCACACTCTGAGAGGGTCGCTACAGTACACTGAATACATGACAATATTACACCTAAAATGACTGTTGCTACTGCTTTATTTCCCTCTGTATTGTAATAGGGTGCTGCCTGGAAGTAAACTTGATCTGGAAATCCATTTGTAAAAAAAACTGACGGCCTTATTTAATTGCACAAAAAAAATTATAAACTGACATTACATGTAAAATATTAATTAATTTCATAAAATTCACTTACTCCACTAAAAGTGTGCAGGGCAATACAAAACAATCCATCCATCTATTATTTCCACGTGCTTATACAGAATGTCATGACAGTGCTCTCTAGCCTCTAGTGACTTGCAGGAAGTTTCTTCTCCTACCAACTTGGGAACTTCCTCTCTTCTGTAACCTTTTAGTACCTCTTTTACACCTAGTGCCCTTTGGCCATGCCAGCTGAAGCACTGAATTACATATGTATGTACGTTTGAGGACTTCCTCACAGGCTCTGTCGAGGTATGTAATAACCCACCGAGATGAGAGGGGGTGCTGCCGCTAACATTGTCTTTTTCCCTTACAATGCCGAGAAACCACCTAATGAGGGCACTTAGCTCCTCCCCGTCTGGTTCTTCCGCCATAAATCCCAGAAGCCCCTGAATAATTGGTCACTTTTGGCCCCAGCAAGCTGCAGGGGCATAGATCTGTCAAAGTCAGATCAAGTTATAACCCTTTGGACACTGCATGAGGGGAAAAGCGTCAAGACGTGCTATTTTAATTCATTTATTTCTTATTTTGCCTTGGACGAACAAAAGGGACGACCCGGGTGGTGTCCCAAAATTTCTCTTGTCATTTCAGCAGCTGACTACAACACATACACAATGCCTTCAGTAAGTATTCAGACCCCTTCAGCTATTTACACGCTTTGTTATGTTGCAGCCTTGTGTTAAAATCATTTAAATTCTTTTGTTTTCCCTCACCAAACAACACTCAATACCCCAAAATGACAAAATGAAAACAGAATTTTAGAATTTTTTGCAAATTTATGGAAACATGGGAAAAAAAATGGAAACATCCCATTGATTCAGGTATTCAGATCTTTTACTGAGCACTTTGTTGAAGCCTCTCGGCTGCGACATCAGCCTGGAGTTTCTTGGGTTTGATGCGACAAGCTCCACACATTTGGATTTTGGGGATTTTCTGCCATTTTAATATGCAGATCCTTTCAAACTCTGTTGGGTTGGGCGGAGACCATCAGTAGAGAGTTATTTTCAGGTCTTTCCAGGGGTGTTGAATTGGGTCCATGTCCGGATTCTCAAGAATGGAACGTGAGGAGGTCCATGTCCGGAACTCAATAACGTTCACAGAGATGATCCTAACTCACTCCTTTCTTATCTTTGCTTTGTGTTTGGGATCATCGTCCTGTTGGAAGGTGAACCTTCAATCTATTCTGAGGTTCGGAGCACCCTGGAGCAGGTTTTCATTAAGAAGAATTTGGTACTTTGCTCCATTCAGCTTTCCCTCAACACGGTCTAGTCTCCTAGTTCCACACAGCATGATACCATCACCACTAGGCTTCACTGCTGGAATGGTATTTCAAGGTAATGGTTTCCTCCAGACATGACGCTAGTGTTGATTTCATCACCAGTGAAACTTTTTTCTGAAATTGTGAGAATCCTTTGCGTGCCTTTTGTCAAATTCTAAGTGGGCTTCCATGTACCTTTTACTAAGGAGAGGGTTCTGTCTAGCCACTTTCCCAGATCACTGAAGTGTTGCAGAGGTGGTTATCCTTCTGGGTCTCTCCCATTTAGAAACAGGTTTTCTGGAGCTCAGCCACAGTTACCATGGGGTTTTCGATCATCTCTCTTACAATATCCCATGAGTGCTAATTTTGGTTGGGTGGCCAGCTCCAGGAAGAGTCGTAGTTGTTATGAACTTTTTCATTTTATGAATTATGAAGGTCTCTTTGTACTTGGGAAACTTGCTGCAGGAATTTTTGTAGCCTTACCCAGACCAGAGGAAGACTACACAATCCTATCTCTGACCTCTGGAGGCAATTTCTTTGACATCATGTATTGGATTTTTATGAAGTACTAGCTGTCCTCTGCGGCTCCACCCACATATTAGTGAAACAGAGCAAACTTTAAAAATAAATAAAAAAATAAAGAGAAATGTAATTCTGGCCAAGCAGAAGGTAGGTACGCTCCAGCGTCAAACGTTGGCACTGTATCTGACTGTGTTCAGCTCTGATGGGAGAGCTCTGTGGTATCTCTGCCAGTGAGCAGGTATCCTCTAAAACACACGTAGCTCTGATTTCTCTCACAAAAACATCAAACGTTACGCTTTAACAATCACTAGATGATAATGTCTGGTGAACAAACAGGTATTGCTAGCTAAGCAAAGGCAAGAAATGCTCCAACACATGTCAAGAGGTAGAGTGGCTCGAACGTAGGCTGGCGCATGAGTGAGGAGGGCCCCGTCCCCCCTCTCCTCAGCCCGCAGCCTCTCTCTCAGATTCGCGCAAATAAATCGGTACAGCAAGTAAAATATGATACTTAGTACATTATAGTAAATAACCCAAACTAAGTCAGTTAAGTAATTCTCTCGTGAAAAGCGAACAGATGTACAGAGAGACGGACAGACATTGGATTTTATATAAATTCTAGCCATCCCCCGCGGCTTTGACCACGTAATAGTGAAACAGCAAAGTGAGGAGGACCCTGCCCGGCTTCCTACTCCTGACATCACACTTCCCCCTCCCCTCATTCCACAGCCTCTGTCTCGGATTAGCACGAATATATCGCTCCTGCAAGCAAACTATGATACTTACGATGAGAACCGGGATGCTCAAGCAAATTCTAGAAAAAAGCCCGATCTAAATCCGTTAAGTAGTTTTCTTTTTCACTAGCTAAGCAGATGTAAGATACGTCCTGAAGCTGGCATATGAGTGAGGAGGGCCCCGTCCCCCTCTCCTTGCCACGTGGCCTCTCTCTCGGATTTGCGCAAATAATTTGTTACCGCAAGTAAACTATGATACTTAGTGCAATGAAAGAAGTCACAAAATCAACCGGAATGTTCAAGAAAATTATCAAAAAAAAAACTGATCTAAACCTGTTAAGAAGTTCTCTCATGAAAAGCAAACAGACATATAGACAGACAGACAGATGTTGGATTTTATATATATATATTGTGAAGGATGGCCGGCCATTTATCCCGGCCAATACCCCCAAGCCACCAGGTGGAGCCCTCCTTGCAGCATGGAGGTCCCCAGAAGACCAGCAGGGCATCATGGACAATGGAGTTTTTATGCAAAACCCTGCTGGATGCCATGGGGGCCACAGGAGGGAGCTGCAGGGAGGACCCAGGGCTTCTTCGTGCCCTGTGACCCGAAGGTTCGTCATAGGAAGAGCGACGGACTTCTGGGTTGAAGAAAAGAACTTTTACCTGACCCGGAGGTGGTTGAGGATCACATGGACTGGGGATTGAGAACACTTCCGGGTCAGGGATTATAAAAGGACTGTGGGAGCTCCCAGACGGTGAGCTGAGCTGGGTGGAAGGGTGGCAATGCGTCTGGGAGCTGGAGGATTGTTTATTGTGTTTATTATTGAGTATTGTGTTTATTATATGAGTATTGTGGTGGAGAGTGTGCTTTGTGCACTGTGGCAAGAAAATAAAGTCAACAATTGGACTTTTACCTGGTGTCTGGAGTCGTGGACAGGGGTTCAAGGGAGCGAGAGCACCCCCTATCGTTCACAATATATATACATTTCCTAATAATGTTCAATCATTTGCACTGACCATGGGCGGAAATCAAAGAAGGTGTACAAACGGTCACACAGGTGTGTATGGTAGGCAGCTAAAGGGCTGAATGAGGGTAATTCCATGACAGACCATGGGGTGGCAGAGTGAACTGATCCTTTCTCTCTTTCCACTGCAGACAAATTATGGGAAATTCCCCCGGGTCCAATCACATCACTTCCGGTTCCAGCTCCAATGACTTCACTTCCTCTGCTCTCCCTTAAAACCACCATCTTTGCCTCCTTAAGTCATTTCTGTTTTGGACTCATATCTGTACACAATGTACTCCCAATTTAACTCTTTCGCAGCCAGGAAAAATTATATGGGTGGCTGCCCCAAACCTTTTTTCGACTCTTATTGCCTCAACTTTGACAATACATATCAATGAGACAGCTCTACAAGCAATTCCTTCAGCTTCATGGCTTGGTTTTGAGACCTTTGATAGACAAGTGTGTGTCTTTCCTCAGTCCAGCCATTTGAATTGACCACAGGTGGACTCCAAACATGGTGCAGAAACATCTCAATGATAATGAATAGAATGGGATGTTCCTGAGCCAGATTTCAAATATCATAGCAAAGGCTCTAAATACTCGTGCCAATGTGATATTTCAGTTTTAATTTTTAATAAAGTAGCACAAATACACTAAAATTCAGTTTTTATTTTGTCCTTCTATGGTATTGAAGGTTGGTTGATGCGGCGGAAAATTTCAATGATTTTAGTACTTGGCTGCACCATTAGCAAAACGTAAAAAGGGAAGGGGTCTGAATACTTTCTCAATTCACTGTGTATACAGAAAACTGAAGACCATTCTGTTTATCAAATTCCCTATGTCAGATAAAAAATAAGTTTTTCCAATATGTCATTCAGTGGGGTTTCTAACAGTCATCAGAATATCCATTTTAACTACATGCTTCGGTAGATTAGGCCAGGTTCTCATGACCCTGTGTATGAACAAAAACGTCCCAGTTTCTGTTGTGAAAGCACTTTTGCTTCATTTCCGCTGGGACTGCAGTACCCCTAGGATAATTTAGAAAACTTTCATTCTTGGCACATGCAGGTTTTACTATTGTTGGCATTTAGTTGTAGAATTCATATTTTTATAACATTACATAACATTCTCAGACCTGATTAACCTAATTCAGAAGGGGATATGGGCTATCCTAGTAACACTGGGCTGAATGCAGTAAACAGACCCCATTCATACACACAGGGCCAGCGCCATCATTAAGGCGAATTAGGAATTGCCTAGGGTGCAGATCGTAAGGAAGGGAAAAACCCAGCCACACAGGTTAGCTACTGAACAGTCGGCTGGCGTAAGCTAGGCCTAGGGGGCAAAATAACGCTGCACCGGCACTGTATACACACACGTGGCAATATACACACGTACCAACATATACAGTAGGGCCGGTCTGGAATTGCCAGTTAACCAAATTCACACATCTTTGGGGATGTCAGCGGAACTGAGAGGAAAACCTGTGTCATCAGGGGCCAAAATTTAATCTAGTAACAAATAATGCAAGGCCAGACCCTCTAATATAAGACCTCTCTGCAAAAATTAACAAAGCAAGGAAAATTAACACGCTATTCCTAGGTTAGCGTCTATGCTTCAGTTGTCTACTGATAACTCATAATAATGACTTACAGAAAGCATCCTTATGAAATGTACATCTGTAACCATGATACCCAATACAGGAAAAAGGGCCAACAGCTTGACATGAAGATTTCAGCTATGTGAAAATGTTATGGAGAACATCTATTGGTATCCATAGACCAAGGCTTAGACCGCACTAACATGGATTAAACAAAATATTAGGAGGTTCTGCTCAATGTTTATAACACACTGGTGAGGCCTCAACTGGAGTACTGGGTACAGTTTTTGTCTCCAGACTAGAAAAAAGACATAGCAGCACTAGAAAAGGTCCAGAGAAGAGCAACTAGACTGATTAGAGGGATACAGGGGATGAATTATGAAGAAAGATTGAAAAAGCTGAACCTTTACAGTTTAAGAAAAAGGAGATTAAGAGGTGACCTGAAGTGTTTAAAACTAAGAAGAAAATTAGTGCAGTAGATCAAGACTGTGACTTTAAAATGAGTTCATCAAGAACACGTGGACACAGTCGGAAACTTGTGAAGGGTAAATTTCGCACAAACATTAGGAAGGTTTTCTTTTCACACAGAGCGACCTTAGACACTTGGAATAAGTGGCCAAGTAGTGCGGTAGACAGCAGGACTTTAGGGACTTTCAAAACTCAACTTAATGTGTTATTGGAAAGAGTTAAGTGGAGAGCACTAGCAAGTTGTGTTGGGCTGAATGGCCTGTTCTCGTCCAGATGATTCTAATGTTGTAATGTTTACACACATCTTCTAAGAACATGGCTTGCGGATTATTACACACGTTTGATCTCCTGATTTTCACTTGTTTTAGTTACCTAACTTCAATTCTTGGTTTGGGTTTTGACTAATAAATATTAATCATTTTTATAACTCCAAAATCTCTCTACCTCCTTTTTTTACCCTGATTTCTGCTTCACGTTGTGGATTCTGCTCAAAAACTCATTTTCTTATGTACTGATATCAACCATTGCTTGCTTTCCTGATATACATCTTCTTATCCTTACTCAAAAACCATCCATTAATGTTTCTTTCTGTGCAATTATTACAGAAACCTCAGTGCTAATTCTGCGGCATTGGCATTTGCTAATGTTTGTTCAGGTCTCTTGGAATTTTGGTTTTTGGATTTGAGTTTTGTATATGGGAGTGCCCTTGAATGATTTTCTAAATTTTGAATTTGCCTCTGGAGTTTCAATTACGATTCCAAGTTTTTGAACTTCTAATATTCCCTTGAGACAAACCGTATCCACATTTTTAGTATTTGTTTTTCATTTTTTCCATTTTTTTTCAAATAACTGATTTAACTATATGTTAAAAATTTTATTATATTATATTATTATAAAAATAATATTGAACACTGCTTTTTGTTATTTTTAGACCAGGGGTTTTACTGCTGTCCTCTCTCTTAGCTTATATTGTCCAATGTAAGAATTGAACCTTTGAGGGCTAGGATTGGAGTTAAAGCCTTTATTGCATTTTCGAAAAGTTGTAAATCTCAACACCTTACATTAGATTTTATAAAATATTAGTTATTTGATCTTTTTTGTGTTTGTATGTATTTGTTTATTCAACTGTCAGTGTAAAGTGGAGCTTGCGGAGAACTTTATTCAAACTCTGGCTCAGGCATTGTTTCTGCAGAGTTTGCATGTTTGCCCTTTGGCCACCCATCTCTCCTTCTGCACTGCAGTGTTAACTGGTGTGGGTGCCCCGGAGGAAGGACAGGCATGCTTGCCAGGATAAAGGAAGGAATCATAACTGGTCAGGAGGCCATAATGGAAGGAACAGGAAAATGGACTCATCAAGAGCAGGTCATTCTCCTACATGGCAGGTGGCAGTGTTCCTCAGGGCTAAACCCAATTGGGACACCTGCAGGGTTACACAGGAAATGGAGTCCAGAAACACAAACCTATTGTGCTCTTTGGGGTCGACCAGAGGGCGCTGTCAGGGGAGGACTGCCCTGGTTTCCGCATGACCTGGAAGTGCTCCATATGACTGGAACAAGAGACCAGAGGTAATTCTCAGGTAGGGCTTAAAATAAAAGCCCATTGCCTCATTTGGACTGAGTTAGAGTCAGGAAGCAGAGGGCAACACTCATTAGAGGAGAGAAGGAGAGAAAAAAACTGAAGGAAAGAGAACATAAAAGTCTGTATATTGGCTATAGCTGCAATTGCACTGGACTGAGTGGATTAAAACTTTATTTTAGTTGTGTTGGGTCATGGATGTCTGGATTTGGGGACTCAGTGGTGCCCCCTACTGTTCACACTGGCAACTCTGAATTGACCTTTTTTTTAATAATGAATGGACTATCACAATGCAGGTTTGGCTTCCTCCTTACCCCAAAAGCTGCCAAGATATGTACCAGCTCTCATGACAGAGTGATTTATAAGTAATTTATACTGTAGGGTGGATAAAATTTTGATGGTGGAGTTGGTGGATATTTATTTAAACTTGACTAACAACATCTTAAAAGTGAAAGAAAACAATAGCAGTGACATATTTCTAAGTTTTCCTGCCATCTGGGCATGCTGTATTTGCTAACATCCATCGTGCTAATTTCAGACTTCAGTCTTTCATGTTTATTTTTCTTTTCTTCTGTCCTGCATTGTCTATATTGATGTAATATGTGCAGTGACAGCAGTGGCTTGATATATGGTGTCCTAGGGCTATGGTTTTATGTTAACTCTTCAAAAATATGCTGCCTAAAATAGGAGAAATTTACTACCCCAAAATAGGGCATACAGTAAAATTATAAAGTAAACGTTCATTGGATAATGTAGACATTAAGTTGTCATAATTTTAGATTTATGCACTCGTGCCTGGTCACATTGTGAATGAACTCCATGCAGCTTTCTTCTTATTCTCTTTTAAAAAAGGTCCAAAATTGTTCTGAGAGGCACACCAGAGAGGCTGCACTCATTGACCTGACAGCAGATGACAGCAGCTATGCGAGACGTTCAAAAAGTTTCCGCACTTTTATATTTTCATTGGACATGGTGAAGGCAGGAGTGAAGAGTAGTAATTGGTCGTGTCTGAGAGTGTCATGTGACTAGCTCTGTCTAGGCTGCCCTTACAGTTTAGTATAAGAGTTGTCACCGTGTGGTAAAGATGGCTGCCAAACTCAGAAATTGCACCAAAGAGGAGCAGTGCTCTGTCATACACTTCTTGTGGGCAGAAGGTGTGCCAGGAGCACAAATTAATCTCCGCATGTGTGTTCAGTATGGGGATAAAGTTCTCCCTCGTAGAGTCATCTATGAGTGGGTTGAAATGTTCAAAAATGGCCGTACTAGTGTGATGGATGCAGAGAGCTCCGGACGTCCAGCTACAGCTAAAACCACGAGGAATGAGGAAAGAACCCTGGAAATGATTTGCAAAAACAGAAGAATATCAGTTGAAGAGGTTGCAGGAGAGCTGAATGTGAGTGTTACATTGCAAAGGAAGGTGACTATGTAGAAAAGTGATGTCATTTGTTTTTGAAATTCTTAATAAATAGAGTTAACAAAAAGTTCGTAAACTTTTTGAACGTCCCTCATATCAAACCTGAACTAATTTTTTTATTTTTTCTGGATTTCATTTTATTTTACATGATTATTTTTACAAACTGTTGTGACCATTAATTTTTTTTCCTTATTCTGTTCATTATATTTACTTTTGTTTTGTACATGGATGTAACACCAAGAAAAATTCCCAGAAACTATGTTGCCTGGTGATAAAGTTCATTTTATATTCTTATTCTATGATGCTTTAACCCATGAGAAGTATGTAAGAGTTGCACAGGATATGAGCGAGGGAAGTGTGACTGTTGTGAGGTCTGCGGTAGGAGTGATGGATGCATTCAAGTTGGAGGTGGGATGACATCAGGGATCGGCTCTGAGCCCTTTCTTATTTGCAATGCTGATGGTTAGGTTGACAGACGAGATTAGACAGAAGTCCCCGTGGACTGTGATGTTTGCTGATGACATTGTGATCTGTAGCGATAGAAGGGAGCAGGTAGAGGAGACCCTTGAGAGGTGGAGATATGCTCTAGAGAGGAGAGGAATGAAGGTCAGTAGGAACAAGACAGAATACATGTGTGTGAATGAGAGGGTGGTTAGTGGAATGGTGAGGATGCAGGGAGTAGAGTTGGCGAAGGTGGATGAGTTTAAATACTTGGGATCAACAATACAGTGTAATGGAGATTGTTGAAGAGAAGATGAAAAAAAGAGTGCAGGCAGGGTGGAGAAGAGTGTCAGGAGTGATTTGTAGGATTGACTACTGCAATGCGGTGTTCACTGGCTGTTCAAACTGTTCTTTATACAGCCTCCAGTTAATCCAAAATGCGGCTGCAAGAATTATTACAAGAACAAGAAAATACGAACACATAACTCCATTTCTTAAATCCTTACACTGGCTCCCAGTTAAGTTTAGGGCAGATTTCAAAATCCTCCTTTTAACATATAAAGCATTAAATGGCCAAGGTCCGGCTTACTTGTCTGAACTTATCATGACTTACAAACCTGAGCGTACATTAAGATCTCAAGATGCCGGCCTGCTTATGATTCCAAGGATTAATAAAATAACAGTGGGTGGTCGAGCTTTTAGTTACAGGGCCCCTAAACTGTGGACTGGTCTTCCTGCTTCTATAAGAGATGCCCCTTCGGTCCCAGCCTTTAAATCCCGGCTGAAGACTCACTACTTCAGTTTAGCATATCCTGACTAGAGCTGCTGATTAACTGTACAGACTGCATCTCTGTTGTTAGTCATTAGCACTAAAACATAAGTAACATGATTACTATAATTTGTTACTAACCCTCACCTATTCTGTTTCTGTTCTCGGTACTCAAATGTGGTAATTGGTGCCACGGCCCACCTGCCAAGTTGTTTGCCTGCCTATGGTAAAGTCATCCCTGATGGAGGATCACAGGAATCATGGGAAAGAGGGGTCCTTTCATCGGATTGGCTGGCTGAGCAACGTTTCAGCCGTGGAATGGCCAAATGGGGAGGCAGCTTGACGGATGAGGTCTCCAGGACTCTAAAAATATCCAAATCTTATTATGTGATATCATCTACTGTTAAATTCTGCTCTGTACTTCTAAAATTTTTATTATTATGCTGTATTAAGGATTTGTTCTGTTCTGTATACTTGTATTGAACCCCTTCTTTTACATCCACTGCACGCCCAACCTACCTGGAAAGGGGTCTCTCTTTGAACTGGCTTTCCCAAGGTTTCTTCCATTTTCTCCCTACAAGGGTTTTTTGGGAGTTTTTTCTTGTCTTCTCAGAGAGTCAAGGCTGGGGGGCTGTCAAGAGGCAGGGCCTGTTAAAGCCCATTGCGGCACTTCCTGTGTGATTTTGGGCTATACAAAAATAAACTGTATTGTACTGTATTGTATTGTATTTGTGAGAGACGGGTATCAGCAAGAGTGAAAGGGAAGGTCTACAGGACGGTAGTGAGGCCAGTTATGTTATATGGGTTGGAGACGGTGGTGCTGACCAGAAAGCAGGAGACAGAGCTGGAGGTGGAGTTAAAGATGCTAAGATTTGCACTGGGTATGACGAGGATGGATAGGATTAGAAATGAGGATATTAGAGGGTCAGCTCAAGTTGGACATTTGGGAAGTCAGAGAGGCGAGATTGCATTGGTTTGGTCATGTGCAGAGGAGAGACGCTGAGTAAGTTGGGAGAAGGATGCTAAGGATAGAGCTGCCAGGGAAGAGGAAAAGAGGAAGGCCTAAGATAAGGTTTATGGATGTGGTGAGAGAGGACATGCAGGTGATGGGTGTAAAAGAGCAAGATGACAAGGACAGTAAGATATGGAAGAAGATGATCCACTGTGGCGACCCCTAATGGGAGCAGCCGAAAGAAGAAGAAGATGGCTTACACCCATACCTACCAAGGTGTTGTCTTTGAAACATTCAGTACCTGATGAAGCTGTTTTTGTTTCTAATTCACATCATAATATTTACAGTACTTTTAGCAGGTGCACAAGGCAGTATAATTCATGTGCATGTGGCACAATCTTCCTGATAGACAAGAACCCTTCTGAACCAAATGTTTCCAGTGTTATTCAGCAACATGTACTGAACAAACACTCAGTGCTTAGACCGCACAACAGTTTGACCACTATCACTCTCATGTAGCTGCTAGTATGACTGAGGTCTGAAGTCTACAACCGAAGAACAATCTGGGTTTCTATCCCATCAGCTCAGAATAAAACAATAAGATTACAGTGGGCACATAATCTTGAAAACAAGAGATAACCATTTCCAGAAGTCGGTTTCCATTTCTTTCCTTCAAACATCATCCTTGGCCCTAGTGAAATCAGCAGCAGAACATTGTGCTCCATATGGCCCAATAGTGAACACACCAAAGAAATCGACAAACAACTGAACACCACCATGAGAACTGTCACAGGCATCGTGTACTCAACACACATTGAGTGGCTCCCTACACTCAGTAACATATTTCCGGTGCAAACAAGCTTTACTCCAAGAGTTTGACAAAATAAAGAATAATGATGAGCTACTTGACTGAAACGACAACCTCAGTACTCCACAGATTCCGTTAAAGTCAAGAAAACCATCGCTTAACCTTACTGAACAACAAACTGCAGCAGACTTCAATATGCAACAGGTTGACAAATGAGATTAGACAGGAGTCCCCGTGGACTATGATGTTTGCAGATGACATTGTGATCATAGCCTTGGCTAATGGCATCCAAAATGGCCCACCTTTAATAACACAATGACGAAAAAAGCCATGATTATTAAGTCTTTAAAAATTGATTTCTTGGACTGTCATCTAAATTTTTTCCCCTGGAAATCCCTGAGTGGTGAGCGGTTTTATCAGGACACTTTCTGAACAGAAAAGCGATACCAAGTCAGGTGGAGCCCCAGTACGCTTGCTGACTACTGGTGGACCATTAAGAGGGCTATTCCTGAGTCCAAGTAGAGCAAACGATTCTATACGTTTGCCTTTTAGGTGTGACATTCCCAACATGTACGTTTATTGAAAAATGTGAATTGTGTGTCTCCTCAAATCCTTGTGAGATAGAGAAAGTCAGATTAGATAGTTGAATTCAGCAGGAGAAACACATTAAGAGTCACCTATATTGATTCAGGTGGCAAAAAAGCAACATTCTCTTACCCTGTGTTATAAGAGCTACTAGCTAATTTGTTCAAACATCTAATCCACATTCTTATTAAAGGTTGCCCAAGGTTTTAACCTTCATCAGGTACAATACTTCCAGTGCAAGTCAGAGAACCACCTCTCAAGGTGCCTTCACAGAGTACACTTTAAGACAATGAATTCTTAACCTTTTTTGAGTCACGGTCCCCTTTAAGAATCAGATGAAAGCCTTGGACCCCCTACCCCAGAAATATTCACATAAACACAACTTTGCATACAATGAATATAATGTACTTTATTTATTGAGATTTGATTGTCTCATACATATATGACATACGCAAAGTATTATTAAACTTTAAAGTAAACAATCTAAAAAACACTCCTTTTTATGCAAAAAGTAATGGCCATCATCCTCTTTAATAAAACCCTTGTGTGCGTCCAGTGTCCGTGTGTGTGTCTTCTGGTGAAGTGCGCATGCGCGGGGCCACACAGCACGTGTTCAGTCTCTTCCTGTGCATTCCCTGTGCAGAGAGAGAGAGACAGATACACACACAGGGGCGCGCGAGTCACACACACACACACACACAGGCGCGCGCGAGTCACACACACACAGGCACGCACGCATCACACACACACATACACACACACACACGAGTCACACACACACACACGCACACGCGAGACACACACACACAGGCACGCGCGACAGACAGACACACACACACATAGGCGAGAGACAGACAGACACACACAGACACACAGGCGTGCGCTTAAGAGACACACACAAAGGCGCGCAAGAGAGAGACACACACACAGGCGTGCGCGTGCATTGTTGCAATGTTACTTTTCTTGGTTGTTTATTAAATTACAGATTTTTGAAATGTTCATTTTTTCCCCTGTGCTTAAAACTCATTAAAAAAAGAGTTTTTAGCGAGCGGGTCATAAGGCTATAGCGCGAACTATTGCAGTGTTAGTTTTCTCTGTTGTTCAAGGTTTTCTTAGTGTTATTCAATGTTTTTACATTTAGTTTACTATTACGCTGTGCTTTCTATGGTATAGTTAACTATATTTGTGCTTAAAAACTTAAAAAAATATATATTTACATACAGTTCATACGGTCTGGAACGGATTAATTGTATTTACATACAATCCTATGGGGGAAATTACTTCGGTTTACGACCAAATCGGGTTACAACCAGAGTTTTGGAACGAATTATGGTCGTGAACCGAGGTTCCACTGTATTACTGTCAGACAAAATTACAGTCATTTTACGGAAATACAAACCAGTATTACTGAGAGAGAAAATTAAAGGCACACAATACAGTGACGCATATTACAGCCACATACAAGGTCCCTTGCCATTTAATATAGACTGTTCATACAAATATTTATGCACTACTGTTCTAGCGCCCGTTATTTTAACGGGCTTAATGTCTAGTTCATTATAATTATGAAATACAGATACACACACAGGCGCGCGAGTCACACACACACACACAAATTAAAACAGATCTGCTACTACTATGTTTCCAACTACCATTACTACTACTATTACTACTACTACATCTACTCTAAATCAACAGTGCTGGTCTGTATAGTGAATATAAATGTTACTTTTAATCTGACCCTCATGGACCCCCTGAAATCCATCCATTGACCCCCTAGGGGTCCACGAACCTCAGGTGAAGAAGCCCCGCTTTAAGAGTTTCTGTAGAGGGAGCGTCCCTTCTGTGTCTTCCTTACACCTCACAAATCACTTCTTAATAGCCTGCAGAAGGTTCCCTTTGTTCTCTCAGTATTCTCTGTTGGACGCCACCCATACACATGACATAATTTCACCACGTAGTGACACTTTTTTGGATAATCCGGTGTAATGACAAAAACGTGATGTTTGTGCTAAAATTAAACATGAACCAGAAAGCTGAAGCGGACATCTGATTTATAACAATTAACCTCTACCTCCTATTTTGAGCACCATGATTCACAAGTTCTTGGAAGCGCTGCAGGAATTCTCAGGATTACAATCATGTTTAGTCAGTTGACGAACAGGTAGGCCTTTGCTGGTGGTCTGTTAATCGAGTCACCACAGTGACACACAGTAATGATGAAAAACAATTAATTGAGTTTTTTAGGTGTCCTCCACTGGCATTATGACGTTAGCCAGTATGCATGAAATGGCTAGGCACTGAGTGGACTGATTTGGTTGACATTTGATACACGGATTCTTCAAGGAAATGTGTTGGGTTAGTTCAGTTTCATTCAAATGGAGCTCACTATAAACATTTTTTCAATCTGAAAAACTCTCTTGTACCTTCCTTAGCATTATGATTACCCCAGAAGATAAAGACATGTTATGATGTCGCTCTAAAATTTCATTGTGCATCGATCACCATATGTGGTACATTGGGTATTGTCGATGTCCTGCTCATTTTCACTTTTTTGATTTCAAAAAGCTATCGTATAGCAATACACATACATCTAAATGGCTAGTGACAAAAGACAGCTTAAGAAACGTTTATTTGAAGTATAATGAAATAGCCCAAAATATACACCACCGTACCTAAAGAAGGCATTTACCAGTTGCAGTTCATTCAAAATGCAGAAGCAAGATTCCCAACCAGCAAAAGGAAATCAGAGCACATTACCATTGTTACATTAGTTACCCGCATCCTTTAGAATAGATTCTAAAATACTGCTAATCTTATATATAAACGTCTACGCTTGGAAGTGTGTGTGTCTGTCTTTCTGGCCCGGAAGTGCGAGGCTGCAGCATGAAGCTCAAAGAGCTGGCAAAGCAGCCCCAAGTTAATGAGTCGGAAGAAGAAAGAAGTATGAGGCTACAGCATGAAGCGGAAAGAAATCGACTCTGTCACCAAAGTGAGACCACCGAGAAAACTCTCTTAGCCACTGATAGACAAGTGGGGCGAGCACATCAGCAAAATGAAACCTCCGAGGAGACAGAAACTCGCTTAGCCACTGATCGACAAGGGGGGCGAGCACGTCTGCAAAACGAAACCGCCGACTTTGCATTTCAATTTTTTTCTGACGATTTCAATAAGTTCTAGTTTCCTTTTTACAGCACTGGTTTACACAGCTAGTGGCATGTAAAGCTCTGAATAATCTTGCTTCCTCGTATATTTTGGAGTGCTTGTCCCAGTCCTGACCTCAGATTGGCTAACACAGGTTTGCTCATTTCATTTAGAGCTAAGCATAAAAGAAGTGGTGAGATGGCCTTTTGCTGTTAGGCACCCAAAATTTGGAATACTTTACCTATACAGATATCCCAGGGTAATACCATGGATCAATTAGGAAAACTATTAAAAAGCCCCTTTTTTCAATGTGGACTTTTCTTAGTTCATTTCTGTTCTACTTTTAACAGATCATAAATTCTTTGCTATACAAAATACTTCAATATACTACCATTATTAATCTCTACTTTTCTCATTGTAGAGATATTTAATGCCACCACCACCACCACCTGATCAAAGTCCTGTGCAGCCACTTGTTATGGTGGAATAAAAGTAGATACTCTAAGGGCTCGTTTATACTTCACGCTCAGAACACGTACGTGCCTGCATCATGGCTGCCACGCATTCCCAGTGTTTATTTGACGCGTCCTCTGAGCAGGTCCTCAGAAATTAACGCGGCGCGAGTTGCAGTACCAGCAAAAAGTTGGGGGGGTCGCAGTGTGCTAGAAGTTGGAACATGACGTCAGAGTCTCTGTTTACTATCTACATGTGACAGAAAGCCTCTTTGCAGATCCTACGAGACTGGTGTACGCGCTTCGATGTTTGATGAATGGTTCGATGTGGTGAAGCAAAATACCGACATACAGATGTATTAGTGGTGCTTTTATATTCAAGCGTCACATATTCCCGATCGTAATGACACAATACATTTTAAAAGTCTCACATACCATCTTTTGTGCCATCTTTTTTTTTTTTTTTGCAACTTCACAGCAGCAACATAATGTACAGCACTGTATTTGAGCCACTGAGAAAAAAATTAAGGACACGGTGAAAATGTGTATTTTGTGATTAAAGTGGAGATTACGGATTTAATCTCAAAATGTCCACTTTAACCTTGTAGTTTACTTTATCATTAAAGCAGACCATCATAAACGTCATCCCAGTTTTTAATCGCTACGGCAAGCAGCAAAAGATCACCACACAGAACACATTAAATGTATGATATTCCAACTCTGCAAATTCAGAATCCTTAGATTTATACTTGATATCACTTTCATGATGAAATGCATTAAAGTGTGTATGTTACATTTTACAGATAAATCATTAAGTTCATTTAAATAATGAATACTGTTAATAATTACACACATGGGGGTGTCACGGTGGTGGAACGGTAGCACTGCTGTCTCGCAGGGAGTCACGTCGCTGGTATTCCCTGCTTGGATTCCACACTGTGCAGTAGATATGCAGTTTTGGGGATTTGGTGAGGCTAAAATGACTCCAGTCTATGTGTGTGCTTATATTCACCTTGCGATGAGCTGAGGCCCAATCCAGGGATTGTTTCTCACTCGTGCCCAATGCTTGCTGGAATGGACACATCCCTGGATTGATGGATTTAATCATTAAACATCCTTTTCAGAGATATTGCGGTAAAGTGTCATCAGAATTTAATGGATGTTCCAGGCAACTCACAACACAGAGAAGCCGAACCTGTTCTCACCCTGATAATATCTCGCAATGCCACCTGCTGGATTCCATCAGATTTGCGTAAAGTACGCGTGCACATAACAGTAAAATGCTTGCGTAGTAGGAGCGTCCTCTGCAGCATGTGTCACGTCACGTGAAGTATAACCCTGGCCTAACTGTGTACAAGACCAACTGCACTGAATTGTCTAAAATGAAGATTAATAAAATAATAAGACTGACTTTAGCACCTTTATGTTAGGTAGAATGCCCACTGGGGGCTGTGTGGTCTTTTGGCCTTGGAACCCCTGCAGATTTTTTTTTCTACAGCATTTTTTTGTCCTTCCTGGCCATCTGACCATAGGATTGGACTTATCTGAATACACTGCAGACTAGGATTCTACTACTTGTATATCTCTGCTATGCAAGCACATATTAATTCTTTATTAACTATTTTTGATATATTATTTATTTTAGTTATATATAACTATTTCTAACTTGCTGTTTTGTTTTTCTCTTGTAACACTTATTTTAAATTATGTAAAGCACTTTGGGCTACATTCCTTGAATTAAAATATGCTCTAAAAATAAACGTTGCTGTTGTTGTTGTTGCTGGTAAATGACATACTGTAGATTACACATACTTCCAATTCTCTCTGTAAAAGAGCTGGACTGCATTGTCCGCACCTCCAACACCCTCGTCTCCAGTTACACCTTTTTCATTTCTTTGTACTTTCAGAGCATAATAAGCAACGCGCCTCTTTTTTGTTTTGTGTTTTTTCCTTTTGAGAATGTTTGTACAGAGACAATGTATAAATCCCGGCCTATAGAGGTGTGAGGCATCAGTGCTAACTTCTACACGACTGTATTGTTCTGAAAAAGAGAGTGAAATAGAAAGGCTGAGGGCCCTGCAGAGACTTCAAAGAGCCCTGTAGGGACGGTAGGTGCTGTGAGGTGTGGCACAGCTGCTCAGTAACACTTTAAACACAAAATGTTGCTTGGAGTGCCTGTCCCTGCCTTATTTTGTGACCCCCTCAGCCAGTTACTTAACATGCCTACACTGCAATTGCAAATAAATAAAAATAAACGGTGATAATACATTTAGATCTTGTAAGTTATCACAAATAAAGGTATCACAAAATAAACAATAATAAAGGAAGCCACCCATAACATCATAACCAAGTATAAGACCCATTTATAGCTGTCAAGGAAAAAGACAGATAGCAATCTGCAGGCTGCTTAAACAAAACTGGACTCACCCTGGGCGCAATATGACACCTGACCTGAACCAATTCAACTTAATTTCAAAAACATGGACCCGACTCCTGCTGCAAATGCCTGGGACTCAAATAGCACACTGCAGATGGTTTAATCATTTTACTAGGATGTCCTGTGGGCACGGTGTGCAGGGGAGATCACAGAGGAGGCCGATGACCTGGATGATCTAAAATCTGATGCTGAGTAAAGTGTGATGGATTGTGTTGCTTATCTTGTTGTCCCTGTGACCCCTTGCTGGGAGAAGCTGTATGAAAATTGAAAAAAAATGGACATTGGAGACGCACGTATCGAATTTCCATTTGCACAGTTTTGTACAGTACATTATTATAATAATGTCTCACTTTTCCAAGCAAATAATCTATATGTAAGTAGAGGCTTGGTGAGGGTTTATTGTCACAACTGTTTCTTCATGGCTCCAGATACCCAAGTTCAACTCTCACCCCTGAGCGTGCATGCCCTCCAGGTACTATTACCCCTAGTATTTTTATTATCACTTTTTTTGTTCTATGCCATAACAGACCAACATTCAACCAACTGAACTTCATGCAGCATTTCTGATGGTTCTGTTTCAAACTATTCTGCTGAAATAAACCATCTTTGTGGTGGCTGTCCTCAGAGGTTTCATTAAGAATGTCATTTGTTACAGCAAGTGAAGTCAGGTGGCTAAGGCTGGTCAATCCTCGCATGACCCTAAGCTCCATCCACTGCCTGACTTGCTTAATCCAGTTCATAGTTACAGCAGTTTGAGCTTTTCTTGCCAGCCCTGGATTGTATTTACATGTATATATATGTAAATATTGCCATGCATGTGCATCGGAAGATCTCCTTACGGGCTCAATCGAGGTATGTGAAAGCATATCGGGGTTAGAGGAGGCACTGTTGCTAACATTCTCTTCTCCTTCTCTCCCCACAACACCGAGAAACTGCACAGTGACAGCACTTAGCCACACCCCCTCCAATTTGTATGATATAAGAAGTCTGGCTGCGAAGAAGGAGTCTTCATTTGCAAACTGATTGAACTGTCAGACGGAGCTGATCCTAATTACTCATGGCAAAGAGTTGTATTACTTTTGTTGTTTATTTGCCAAGTAGGGCCACCTATTGAAGTCAAGAGGCATATTACAGGACCCCTAAACTGTGGAATGGTCTCCTTGCTACTATAAGAGATGCCCCTTCGGTCTCAGCTTTCAAATCCCGGCTAAAGACTCACTACTTCAGTTTAGCATACCCTGACTAGAGCTGCTGATTAACTGTACAGACTGCATTTCCGTTGTTAGTCATTAGCACTAAAACATAAGTAATAAGATAGTTATAAGTTGTTACTAACCCTCACCTGTTCTGTTTCTCTTCTCAGCACTCAAATGTGGCACTTGGTGCCACTACCCACCTGCCAAGTTGTTTTGCCTGCCTAAAGTAAAGTCATCTCTGGTAATAATTTACTTGACTTTCAACAAAAAAGATAACAACGGTATGTCTTTCATTTCCTAGGAACATCTGAGTACTGGGGTGTTTCCCAAACAAAGATTTTTAGTGAATCAGTATTTAGTTGTATGAAATGAAATCAAATGTGAAAAACTGGCTGTGCAAAAATGTGGGTCCCCTTGTAATTTTGCTGATTTGAATGCATGTAACTGCTCAATGCTGATTACTTACAACACCAAATTGGTTGGACTAGCTTGTTAAGCCCTGAACTTCATAGACAGGTGTGTCCAATCATGAGTGGTAAAAATTATTTAAGGTGGTCAGTTGCAAGTTGTGCTTCCCTTTGACTCTCCTCTGAAGAGTGACAGCATGGGGATCCTCAAACCAACTCTCAAAAAGATCTGAAAACAAAGATTGTTCAGTATCATGGTTTAGGGGAAGGCTACAAAAAGCGATCTCAGAGGTTTAAACTGTCAGTTTCAAGTTTAAGGAATGGAATCAGGAAATGGAAGGCCACAGGCACAGTTGCTGTTAAACCCAGCAGATCTGGCAGGCCAAGAAAAATACAGGAACAGCATATGCGCAGGATTGTGAGACTGGTTACAGACAACCCACAGATCACCTCCAAAGACCAGCAAGAACATCTCACTGCAAATGATGTATCTGTACATCATTCTACAATTCAGCGCAATTTGCACAAAGAACATCTGTATGGCAGGGTGATGAGAAAGAAGCCCTTTCTGCACTCACACCACAAACAGAGTTGCTTGTTGTATGCAAATGCTCATTTAGACAAGCCAGATTCATTTTAGAGCAAAGTGCTTTGGACTAATGAGACAAAAATAGAGTTATTTGGTCATAACAAAAAGCGCTTTGCATGATGGAAGAAGAACACCTGCTACCTACTGTCAAATTTGGTGGAGGTTCCATCATGCTGTGGGGCTGTGTGGCTAGTTCAGGGTCTGGGGCCCTTGTTAAAGTAGAGGGTCGGATGAATTCAACCCAATATCAATGAATTCTTCAGGATAATGTGCAAGCATCAGTCACAAAGTTGAAGTCACACAGGGGTTGGATATTCCAAGACAATGACCCAAAACACAGTTCGAAATCTACAAAGGCATTCATGCAGAGGGAGAAGTACAATGTTCTGGAATGGCCGTCACAGTCCCTTGACTTGAATATCATTGAAAATCTATGGGATGATTTAAAGTGGGCTGTCCATGCTCGGCAGCCATCAAATTTAACTGAACTGGATAGATTTTGTATGGAAGAATGGTCAAAAATACCTCCATCCAGAATGCAGACACTCATCAAAGGCTATAGGAGGACAGCATCTGGAGGCTGTTAGATTTGCAAAAGGAGGCTCAACTAAGTATTGTTGTCATATCTCTGTTGGGGTACCCAAGTTTATGCACCTGTCTAATTTTGTTATGATGCATATTGCATATTTTCTTTTTAATCCAATAAACTTCATGTCACTGCTGAAATCCTACTGTTTCCATAAGGCATGTCATATATTAAAAGGAAGTTGCTACTTTGAAAGCTCAGCTAATGATAAACAAAAATCCAAAGAATTAAGAGGGGTTCCCAAACTTTTTCATATGACTGTAAAGGAGGTGTCTCAATCTTGACACTAGCCTACAAGAGGATTAAGTTCTGCACACAGACCCTTAACAGAGAGCCATCAGAGGCTACAGTTCTCTTGGATACTTTCTTGTGCTTGTGCTGTTTATTTTACTACTAAAGCCATTTTCTTTTTTTCTGTTTTG
>JANRMT010027041.1:23473543-23484666 GCA_026402145.1 Polypterus bichir lapradei
GGATGACTGACAGCCCAGCCAGAATGGATAGTTCATTACCTTTGTAATGGAAAGATAGAAGGATAGTGCCTCCTGGGGCCAAGTGTTCCTCCAACAGAACAAGTGCCAGCATCCGGTGGATGTCCCATGTTCATACCCACAAGGCTCCATGGGAGTTATAGTCCCAATGGCCAGCTGGGGTCCTTGGGTGCCACCACAGGAACTGGAAGGAGAGGACTCCTCCAATTTTAAGAGGGACCACCAGACCCGAAAATGCTTCCTGTGTACAATGTTGTGACTCTGGAAGTAATGCTGGGTCTGATATAAAAGAAGCTACTCTGTGTCACCTCATTGGAGGAAGAGCAGTTGCATTGTGCTGTGACTGCGCTTTGTGGAAAAACATGAAACAGTGTTTGAACCTGGGGCTTGTGTTTGGGGTTTGGGGCTTTGAGACACCACCTACAGGTAACAAGTTATATATATTAAGAAAAATAAAAAGGTGAAGCTATAGCATCACAACATGTGTGTTCTTAAACTTGCTTCATCAGTTTTCTCTGAGCCCTCATACTCAAATTACAAAGGATATGAAGACAGCTGTTTGAACCAAGCAGATGTCTTTGAGCTTGTTGGGTTCATAACATATACCGCAACATGTTTTCCCCTTAAGGTTAGTTGACTAATTACGCATTTAAATAAAAAAAAAACTTAGAAGTTCCTATAGAGTATTGAAATAACAAGATAAGTTTGTTTGCTCTTTTTACCACAACCTGACTGATCTCAGTTTTCTTTTTGCTGCCTATGAACCTAAATGACTCACTAATAACCTAACTGTGAACTGCAATTGTCAATCAAGGAAAATATGGTTCTGCATTTGTCACACTAAAATATAGTAAACTGGAATTAGTATTCTAAATAATTTAAACATTGGTATCATATGCTTGGCTTTACAGGCCTTAACATTCACCAGTCTATGCCATCATAGATGGATCGTGTCACACATGCACATTGGTTTATATAATAAACCTCCAGGACGAGAGGTTATTGCACACATTATCATCTCCTCTCTCGACAGTGGTGAGAAATTGCCAAGTGAGGACAACTGACTCCGCCCCTATCTGTTTAGTCTGAATAAAAGCTTGGGCTTCTTGGAAGAAGGTGTCATTTTTGACAAGAGCTAACCCACCAGATGGAGCTCCGGAGATATGACTAAGCATCACTGGCTTACTTTAATTTGCCTGGATATTTGGAGGGCTAGTATGCTCAAGGGCATTAAATTTTGTTGGACTTGTAATCATTAAATGGGATGACTTGGTTGGTGCCCCAAATTTTCTTTTTGTGGAACTGTCATTACTGTAACTGGCCACAATAGATAGACAGATAGATAAACTATACACTATATAATACAGATAGATAGATAGATAGATAGATAGATAGATAGATAGATAGATAGATAGATAGATAGATAGATAGATAGATAGATAGATAGATAGATTTGAAAGGCACTATACTATATAATCAATAGAGGTCTGTTGTGTCCACAAATAAAACATGCCTAATAGAAACTTGACTTTTTGTTTGAAGTCACCAACATTCAGAATGATTCATCATTAAGATATTAGTAGCAGACCAAATCATTTCTGTTGCTGAAACAGCCAGCATAATGTAACTTACTTTCCTGGGCCATGAAATAGACAAATTCAGTCCACATTTCAATATCTTCATCCCACGTTTTAGTTTTAATTGTACTGTGCTCTCTTTTTCACTTTTGCATGTTCACTAAAATTTTCCACTCAGTCTGATGAGACGTGTCTACCAGTTGTAATAGCATCTGAAATATGAGGTGTAAGCCAGTTCTCCACAGTACCTAAAATATCACCGTACCTGAACTTGCAGTAAGTCACTCTGAGATATAACATTTCAAACAACTTGTATGAAAGCATTAGAACATTTCTCACTGCGAGATGTCAGGCCAGGTCTGAATCTGAATCATCCATCTTCATAAATTGCTTTATTCAGAACAAGGCTGCGGGGCAGCAGGAGCCTATTACAGCAAGCATAGGGTGCTAGGAAGGAATATCCCCTGGACAAGGTGTCAGCGAATCCCAGAGAGAACACACACACACAGAGCCCAATTTAGCAATGCCAATCCATCTAGCCTGCAGGTCTATGGACTGTCATCCCATCATCTATAAACATATCTGAACCTTTTTACTTTTTATCAATGTAAAGCCTGTCCTGGCAGAAATAGGTGTAAGTCAAGTATCAGTACCCGTCTAACTCAAGGTACACTTCTAAAATCTTTTTAACATGTCTTTATTTTCCTGGAAGACCTACAGTAGCTTTTAAAGAGTTCTATATGTTTATGTTGATGCCATTAAATCTACTTCTGAGAGCACAAATTGACCTAGAAGAATCATCATTCCTGGCTGCCCCACTCATATCTCCTGATGGGTCCTAACATGACACTGATCTGCTTGTTACTACATTGGATCTCATCATTAAAAACAAAGAAGCTTTATTTTATGTAGTGTCCTTCTCTGCTGAACACTGTTATGGGCTACCTTAAAAGTGTTGTGTTATATTTTTATCTGATGGTTTTGTCCAAGGTAACTTAAAGATATTATTACCAGGTGGAGCAATAAGACATTAGAACAGTTGTTACAAGAACTGACCATTCACCCCAACATGCTCATCCATTCTATTCATCTGGAGTCTTCAAAATAAAATCAAGCTGACATCCCTAAAGTCCTACTCTCTGCCACCCTACTTGGTAATTTATTTCATGTGTCTAAGGTTCATTGAGTTAAGAAGGTCAGGTTAAGTGACTAAGGGTCAAACAGTGAGGCAGAGATGGGAAATGAACCAGCAACATTACAGTTTTAAGGTCTTAAGTCATTGCATTGGTTGCTGAGACTCATCAAGCACCTTGTTATTGGGAACAACATCCAAAGGGGCTTTACAAGCACTTAGACATTGTGGTGAATGGCTGGCCTTTCAGTCTAGTCGGGACGTCCCTACAAGGAAGAAAATAGCTTTTTCAGGGAACTACATCCCCAGAATGCTAGATGGCAGCTCCCCTGGATGGAAATGGCTCCTCAGATTCCCTCAGGGCAGCATGGGACATGAGTCTGTATCCTCACTCCTGTTGGGTAACGTGGGTGCCGCCAGGGGGAGCTCACCAAGATCCAGCGGGATATTATGAGGACATCAACCCGGAAGTACTTTGGGGTCATGAGGACGGAAGCCTGCAGTACTTCCAGAACGATTGAGAAAAGAAGATGTGATGTTGACCCGGAGAAGAAAAAATTCTGGGTCATGAAGTATAAAAGGACTATGGGAAACCCCAGCAGACTGAGCCGGAGTTGGGTGGGAATGTGACGGACCTGCTGGGAGGAGTGGAGGATATTGTTATTATTGATTATTATTATTGTGTTTATTGAGAATGGTGGAGAGTGCGGTGCTTTGGCCACTTTATTGAAGAAAAATATTAATAAAATCTTCTTGGTGTTTTTACATGTGTGTCTGCGACGTCTGTCTGACAGGTTCAACGGGGCAACAGTGACCCCTAGCATCCACAACATGTTACAATTATTTACATCTATACACAGGGAGATTCAGTCGAGAGAGGCCCTGAATATTCTGCTGTAACTCCCGTTAGGATGAAGCAATCTGAACCAAAAAAATACACTCTATACCTTGAAATACGTGTAATTGATTGCACTACATGCGATGCTGGAAGTGGTTTCCAGCCAGACACATTTCGATGTGGCGCTCCAAGTTCCTGAACATATTGGCAAGTGTCTCATGGGGAATCCTTCAAATCTTCCACGGTGTCGAGGCTTGTTCTGATAGACTTTTCTTTTGAGCGTACCCCAAAGGAAGAAGTCTGGTGGTGTCAGATCAGGCAACCGTGGTGGCCAAAGCTCCTTTGAAATTACTGTTCCCGAAGAAGGTCTCAATTTCTGTCATGCTCCTTACTGATGTGTGACACGTTACTCCATCTTGCTGGAACTAACCTTTCGTTAACTCACGATCATGCAGTTGATTCTGACATCGCTTAAACGAATTGGTGACCCAATAGGTTCGCACTATGAAGACGCGCTGCTCAATACTGTACATCACCATCCTGATAAGAAGTCGAGTGACTGAATGAAGGGGTACGGGTGGTATGCACCCAGAATTTGCAAATGGAGGTTAAACGTCACGATGGCTGTCCGGCGCCTACTTCATCGCTCTGACGCAGGGGCATCCCGGCTTGTTCAAAGCTCCATATACCGAGGAGCACATTGCACATTGTTTTGTTCAGATTGCTTTGTCCTAGTGAGAGTTATTACAGAATATTAGGGGACTCTTTCAAGGGAATCTTCCTGTGTTTTTCATAATTGGTACACAGGCATGTTATGCAGACCACTCATTCCAAAAGTATGTCAGTGGTAGGAACTGAACTGACAGCGTTCTGACAGCACCCAAGCTTATTAACCAATACATTACAATGACTGCCTTGGTCACTGATTATACAAAATGCTGGCTTTGTAAGTAAGTGTTCTGCTATCTACAATAATTCACTGCTTAAATTATAGAACAATTCTATTGTATAAAAAGGGCCTATTCTGTCATTCATTAGAAAAGCATGTAATTCTTAAAGAAGTGAGCAGCCAGTGCTTTTCAAAGATAATGCTTGGTCAGGAGGCTACAGATACAGTGCCTATAAAAAGAATTCAAACATTATTTCACATTTTGTTCTGTTATGCTAAAATCATTTAGATTACCTTTTTTCGCTTATCAAGCAACACTCAGTACCCGAGAATGACAAAGTGAATATGGAGTTTTTGGAATCTTTGCCAATTTTATAAAAACAAAATACTGAAAAATCACATTTGGTGCATTTATATGCACCCACATAACTGGGATTAGGTGAATAACTCAGTTATATCAGAAATTTGGTTTCTTAAATATCTGTGTTTACATGGGCAAGTAATCTTCGGGTGTTCTTCTTTGTCAAAATGATCGGACATCATCAAACTGAGCAAAAAAGAATTAAAATATCATTGGATACCGTAAATCCGAAAATAAGCATTAAGCCTATGATAATTTTTTTTTGTTTTATAAATACATTTAGTGAAACTGATGCTTAATACGTTTCTGTTACCGGATTGCATGCTGCACACTCTTATCTGCTTGGTTGTGCAACTCAGCCCTGCAAAGGATCGGCATACCAGTATGTGTACTTCTTGTCATACACCCAAAGCTATAAATAATAATAAAGCAGGTAATTTTACTTTGGTAAAATAAGAATTGGGTTAGGTTACCTGTTACCTTAAAAAAGTAAGCAGACTACGTAACGCACATTAATTTTAACGTGTTACCCTGCTGTTCTTGAGATTACGTTTCTGAGTTTAGCACTGTACTTTCAGCTCATCAGCATAGATGTAGTGATTTCTGAAATATTGGGACATATTATTTCAGCCAGGAGAAGGAACAATGTGATCGCCCGAACATTTGCTTCTGGAAATGTATTTTGTGGATGCTTTTACTAGAGGCTGCTGAATGCGTGTGTGAGGAAAATACATGTGAAAGCTGACAGAGTGCATAGGACATGCACAGACTACAAAATCCTTAAACTGAACCTGGTTAACACTAGAATCCCTGAAGCCTACGAAAAAAGTCACAATCCCGGGCCATTCTTAAATTCCTTCGCACCTCTCTTCATCAGTGTCTTTTGTTTTGCAGCTCCGTCAGGGTGGGGGTTTGATGGGATAACAGGCTGCCTGCTGCTGATAGACACATTTACAAAACAAAAGACGCTGATGAGGAGTGGTGCGAAGGGATTTAAGGTGGGTCGGGATTGTGAGTTTTTTCGTGGCTTCAGGGATTCTAGTGATAAGGGTTTATGTGGCCACTTAATTTATTATTTATGGAGATATCTAGGTTTCTCAGAGTCCTATAACCTGGTTTCTCTAGAATAAGGGTTTCCATGGCATTTTAAAAATCGGGTTTCTGTGAATAATTAGGTTATTGAAGCACATGAAAACAGGCCTACTGTCACAGGTATTCAGACCCTTTGCTATGATACTTGAAATGTGGCTCAGGTGCATCCCATTCTATTGCTCATCATTGAGATGTTTATACACCTTGCTTTGAGTCTCCATTTGTGGTCAATTCATTTGATTGGACGTAATTAGGAAAGGTACACACCTGTCTATAGAAGGACCTACAGTTGAGCAAAACCCAAACCATGAGGATGATTGAAGTGTTTGCAGAGCTTAGAGACAGGATTGTGTCAAGGAACAGACATGAGAAAGGCCACACAAAAATAAAAATAAAATCCTACAGGTTTCCAAGAGCACAGTTGGCTTCATAATTCTTAAATGGATGACGTCAGGGACTACCATGACTTTTCCTAAAGCTGGTCACACGACCAAACTAAGCATTCTGGACAGTTGCTTTGGCAAGAGTGGGGAGTAAGAGCCTGATGGTCACTCTGGATGAGCTCCAGAAAACCTGTGTGGAGATGGAAGAAACTTCCACTGTTTCAAGACAAACAAAATGGTTTGGGGAGGCCACACAAATATTGTTCCTGGCTGCAAAATGGATAGAATTGTACAGATGTGTACAGGTTACAGTCCAAAACAGAACTGAATTGCTGAGGTAAAGATGGCAGTTTTAAGGGCAAGAAGAGGAATTGACATCAGTGGGGACGGAACCGGAAATGGCGTCGTTGGGGCCGGGACCGGAAGTGGCATCATCAGGTGGAATTTCCTAAGTGGTCTGCAGTGGAAAGAGAGAAAGGATTAGTACACTTCGCCACCCCCTGGTCTGGCATGGAATTGCCCTTATTCAGGCCCTTTAGCTGCCTACCATGCACATGTGTGTGACACCAGAAAGAGCATCTGAACTTTATGTCCTGAGTGGGCAAACGAAAGCCTCTCCTAAGTAAAAGACCTCAGAAAGCTCTCTTGGAGTTTGCAAAAGGAGGCTCAAACAAGATTCTCTGGTCCGGTCTGATGAAACCAGGAATGAAGTGCCTAGCCTCAATGTCAAGCTTCATATATGCAGGAAACCCTGGCACCATTCATCACCTGTGCAATTTCACTCCAGTGGTGAGGCATGGTGGCAGCATCATACAGTGGGGTTATTTTTTGTGGAACTTGCAGACTAGTCAGGGTTGAGGGAAAGCTGAACAGAGCAAAGAGATGTAGATATTTTTAATGAAAACCTGCTCCAGAATGCCATGGACCTCAGACTGGGCCTAAGGTTCACCTTCCAACAGTACAACCAAAGACAACACCGGAGTTGCTTAGGGAGAACTCCGTGAATGTTCTTGAGTGACCTGGATTTGAACCTGGCAAGACATGGAAACAGCTATCCACCGATGGTCTCAATCCAGCCTGACAGATCTGGGAGTGGATCCGGGGTGAAGAAAACCCCAAATTCAAGTGTGCAAAGCGAGTCATAAACAAAAAGTCCCCAGACTGGAATTGCTGCCAAAGGGGCTTCAGCTAATTACTCGGTAAAGGGTCTGAATATCTACGTCAATGTGTTATTTCAATTTTTTTTATTTTTAATGAATTACCAAAAATTTCTAAAATCCTGCTTTTGCTTTGTTATTCTGGGGTATTTATTGGGTGTTGCTTGATGAGGAAAAAATGAATTAAAATGATATTAACATAAGGCTGCAATGTGAAAAAGTGAAGGGGTCTCAATGCCGTACAGTATGCTAACCCCTGAATTGCTCATCTGACATCTGTCATGCCTTTCATTTAGCTTTTGACATAAAAGGGTTAAGACTAAAATTTGGTAAGGAGTATGGACAGCTCTGCGAGGGTAAAGCAGCTCATCTGGGCCTGCATGAAAAGACTGTGACATAACGCACGGCAACACACATTGACATATGTGGGAGTTTTCCAGAAAGGACTTGTTACCCCTGAAGAATGTTATAGTTCACTTTCTTGACTATAGCCATGCAGGGATCATTACAGTTTCTCTTACCTCAGACCAACAGCTAAATGAAAACCAGGTTTTAGATGCATTTAAGTTGTAAAAGGCATTTTTGTTCTGCTACTTAAAAGCCAACATGTTTTTTGAATTAGACGTCTGCAGGGATTGCAAATGAAAGGCTCCTCAGTGTTTCTCAGAGAAACACAAAGGGTCAAGCAGCAAGGAATTTGCATGGAGCCAAGCTGTAAAAAACAATGTGAGAGTCAAAAAAAAAAAAAAAAAAGAAAAAAAGAAGAATGGAAGAAAGGGAAAGTGTAGACGACGGATGAAGCACCACTGTCATGTCAAGATCCCAAAACAATCTGAACAAGACAGAGGACAGCAGCTGATGGAGACTCAATAGTGTATAGAATCAAAAATGGGGCAGCAGATCAAGTGGCAACCGTAATATAAAAATGGGTCTGTGACGCCATGTGGTTTAACTGCACTTGACTTTTCTCCCAAACTCTGTTAAGTTTGACTTGAACTCCAATGTGAGAAAAGAGGACAGGAGGCTTACAGGCCTCAGAGCTTCTCCGTTAACCTCACTAGTTTGACTTGCACAGTATTATATTGTACCAGTTAATTTACATTTTTTTCTGTGATTCCCTCATTCTTTTGGCAAATTTTGCTTTCTTATTGGGGGGTCTTCATTTTTGCACACTGTGAATCCAACGTTAGCTTTTGCAGTTATAACCTACTTTTGGTGTGATTACTTTACTTTTGCCATTTATCCATGCAGGTGGTGCAGCAGTATTATAGGGATTATGTGTTCACATCTTGGGTCCTCCCTGTGTGGAGAGTGCTTTGAGTAGTAAAAAAAAGTGCTACATAAATGTAAAGAATTATTATTATCATTTTCCCTGGGATGGGTGGAGTTGGAGCCATTTTTATTAAACAATTTTATTTAACTTGACTCTTGTGTCTGTTTGTTGGTCTTGGTCAAATTTTGCACCTGATTTTTAAACCCACTTTTGGCAAAGCGAATTTCTTCCGATTTTGCATTCATGTTCAGTATCGATGACAATACAATAATCCATCAAAACTGATGCAATTACGTAACAAATTTTGCCGTTATTGAAGGTTATGCAATTGAAATTAACCCTTAAACCACCAGTTCCCAATACAATTTGCCAGCACGCCAGAGCCGAATATATTCGGCGACGTACATTCATTAAAAGCCACAACCAGCTATAGTTGGTTCCCAATGCAATTTTCCCGCACGCCGGAGCTGATCAGTCTGTGCCGTACATTCGTTGAGCAGCCAGCTCATGACCACTGCCGCCCCCCTAGTGAATCAGCATCACTGTCCCTGGGATTCAGCTGCTGCACTAGATGAGCCTGCAAGCATCAGCGTTGGCGTCTGTGTGTTAGTGTTCAGCCAGTTCAAACGCAGTTGGCTCTGTGATTTACTGAATTTCATCAATGCCGTCAGCTGCACCTTCTACATATAATAGATTGTTGCAGTATTTTTTTATAGTTTTTACAGTTCACTGGCAGTTGTAAAATGATCAGTGTTGCAGTAATTGTGATGCTCTTTGCATGAACAAAATATGTGTTCCATTAAAATTTTACTTTTTCTTGGTGAATTGTGACGTTTCCTTAAAAAGTGTAGCAAAAAAGTATTTGGTGTCCAGGGGTGCATTAATCCCCCAAGTATGTTCAGTTTAAGGGTTAACACACACCCAACAATGACGAGAGAGAATCTAATGTGATATAGGAGCATACAAGTGAGAGACGCATTGCTCCCACTTGTCTCTTCCAGTGAGTGGAGTTGGTAAACACGTGAGCCGACTTTACTTGTTGACTCTTGTGAAGGAGTAGCCTTGATAATCACTGTGAGGAAGTATTGGTGTAAGCTTGCCATTATGTCGTCAATATTTTTTATTGCAACAACTGGGCGCTAATTCCATAAGAGTCTGAACAGAAAAATATAAGAGACCAAAATATAATTCTTTTTAGTATTCAAATAATTCTGCAAAGAACTATGTAATACTTTTGAAGAAGCTTCCTGTTCATGAAAAATGATTAAAGAAAAACCATTTGCAAAATACTCAAAAACTAAAAAGTAAAAAATAAAATATATAAAAAAAAATTTAAGTGATAGGATTTCATTTACTTTAGCTATAAATGTACTAAAAAGCAAAAAATAAAATTTTCTTTAAGCACAATTTTCGTGGTTATGTGTGACTAAATAAAATGGTGCTTTTTCCAAACCTGCCTGTCCTGAGTGGAGTCGCTTCAATGGATCGGTGCCCTGTTCAGAGATTGTTCCTGCCTTTTACTTGATGCATGCTGGGATACAGTTTAAAGAGAGTACTTTGTAAAAAGGGTGGCGCAGTGGTAGCGCTCCTGCCTCGCAGTCAGGAGGCCAGGGTCACTGTTCTGGGTCCTTCCTCTGTGAGTTTGCATGTCCTCCCCGGGTCTGTGTGGAATCCCTTCAGGTGGTCCTGTTTTCCTCTCACAGTCCAAAGACTAAATTGGCCGTGTATGTGTTCGTCCTGCGATAGACTGGCGTCCCCAATGCATGCTGGGATACAGTTTAAAGAGAGTACTTTGTAAAAAGGGTGGCGCAGTGGTAGCGCCTTTGTGTCACAGTAAAAAGACCAGGGTTGCTTTTCCTGGGTCCCCCCTCTGTGGAGTCTGCATGTCTTCCCCATGTCTGTGTGGATTCCTTTTGAGTGCTCCCATAGTCGAAAGACATGCAGGTTAGGTGGACTGGCGAAACTAAATTGGCCCCAGTGTGTGTGTTTGCCCTGCGATGGACTGACATCCCCGATACATGCTGTGATACAGATTAAAGAGAGTACTTTGTAAAAAGGGTGGCGCAGTGGTAGCGCTCCTGCCTCGCAGTAAGGAGACTAGAGGTCGTGTGTCGGGCCCTCCCTCTGTGGAGTTTGCATGTCCTCCCCGTGTCTGTGTGGATTCCTTTTGGGTGTTCCCATAGTCCAAAGACGTGCAGGTTAGGTGCATTGGCGATCCTAAATTGTCCCTAGTGTGTACTTGGTGTGTGTGTGTGTGCCCTGCAGTGGGCTGCCACCCTGTCCAGGGTTTGTTCCTGCCTTGCACCCTGTGCTGGCTGGGATTGGCTCCAGCGGACCCCCGTGACCCTGTATTAGGATATACAGTACAGGCCAAAAGTTTGGACACACCTCCTCATTCAATGT
>JANRMT010027041.1:23504985-23526108 GCA_026402145.1 Polypterus bichir lapradei
TATCTATCTATCTATCTATCTATCTATCTATCTATCTATCTATCTATTGTCACACATGTGTGCATGGGAGGCAGCTAAAGAGCCTGAATGACAGTAATTCCATGCCAGGCCAGATGGTGGCAGATTGCACTAACCGTTTCTCTCACTTCTCTGCAGACCAGTTAAGGGGAAATTCTGCCTGGCCCCGAAGAACGTCACTTCCAGTTCCGCCCCAAAGATGCCATTTCTAGTTACGGCCTACTAATGACATTACTTCCTCTGTTATCCCATAAAGCCACCATCTTTGTGCTATCAAATGAGCTCTGTTGTGGACTCCAGTCGGTACACATCTGTACATTGATAATATCCATTTTGCAACCGGGAATAATATACAAGTGGCTGCCCCAAACCTTTTTGTTGCTCTTTTGTCATGCTTATGACACTATCTATCTATCTATCTATCTATCTATCTATCTATCTATCTATCTATAAGATTTGAAAAGAGTAGCTGCGTTGCTGTATCCAGGCCTTTAAACAGTAAACATGCCAGCTTGTGAGGAGCTCAGCTGTCTAATTGGTTTATGTAAAGTAAGAGTTGATGACAGATAAATCATCCTTTAATAACAGATTTATGTAGATGATTCACCTTTTGTCATGAACCCAATATAGTTAAGTCAGCAGATGGGTTGTACAGCCACAGCATTTGATCTCTGTAAAGACTATCATAGCAGATGTTTGAACCTTTTGAACTTTTTATCAAGACATTTGAACAATCTAGAGTAGAACAGGCCATTCGGCCCAGCAAAGCTCAGGCTTACCAGTCCTATCCACTTAATAATTTCAAGTCGAGTATTTACAGCCCCTACTGTTTACCACACTACTTGGTCACTTATTCCAAGTGTCTGAGGTTATCCGTGTAAAGAAAAACTTTGCAATGTTTTTGCGAAATTTACCCTTAATAAGTTTCTAACTGTGTCCCCATACTCTTGATGAACTCATTTTTAATTTCACAGTCTTGATCCCTTCATGATTTTAAACACGTGTCACCTCTTGATCTTCTTTTGCTTAAACTATAAAGGCTCAGCTCTTTTAATCTTTCTTCATAATTCATCCCATGTAGCCCTGTAATCAGCCCAGTCGCTCTTCTCTGGACCTTTTCTAGCTCTGCTATGTCATTTTTGTAGCCTGGAGACCAAAACTGCACCCAGTACTCCAGATGAGGCCTCACCAGTGTGTTACAAAGCTTGAGCAGAACCTCCTATTACTTTGTGTAATCCATATAAGTGTGGTCTAAGCCTTGGCTGTTCAGACTTCACATATTCACATCAAAGTCTGCGTCTTCTCATAATTTTCTTCAGGTTAAACTTTAAAGGCTCAGCACTTTTAATCTTTCCTCATAACTCACCCCCTGTAGCCCTGGAATCAGCCTAGTCGCTCTTCTCTGGACTTTTTCTGGTGCTGTTATGTCTATGCAGAAGGACCACACATTCATCTAAAATGTAATAAAGATGTCAGAAACAGAGGGGTAACTACACTCCTGGCTCATGCTATGCATGTAACACGATGCATTTTGACCTGTAGCTTAGAGGTGTCCTTCATTTCTCTCAAGCAGTAATATGGGATCATTTGGCAAAATTCAAAATGTGGGCTTTTTAAAGTGAGACGGAGATCCAAGAAGAGGCAATACCATTTTTTTTTTACTCATGACCTGAAGAGAGTCTGCAGACACCCAAACACTGATATCATTTGAGTAGACAGCCAGTCTGTTGCTTAATGAAGGTGCGTCCAGAGGTGCTTTCAGGTTCTTACACAAACCCAGGCTGCAACTCAGCTCCATCCCATCTGGACACTAACTTAGATTGATTTGTATAATTTCAGTGCACATTTTAAGAGAGTGAGTCGACTGTTTTGATAAAGAGATAAGCACACATTACATGGGCTGTAGATCACATGTAAGCTGGGTGGATGTCTGCACAACAAACATGCCAGCGGCAAAATAACAAGTCACTGATTCTCTAAGCAGGCTGGTAAGGTTGATTTAACATTGGTGATAAATAATTGAACATCTGTATTAAAACGGATGCCTCATCAGTTACTGTCTTTGGCTTTTCATAAGCTTTGCATGTTCATTCAGGATCTGCAGAGATTTTCTTCCAGGATTCCTCTAACATTCTGAACTGATGTTTGTTTTGTTGAATCATGACTTTAAATTTACTCCGTATGGAGTGAAAAAGAGTGCAGTGGAGTGAAAGGTGTCCTCTCCTGGTGTTGTTAGGTAAATCAAAGCTCAACATTTATTTAATTATTTTTATTTCTAACAAATTACACACAACATCCTGATACCTGTTTTAGTATCACATTATATTTTCCATTAAAGGAGAGAGCAATCCCACAATCTAATCTTATCATTTTTAAATTAGAATAAAAAAATATTGTGATTTCCTTATGTTTTACAATAGAGATATTGTGATTTAGTTCAGACTAGTAAATATTTGTTCTCCTGCCATCTATAAATTGCAGTTCCATCAAAATATAATGATAGTAGCTGTGCTACCCGTCTATGACGGGTTGAAATGTTAGTAATCAATGTGGACCTTAGTGTTAATGCTTGCAGTGCACCGTGAAATGCAAACTTCTCTGTTATGTGCCATTTAGTATGGGATTTGTAAAAGCGTTTTCTTAATGTATGTGATGTGCCATCTGCTGGAATGACAAAAGCAATGCATACGTTTACATGTCCAGTAATGTAATCACATTAAAATGCCTATGCCAGTGTTTCCCAACCTCGGTCCTGTGGCCCCCCTGTGGCTGCAGGTTTTTGTTCCAACCAGATTCCTAATCAGTGACAACACCTGATAACTCTGATCTCATTTAATTAGCTGGTATTATTTTTCTTTTATTCTACCTTCAGAAAAGCACAGCAGCATAATTTTTACAGTTATAAGACATTTAGAAATATTTCTGCTTCTGCTATAGATTTAAATGCTTAACTCTCTTTTGTTGATTTCATTATATGTTGCCCTTTCTCTGTGCAGTTTTCCCCCTTTATTGTATCTTATTAAAGACAATTAAAAATGAGCAGAGCAGACACGCTGGCAAACAACACTGAATAATCAAAGGCTGCAAGTACATTAGCATCAGACCCACTAATCGGTAAATAATGGATTATTAGAACATCTAGAAAAGTAGAATGAAAATCAAGATGAAAATATTGTTAAAAAGAAAAAAATACATTATTCCCATATAACTGCTTGGTACATTTATATATATATAAGGTGCGATCCAAAAGTTCCCAGAATGCATTTATTTAAAAGCATACACACCAAATAACAGTTAATGGTGAACATCCATCCATCCCCAAACCTGAATCCAAACACAGGGTCACGGGGGTCTGCTGGAGCCAATCTCAGGGCACAAGGCAGGAACCCAATCCTGGGCAGGGTGCCAACCCACCGCAAGACATACACAAACACACACTAGGGCCAATTTAGAATCGCCAATCCATCTAACTGGCATGTCTGTGGACGGAAACCAGAGCGCCCAGAGGAAACCCACGCAGACAACATGCAAACTCCATGCAGGGAGGACCCGAGAAGCGAACCCGCGTCTCCTAACTGCGAGGCAGCAGCGCTACCACTGCGCCACCCTTAATGGTGAACAGTTCCTTCAAAATAGTCACCCGCTGGGTTGATACACCAATCCCAGCGAGATTTCAACCTTTCGAAGCACCTCTGGAAGTCATTTTTTGTCAATGTGTTCAAGACGTCGATTGTTACCGCTTGGATTTCCTCCACCATCTCAAATCTGCATCCCTTGAGCCTCATCTTCATCTTAGGAAATAAAAAAAAATCAGACGGCGCTAAATCATGGGAGTACGGAGGGTGGGGAATGGCAGTAAACTTTGTCGAAGTCAAAAATTCGCGCACAATCAGAGATTTGTGAGCTGGTGCATTGTTGTGATGCAAAAGAAATGACTTGTCAGCCCACATCTGAGGACGTGTTCGGCGAATTCGATTTCGCAAACGCCTTAGAACATCCCTGTAGAATGCTCCATTCACCGTCTGTCCTTGTGGCACAAATTCCTTGTGGATGACACCTTTCACATCAAAGAAGCAAATGAGCATTGACTTGGTGTTGTGAACTTGTTGAGCTTTTTTGGGTCTTTCAAATCACTCATTTTCACAAACAACTCTTCATAGACACAACCAAAGTTTAAACGAGAACTGCGACTTGATAAACAACTGCGCTGACGTTATAACGTGTGATAACAGCTCTCAAGGACAACTTGAACTGCTATCTAGTGACGATTGATATAACCAAACCATTCTGGCTGCAGAATAAATGCATTCTGGGAACTATTGGATCTCACCTCGTATATATATATACATACTGTGGTCGGCTGACGCCCTGCCCGGGGTTTGTTTCCTGCGTTGTGCCCTGTATTGGCTGGGATTGGCTCCAGCAGACCCCCGTGACCCTGTAGTTAGGATATAGCGGGTTGGATAATGGATGGATGGATATATATATTCCATATATATATATTATAATTGTATATATATATACTTTTTTATTTATTTTTATTTTGTTTACCAAACTTAGTTCTCTAATTTCTATGATGTTCCCAAAACACAGAACTTGGGAAATAACACATCACTTAATTAGCCGAGGACTCCATTTAAAAACAGAAGCTGCAGTCACGAGACCGGGTTTGGGAAACACTGCACTAGGCATCACCTTTGTAAGGCTGGTAGTCTTTGCTTTTAAGTAGAGCTTGAATGAAGTTATTAGTTATATAATGTGTTTTATAATTATTATACTTTTATTAATCCCAAAGGAAATTACTTGGTTTTTCGCATAACCCTTGGGGTCAGAGCGCAGGGTCAGCCATTGTACAGCGCCCCTAGAGCAATTGCAGGTTAAAGGCCTTGCTCAAGGCCCCAGCAGAGTAGGATCTCTTTTGGCAGTGACGGGGATTCGAACCGGCAACCTTCGGGATACCAGCACAGATCCTTAGCCTCAATTTATGTTGGTCAGATTGTAAATTCATAAGCCCATGAGACTGAGACATAACCACTCTTGACGTAGTGCATGGTGTGACATTTGAGTCCTGCCATCTATGCTGTTCATGTATCCATTTTTTATGTTAATTAAAATATGTGATTTGAATATTCATAAACAAATTTCTGTTTCAATCTGCATTATCAAAATGTCTTATTATGTTCAGGGTCATTGCTGCGCTTCTAGTGTTATAACTGGATTACATGTTTTAATTTTCTTACTATTTTTGCTTCATTTGGAGAGATTTAGTGCTTATTTTGGTTTTTTTTTAACATAGATTCTAAATCTTTGGTTTTTCAATCAGAAGTTTACTTTCATTTGTGCAATGTTTATGCACCATTATCGTCACCATTTGGTTCATTTAAGAACAAAGCCATTTTGTTCACCAGTTGTTACAGTAACTCCCGCATTTCTTAGGAGAGTGTCCTCAGAGGTTGTGACCTTTAATTAATGTCTCGACTGGTTTAAAGGCTGCTCGAAAGGCATTTCACTTCCTTATCTGAGTTGGACGATTATAAAATCATTTTCGTCGATCATTCTTTTGTTCAAATTATTCCTTTTTTTAACAGTTTTCTCTGCTCTTGACTTATGCTTCTAGTTTTGACTTTGAGTTTTGTCTCAGGATTTGGCTTCAGTACTGGTGCGACTGTTTTCTTGGTTTTTTGAATTTTTCTGGCTCTAGCAGAACAGCCAGAAAATTGAGCAGTAAGAGTTTTGAAAGGACAAGTAGACGAAACACAAATCATAGCCAGTAGAGAGTTAAAAAAAAAAGTTTTTAAAAATTTGCCAAAACTAAAACACTTAATGGCAATTGAGGGCAAAAGGAGAGCTGGAATTTCAGAACTAGAATAAAGAAAAAGACAAGCGCAAAAGGTTTTTAGTGTTTATCCTAATCTTGGATGCTCTAGTATATAAAGTGTCGTATTGATGATGTCACAAATGTGACTTCTGGGAACACGTCTCCTAGCAACCCTGACATCAGTCCTGACAACAGGACTCCGAAAACTGTGTGCGTGACCGAGCCCCTGTGATGATCTAACCCAATCAGTTTGGCTCCTGTCTTATGCATCATGCTGCTGGAATGGGCCCCAGCCCACTGGAGTGAATTAAGTGGGTTTGATAATTTTATTATTGTACATATATTTACAGTAGCTGAGTTATCCAACATTGACCAGGTGAGTAAGTGAAAAGGCAAAAATTAATTACAGTATAAATTACTGTATATAAGAGGGACATTCAAAATGTTTCAGCACTTTTTTTAACTCTGTTTATTTAGAATTTCAAAAACAAATGACATCACTTTTCTACATAGTCACCTTCGTTTGCAATGCAATTCTCCCAGCGTCGTACCTATTTTTTAATACCCAATTACTACTCCCACCTTCACCGTTTCCAACGAAAACAAAGAAGTCTGGAAACTTTTTGAATGTCCCTCGTATCACTGAAATTTACTCTCAAACTTGTTGCATTTAATTATGGCTAGTGTTGGAAAGCCTTCTTGGATGCAATATGCAATATTTTTATTTTTCATTCTGGTGCAAAGAACCCCAACATTTAATAAATAACTCCAGAGACAATATGGCCCTAACAAGAGCAGCTTGTGACCATGCCCTCAGATGAAAGATAAACATGCCAACCACCACACTGTTATGAGCTAAAGAGTTTCTAAGAAAGTCCCAAGGAATCCCAAAAATGTACTTTAGAGGGGGAAATACCATCAAACCCTGGCTGGTTTCAAAAGAGAGTAACAAAGAATCCTTATAAATCAAAACATTTATTTTAACAAAAAAAAAAAAAATCTTTCCTTATCTTCTTCTTCTTCATCATCTTTTCCCACTTCTATGTGGGGTTGAAGTTTAATTAAACAAAAATAATCTCCATGGAGCACAAAGGTGCAGAATGCAGTGCCTTCAAAATAGGCAAGTTAGATGCTAATAATGTCCAAATGCAGAATCCAGAAGGAAAAAAAAGGTTTAAAATATCCAGAAACCACAAAAAGCACAGAATAAACTCAAGAGAACTCTCCATACTAAGTGCAGTCACAATGAACCGCAAGGGACTTTGAATTTTCCACAAATTTTATATGGCTAATGGTTGAACCTTAATGGTGATGGACAGGTGGCCCCACTTCTTGGGGGACCACCCACAAAACACACAGAACAATAAAGAAGATACATACACACACTATTGACATAAACAATGGAATCAAAAATGAACAAGAAAGACATGCAGATGGAATTTGAACCTTATTCAGGGGAGGAACCCTGGCTGAAATACAACACATACCACCATCACAACCTCTACGCTGCTGTTTCTCTATTGATAAATCACACTGTAATATTTCTTAACATTCACTCCGACCCTGAGGAGCCCCCACCACTCCCTGAGTCGGCAAGGCCAGAAGTTATTTGTCAAAACATGACGTCTGACAAGACGTAACACTGTGCTACATTCCAAGTCTGTGACTGGAAAAAAAAGTTATACAAAAAGATAAACCATTGTGCTATGGAGACAGGAACGTAGTGAAAAGGCTGTTGCAAATGCTCCAAAATGACCATAAAGCAGTCCAGAACTTTCACGGGTCAGCCAAGTGGAAGCTCACCTCAAGTAATTCAGTCTTCCTATTGCTACCTGCTGGCTTCAGCCAAAGCAGGCCCCAAAATAGGAAGCTGTCTTTAATGGTTCAAAAAGTCCTAAAACATACAAAAGTGCCTTACAAGGGAGAGGATAACTGTGAAATTCTGGTTTGTTTAGACAAGTCAACCTTTATAAATTGAGAATGTTCTTAAAGAAAAGCAAAAAAAAGGACAAAAAGGATATGCCTAAGAGGCACTTCAAAGCAAACAAGTCCTGATACACAATCCAATTTTCAAGATCCAATTAACAATGCAAAAAAGTCAAATCCAAAAACAAGAAATGCATAAAAAACAACTCCCAACACAAGCTTAATAATCTGCTGCTGAGAATCACTCAATGGCTCACTAAATAGTCAGAGGGAGATCCTACTAGCAGACATCAGGGTGGCGCCGCCTCCTAGGGCTCCACCCACAAAGTACATGAAACATGACGGTACATAATTGTTAAATTATAAACAAGCTTAACAGAAATTGCATAGAAATATAAAAAAAAATAATAAAGCACTGGCTGAAACAACATAAACAGACAAACAAACTACCAGAGATTGCACGCTGCACTGACAACAGTTCCAGTTTAAATACCCTTTTTTATTGTGCTCAAAGAGCCTTTAAACACCTTTCTTCACAATCAACACTATAAGTATTCTCTCCTCTTTTCCCACCTCCACTACAACCTCCTCCTCTCCTGACCCCAGCTCCCCAGGCTGAGGGAGAGCAGCTTCTTTTAAGCCAGACCCATGAGTGCAAATGATATCGAATTTAAGAAGTAATTCCATTTCATGCAGAACGTCTGTACGTCAATGTAGCCTGTCCCAAATAGGTCCCTCCAGTGTCACCCTAAGACCTATGCAGGGATCGCCACTGCAGGTGTCAAAATAGTAGCCCCCTGGGAGGGATGCTGCCACCCATTGTTCTAAGGGAATACCTGAATACCAGGGTAAGAAGTCTTCCACTGTCCGTCTGCTCAAATATCCTCCCAGACATGTAAGAGGACACCAATGCAATGCAAGCAGACATTCCTACATCCATTTTGTAAACACACTTATTTTGTACAGGGTCACTGGGAAATTGGAATCTGTCCTGGTACGGACAAAAAGGTGGGAACGATTACTGGACAGGGAGTCAGTCCATCGCAGGGTAAAAACACAGACACAGATGAACATGTATACATCAGAGCCAATTTAGAAATTTAGTAAACCAGAGTGCCTGGAGAAAAACCTACTAACTGTTCCTTATAATATATAAAGTATATAGAGTAGAATACCTGTGTGACGTTAGTGCAGCTACAGCCACCTCAGTTACAGGGAAAATTCTCTGCTAGACAGTGTGCCAAAGCTAAAGAAACATACCCTCAGACTGCCAAATGCTCTTTTAGATAGTGTGCCAAGGCTAAAGAAACACACTCTCTGGGTGGCAGTTGTTGGCTCAACAGCTGCTTTACTGCGTAAAGCACTCATGGCACATTATTACAAGTCTTTAAAGCGAGTGCCACTCACCTGCTGTCCTGTTTTCTCTTGTTCTGTGCAGACTGCCTCTGACATGCTCCCTGCCTCTGCTGTGCCTGTCTCTCCAGTTGAAGGAAGACATCTATGAGTTCTTTAAAGCTCAAGCATTGGAGGTGATGTAATAGACAAGTAGGAAGATGCCCGCTTTGCTATGAATTTGAATTACGGCACAGTTGCTAAATAAAAGTTGAATGCTATTCCTGCAAGTGCTGAAATAAAAGTTCTGTTTGCTCATTTCTCTCCTGCCTGTCTTTTGTACAACCTAGCAGCCCAGACACAACTATATATATATAAATATATTACGATAAATATATGCTGTCACACACATGCGCATGGAAGGCAGTCAATGGGCTTAACTATGGGTAAGATGCCAGGTCAGGGGTTGACGAACTGCACTAATGTCTTTTCTCTGTCCTCTGAAGATCACCAGATGGAAAGACCACCTAAACCCCAGACCACGCTCTCATACTGACTTAATTTCCTCCTATTCTCTGTTGGACCCTTCTCTTCCTTCTCACTGCCTATAAAGCCAGCAATTTCTCCCATTTTGGACCAAGTCATTTGAGGCTGCTGTTTATTCCTGTCGTTTTTAGAGACACTGTTAATAATAAATGGGATGGAACCCAAAACCTTTGTCTTTGCTGTTGTGTTCTTTTACAGTGGCATAGTCGGCAGGATTACCGCTTCAGCATGCCAGTGGATCAGGAACCGAACATAGTGTCTGAACTCCAGTGGCTCATGGTCCAAGAAGCAGAATCTGAATCTAGGACTGAAGCCCACCTCACTGTCCACCAGGACCAACCTAGTGCTGCTTTCCAGGTACTTGTGCTGCTTACTGAAAGTGACGAAATTGACACTTACGTCTTATTTTTGAGTGAACAGCTTCCTGCCATTGATGGCCATGGACAGAGTGGGGTAACATCCTGGCACCTTTACTGAAGGGTGAGGCACAGCAGGCTTATGACAACCTCTCAGAGGAAGACGCTGCCGACTATGATAAGCTCAAAGCTGAGGTCCTCAGTAGGTTTGGCATATCCCTAGATCAGCAGGCGAGGCAATGGCGCTTTGACCTTGAGCAATCAACTATATATATATTTGGTATTAATAATACAATAATACTGCGGTTTGCTGGCACCCTGCCCGGGGTTTGTTTCCTGCCTTGTGCCCTGTGTTGGCTTGGATTGGCTCCGGCAGACCCCCGTGACCCTGTAGTAGTTAGGATATAGCGGGTTGGAGAATGGATGGATAGTTGAATACAATAATAATATATTATTATTATTATTATTATTATTATTATTATTATTATTATATAAATAACAATCAATATCCATCCATCCATTTTCCAACCCGCTGAATCTGAACACAGGGTCACAGGTGTCTGCTGGAGCCAATCCCAGCTAACACAGGGCACAAGGCAGGAACCAATCCTGGGCAGGGTGCCAACCCACCGCAGACAATCAATATTATATATATATATATATATTTGGTATTTTATATATATATATATATATATATTTAGTATTTGGTTGTACAGTTAAAGACAGGTAATAGGATAAATTATAAAAATTGATATCTGATGTATCTTCAGCACCTTTCCACGGTATCCTCATGTGTCTGAACCTGTATTGATTAGCACTTTCTCTCTCAATCACGCTCCTTGTAAGGTCTGGTTCTCAGACGCTGTCATTTTGTGGTGCCTTACTCACCTCCTGTCCAACTTTATATTTCTCATCTTTGAAGGCAACTGTCAGTGTGCTTCCTATCTCTTTACTTCTCCTCATATGTGTCGCACTCGCTCTTCCTCTTTCGATTACATCACCAACGCCAGACAGACCAATCAGATTACTCAAAGGAGCCAGACATACACACAGCCCTTACCGTTTTACTATATAGCAGACATGTGTGTGCTTAAACATTCAAGAAAGGCACCATCACTAACAGAATTTCTGTTGCTTTTTGAATGAAGGACAAAAAATCAAAGACTGGTGACATCATTTCCGTTTCTGTCATCACTAACCCTGCCCCTTCCACTCCTGCAGCTATAAAAACCCGTACCAGACAGGACATCCCTGATCATTCTTCGAATCAAAAGAGGCTTTCTACAGCTTCAGAAGCTCTCAAGACATCTTGGCCCAGTTTCATCCTGGCTTGCTATTAACCACCAGGGACATTAAACAGGGTATCCCCTTGGACCCCCAAACCTTTTTCCTTGATTTTACTCTTCTTTTCACTCCTATTGGAAAAGGTGAAAACTCCAAAGCTGCATAAATATTCTATGTTGTACTTTAGTGTTTATGCTTATTAATCTAAGACCAAAATATTAATATTTTGGCATAGAGAATTTTTTCTTAACCCTGACTAAGAAAAGTTTTTATTTATTAATTTTTTTTAAACTTGGTTGGATGGCAGGAGCACAAAGGAAATTCCAAACGTTTCCCAGTAGCATATTAGTTTACCAATAAATTAGACTACATGGCACATGTCGGCCAGCAGCAATGCATTTATTTAACTACAAAAAACTCCCCTCACAGAGCTGGAACAGCAGAAAGAAACTCAGAACATTTGTTCAGTCCCGCCAGTTCCAATTACTTTTACGATCCTTTTAGCACTCTTGTTTAGTTGCTAAAAAATGAGCAGCGTTTTTTTGGCGGCTTTTGATGAAGCAGTTAAAGTAGTGCCATATTCAATCTTGGCCTTTACTGGGAAGTTGCCTGGAGGGGTGTTTGCACAATAAAAGACGTATAAAAATAATATTGATAAACAGGATGATTGATAAAACTCACAAATGGTGGGTCACCTTTTTATTGGTTTATAATGTTGAGAACGCATCTTCTAAGTCTGACCGGTCCTGCAGGTGTCCCTCGTCCTCAGAACACACAGATTCGCAGATAGCTGCATCTGATTTAGGGATATTTTTAATTTGGATAATGGAAGTGTGATATGAAGGCAGAATTTTAGCACTGCAAACGAGGGGATGTCTGAATCCAAAGAAAACTTAAAAATTGCTTAAATGTTTGTGTGACTCTACAGTCCATGGCAGCTTGAACCTGGAACAGCTGATCGCGAATCTGAGAATGAGGAAATGAGGAAACACGCAGTCAGCAAGAGCTGGTGTAAAACAACACAGATCTATTTGGGTCCAAATAAAACACAAAATCTAAATAGTGCAGTGCAAAGTTTCTTCATTATTTATAGTATCTTAAAATATATTGTAATCTAAAATATATCTGACAATATATTACTAACATTTTTAAAATATATTAAGAAATATAATTTTATATTTGGGAAACTTTATTTCAATATACAAAAATGGCAATAATTTATATACAGTACACTGCAAGATATCTTATATATAAAGGTCTACACGAAGTGTGTGTGTCATTTTGTCCGGCCTGGAAGTGCGAGGCTACGGCATCAAGCTCAAAGAAAGCGACTCTGTCGAAAAGTTTAACCGCCGAGAAAAGAGAGAAACTCACTTAGCCGCTGATACACAGACGAGGCGAGCACGTCAGCAAAACGAAAACTCCGAGGAGAGAGAAACTCGCTTAGCCGCTGATACACAGAGAAGACGAGGACATCGGCAAAACGGTATTCCTTTTACCTTTTCTCCCGCCACTAATACACAAGTGAGGCGAGCACTTCAGCAAAACTAATCTTCCTAGGAGAGAGACGCCCAGAATAGTTCCTTTCAATTACCTGACATCTCTACGTTTCAGTTTTTTTTCTGATGATTTCAATAGTTTCTAGGAGCCCAGAATTTTTACAGCACGGAGTTACACAGCTAGATATTATATATTTATCCTTGAAAAATGTTGTAACATATATGAAAATATATCCATATTGGTAGCAATATACTTTTTGAAATTCATACTTTGAATATATTTCATTTTTGCCAGACGCACCCTTCCCTGCTTGAGCCACTCTGGCTTGCCTCATTTCAAGTCATCTTTTTACAGTCCGTAACTCTGAATTTTCATGGTGTGGCAACAAAATGATGAGTCAGAGCTTCAGATGCTTTGACATCTGGTGTATCAGGTTTAAAAACAAAAACTTCCAAGTGGTATATCACCTTAAATATGATGTTGTAACTCAAGATATAATCAATGTACACATGAAAGAAATTCATGAGCCTTGCTGAAAGTAGTCTCAATTACTGTGAGCTTTAAAGATGCATCAGCCATGCGTTTGTTGTTTTTATCTGCTTCATCTAAGAAGCCAATGCAAGAAATTATACCTTTGAAAACATGTGCAAGGGCGGCATCTGTCATGAATCTTCACTTTAGTGCACATGAGCGTGATTCTTTTCTTATTTATTTTCATGTCACCTACTTTTGTTTTCTTTATTTAAATTAATGTATTTTCAATGACCTCAGCATGCCACCATTTTGTTGGGATTTTTCTTGTATGCGCACTGCCATTTTCTACCCAGATGTACGAGTGCCACTATATTATTTGCAGAAATAATCCACCCAGGGAAAGGTACCATCAATGACTGGGCCACTAGTATATCCACACTGTCCTTTAAATATACATATATATATATATACACAAATATACTGTATATAAACTAGCTGTCCCTCACAGCTCCGCCCATGTATAGTGAAACAGGACAAACTTTAAAATTCAATAAACAAACAGGTATTTCTAACTAAGCAGAGGCAAGTTATGCTCCAAAATGCAGAAGTACACCGACTTGAACGGAGGCGGGCACATGAGTGAGTAGGTCCCTACCTGGCTCACCACTCCTGACGTCAAACTTTCCCCTCCCCTCGACCACAGCCTCTCTCTCGGAATTAGTGCAAATATATCTCTCCTACAAGTGAACTATGATTCTTAGTGTGATGAGAGAGGTTGCAAAATCAACCGGAATGTTCAACCAACTTCTACAAAAAAAAACCCTAAATCCGTTAAATAATTCTCTCGTTCGCTACTTAAGCAGCGGTAAGGTACATGTCTCGAGGCTGATGCGTGAGTGAGGAGGGAAAGTTTCTGGTGCACTCTATAAATGCAACCAATAGTTATGTCATAAAAATCTGTAGTATTATTATTCATTTGTTGTTCAATGTTTGTTTTTGTTAAAATCTTATGGTCTTGTATGTTTGTTATCATCCAGCTGATGCTTGGAACGTTTCTGGTGTGCTCCGTAACAGCAACCGACAATCATGAAAATCTGTTGTATTATTTGTTTGTCATTTAATATTTATTCTTGTTAACTATATTTTCATATTGCATTATTCTTATTGTAGTAGAATTAAATCAGCCTAATATTAATTTCATTGATTTTTTTCGTTGTCAAAAATTTTGCACGTAAAAACGTATTACTATACCACAAAACAAAAATTAATCTGTCAAGTTGTATTTTTTTAAATTTAATTTTTTACCATCAAATTGATGCTCTGAACGTTTCTGGTGTGCACCATAAAAGCAAATGACAGTTTTACCATGAAAAATCCGTAGTATTATTTGTTTGTCATTTAATATTTGTTTTTGTTAACTATAATTTCATCTTGCGTTATTCTTATTGTAACAATGTTGTGGTGGTAATAGAATTAAATCATCCATCCATCCATTATCCAACCCACTGTATCCTAACTTCAGGGTCACGGGGGTCTGCTGGAGCCAATCCCAGCCAACACAGGGCACAAGGCAGGAAACAAACCCCGGGCAGGGCACCAGCCCACCGCAATAGAATTAAATCAGCCTAATAATATTAATTTAACTGATGCTTTTTTTTCATCGTCAAAAATTCTGCATGTAAAAACTTATTACTACACCACAAAACAAAAATGAATCTGTCAAGTTGTGTTTTTTTATTATATTTTTTTCAAACAATTAAAAAAAAACTTTATTTTCCTCCCAGGCAATGCAGGGTGTTTCAGCTATTAAATATAAACTTTATTTTTTTTTTATGGAAAGAGCTAATAAACCTTATTGTGTATAACTTCATGGCAAATTTAGTCTGAGAAAAAAATACAATTTTTGCAAGACCAAGTTATATTTATTTATTTCATACAATTGACTAAAGAAAAATGTCTGCATTATGCTACATCTCGGAGAATTCGGGTGGCTTTATTTTCTCCAAATTGTTCAATTTGTAGCTCCAAGTCTGCAGACCATTCATGTGGAATTTCGTACCGAGGAACTCATATTTGCCGTCTGTCTGATATTGCAGGGAACGCAGCACAAGGTCAACCAGAAGTGTGCAGCACGTGGAATCACCAGCTCAGTCAGTGTTGTGCACGTCCTTGTCGTCCACATTTTTGGATACAACTTAAAACCCTAGCTTGATTTTCTTGAAATTTCTGTATGATTTTTGATTATGACACATTTCCGTCTTTTGATTCTGTCCTTCAGTTTATGAAGTGTGTTCCTCGTTATTGACTCCATTACTTTACTCATTAACTAAGATTATGGTTCCTCATTCTAAACTTATGTCTTTTTACTCTCCTGGTTTCAACCTTGGCTAGCTTATATTACCAACTCCCATCTACAGATTCCATTCTCTTTGCAGACTGCTGCCATTTCACGTAGTCAGTACACTACATACCTCATAAATGGATCCTAAATGATCCAGGAGGTTCAAGAGGACGAGAAAGAGAGACGGATAGGCAAACAGGGATGCAAGAACAACCAACTTCCATAGATATGCTCCATGCAACAACTGATGAAGCACCTCACTGTGCATTAGTGTTAGTTCTCTCAACTGCATAATAAACCAAATGACATTGGTCTCCCCAATACTTTCTGTGCCTGTGATTGGCTATTCACAACAGAACATATTCAGTTATCGTTTTCTCATTAGAACTAGAAGAGGACAGAACCTCAGGAAGTAGTGTCAAGATGGAGGTTACAGGAAGATGTAACTTGTGTTGATGAGATCGGAATTTTTACATATTTCATAATGATTGGCCTTCTGTGAGATAGTGATGATAATATTGATTATTCATACTTACGATCATATGAACGCCAATGTGTCAAACAGCTTAATGTATGGAAATCTTTACTCTGTACTGCCCCAGGACTATTATGGCCCACTTGCCCTCCGCATCCTCACAAGTTGTATATTCCTATAGCCTGTTCTGTTTGTAGTTGGCCTACCATCTTCTAGATCCAATGAGTAAATGAAAACAGAGTACATTCTGTGGAGGGATAAAGTGTTACAGTCCTTCAAGCTGTGCACATTTGTGACTCAGTCACGAGACAATGTGAGCTTCACAAGTTCGCAATATTCAGTAAAATGGAACAAATGTGTTGCGCAATCTTGGAAATTCACGGCAAATCGATATCAGGGATGATCTTTTTTAAGGATTTAAGCAGGCTAGAAAGCTGAGTGAGGGAGAGGACATCAGCCATCTCTTTTAGGTGGCCGAGCGCCAAGGAAAAGTGGAAGGAAGCCCCAGCTAGAGACGTATGTGTGTGTGTGTGTGTGTGTTTTTTTAGTGTGCTCTTTGGGTGTACAGTAAGTGTGTTTATTCATTGCCGGCAAGCGATTTCAGCCCACCGTTTATGTGACAGCAGCTGTTGTTTACTTCTCGATGTCAATGGTGGGCTTGAGACTTTAGGCAAATCACTTACTTTTTTAAGATAAAAAGAGATTAATTTTCACTGCTTCTGTGCCCTCGTAACCCTATGAAGTCGATTCCATACAAAGTGTAAAGCAGCGCACTGCTGGCAAGCTTCATATTAACATTTGTGCAAATATTTAATTCAAAGGGTTTACACGGCGGACTGTGAACTATGTGCTCTTGCGCTTGTCTCTTCAAGGCAGTTACTTATTCTGGGATTATTTTTCGGTTCGTCCAATTTGTGGATTGAAAGATTGCAGAAAAATTAAGGTTATCACATTTACTTAGACACACAAATCCAACATAGTTCACTAGAAAGTATTCAATTGTTGGCGTCAAATTTAGTTCTTAAGGACTGGCAGTGTTAGACATTTAAATTCTGACCAATTTTAATAAAAATGAAGACAATAATGACTGCTTTAGCTATTATTGACATACAATGGATTCAGAAGGTATTCAGACCCCTTCAGTATTTTCAAAGTTTGTTATGTTGCAGCCTTATGCTAAAATCATTTAAATTATGTTTATCCCCATATCAAGTAACACGTCATACTGCAGAATGACAAAACGATAAAAGGACTTTAGATATTTTTGCAAATGTTTTAAAAATGAAATGTTTGGTGTGTGATGGATGAGAAAGAAGATTTTTGGAGTGAGTTGGATGAAGTGATGAACAGTGTACCCAAGGGACAGAAAGTGGTGATTGGAGCGGATTTCAATGGGCATGTTGGTGAAGGGAACAGAGGAGACGAGGAGGTGATGGGTAGGTATGGTGTCAAAGAGAAGAATGAAGAAGGTGGAAGAATCGAGGTGTTTAGGAGCAATGGCAGTGGAGTTTTTAACAAGATTGTTTAATGGAATGAGAGGATGCCTGAAGAGTGGAGAAGAAGTGTACTGGTGCCGATATTTAAGAATAAAGGGGATGTGCAAGGCTGCACTACAGGGGGATAAAATTGATGAGCCACAGCATGAAGTTTTGGGAAACAGTAGTGGAAGCTAGGTTAAGAAGTGAGGTGATGATTAGTGAGCAGCAGTATGGTGTCATGACTGGAAAGAGCACCACAGATGCGATGTTTGCTCTGAGGATGTTGATGGACAAGTATAGAGAAGGCCAGAAGGAGTTGCATTGTGTCTTTGTGGACCCGAGAAAGCGCATAACAGGGTGAGGAGAGAGGAGTTGTGGTATTTTATGAAGAAGTTGGGAGTGGCAGAGAAGTACGTAAGAGTTGTACAGGATATGTACGAGGGAAGTGTGACTATGGTAACAGATGCATTTAACGTGGAGCTGGCATTACATCAGGGATCGGCTCTGAGCCCTTTCTTATTTGCAATGGTGATGGACAGGTTGACAGATGTGTTTAGACAGGAGTCCTCGTGGACTATGATGTTTGTTGATGACATTGTGATCTGTAGCGAGAATAGGGAGCAGGTTGAGGAGATATGCTCTAGAGAGGAGAGAAATGAAGGTCAGTAGGAACAAGACAGAATACATGTGTGTGAATGAGAGAGAGGTCAGTAGAATGGTGAGGATGCAGGCAGGATGGAATGGGTTGATTTGCGACAGACGGATATCAGCAAGAGTGAAAGGGAAGGTCTACAGGATGGTAGTGAGACCAGCTATGTTATATGGGCTGGAGACGGTGGCGCTGACCAGAAAGCAGGAGACAGAGCTGGAGGTAGCAGAGTTAAAGATGCTAAGATTTGCATTGGGTGTGATGAGGATGGACAGGATTAGAAAGGAGGACATTAGAGGGTCAGCTCAAGTTGGCCAGTTGGGAGACAAAGTCAAGGAGGTGAGATTGTGCTGGTTTGCACATGTGCAGAGGAGAGATGCTGAGTATATTGGGAAAAGGATGTTAAGGATAGAGTTACCAGGAAAGAGGAAAATAGGAAGGCCTAAGCAAAGGTTTATGGATGTGGTGAGAGAGGACATGCAGGTGATGGGTGTAACAGAACAAGAGGCAGAGGACAGAAAGATATGGAAGAAGATGATCTGCTGTGGCAACCCATAACAGGAACAGCCAAAAGAAGAAGATTAAAAACGAAAAAGTTAAATCTCACTTTGACTCAAGTATTGAGACCCATTTACTCTGTACTTAACTGAAGCTCCATTCGCAGCCTTTCTAGCCTGAAGTCTTCTTCGTTATGTCCCAACAAGCCTCACCCACCAGGGTTCGGTGATTTTCTGCCATTCTTCTCTGCAGACCCTCTCATGCTCTGTCAGGTCAGATGGAGACCATCTATGGCAGCTATTTTCAGGTCTCTGTTTGATTGGGAGTACAGTAAATCCGAGCTCTGGCTGGACCACTCATGAACATTCAGAGAGTTGTTTAAATAGGATCTAAATAATGGATTTTATTTGCACAAACAACTAAACCGCAATATAAACAGGTGTCTCTTCTTTCTCTCCTTCCGCTCATCTTGTTGAGTGTCACCTATTGCCTCCCGACTCTGACTCATCCAGTTAGCTAGTGGGCTTCTTTTAGGGTGGACTCGGGAAAGCTTCCGGTGCCACAGTGTGCCCTCTTGGAAGCACTTCTGTAAATCAGGGAGGTTCCCCCCAACAACGCTCTCTAACGGTGTCAAGGGGCCACAACAGGACTGAACTTCTGGACTCCAATTTCCATGTGTCCAAACTGGGATACTTTGGGATGACCACTGCCACCTGTTGTATTGGGGATGGAACTGCTCCTGGGCCCCGGACTTCCATTGGTCCATGCTTTATATGCCTCCTATCAGGCAAGAAGTTGTTTGGTTGTCCAGCTGGCATGCCTGTCTGTCCTCTATGGTACTTACAAGCATATTTATAATATGAGATGAAATCTCAAAAATAAGTGACTGTAATAGAAAGGTACATAGTAGGAATTTTTAAGGGTGATTTTTGTGAGCTACAGACCAAAATTAATAAGATACAGCCGAAGCAAAACCTTCATTGTCCATTGATGTCAGGCTATACATTTAAAAGTTACCCAACTAATCTTATTTTTAAAGTATGAGAAGGAGTCCCAGAAAAAGACTCTTATAAAGCATGGGGTGAACATGAAACTTTACTGGAGTGTCATCCCAACCAGAAATTCAATTCAATTCCATTCAGTTTATTTTGGTATAGCGCTCTTCACTGAGCATAGGCTAAGATGTGATTGTGAAGAGGCAAAAGCTCTTTTTGTTCATTTTTATCTTTAACTGTCTGTGATGTGTAGACTCACAAGCAGCCTTCTTATTATGGCTTGTAATCTCCGAGCGTACAGCAGTGCTACTTCGACTCTCAGCATTTTGGTGCCACACATGCCAGACTAGCCCAAATTAGTTCATGATGACTATATTGTGCATCTGCTTGCCTATTTCGTAAGCATACATACAATAAGATACTTGTGTTCTTTTAAGATTAGCAGCACTGTAATCCTAAGGTGATGGTCCACTGACCTTAAAATACTGCCGTTGATGAGAAAACCAGATACTTCCTTCTGCAGACCTATACCTTCATTTTTTTGTGTGGTACTATAAACCTGTTTATTGCACATACTAAACCTTACCAAAGCCTGAACACAGGTTTCCTTACACCTGCCTGGAAAGGTCTATAAGGGACATTAAAGGTTTAACAACAAATGTGTCATGACGGGCGGCACGCTGGCGCAGTGGTAGCACTGCTGCCTCGCAGTTAGGAGACCCGGGTTCGCTTCCCGGGTCCTCCCTGTGTGGAATTTGCATGCTCTTCCTGTGTCTGCGTGGGTTTTCTCCAGGAGCTCTGGTTTCCTCCCATAGTCCAAAGACATGCAGGTTAGGTGGATTGGTGATTCTAAATTTGCCCTATTGTGTGCTTGGTGTGTAGGTGTAAACTGGGCGGTCTCATGGTCTGGAATCCCTACAGATTTTATTTTTTTTCTCCAGCCGTCTGGAGTTTTTTTTGTTTTGTTTTTTCTGTCCCCCCTGGCCATTGGACCTTACTCTAATTCGATGTTAATTAATGCTGATTAATTTTGTTTTCTTATTGTGTCTTATTTTTCTATTCTTTATTATGTAAAGCACTTTGAGCTACTGTTTGTATGAAAATGTGCTATATAAATAAATGTTGTTGTTGTTGTTGTTGTTGTAGGTGGGTTTGTGTGTGTCCTGCGGTGGGTTGGCACCCTGCTCAGGATTGGATTCCTGCCTTGTGCCCTGGGATTGGCTCCAGCAGACCCCCGTGACCCTGTGTTTGGATTCAGCAGGGAGGAATGATGTATAATTCATTAATCAGGGGATGAGTTATAAGGAAAGATTAAAGGAATTAAACCTTTTAACCAAAAGAAGATTAAGAAGAGCATGGGAAAGGTTCTATATAAATAAAAGGTATTATTATTATTATTATTATTATTATTATTATTATTATTATTATTATTA
>JANRMT010027041.1:23545233-23558868 GCA_026402145.1 Polypterus bichir lapradei
TATATGAATAAAGATCGACAAATCTGCTAAAGTGTGAGGCATTATATGAATAAAGATCAACAAATCTGCTTATGTGTGAGGCGTTATATATGAATAAAGATCGACAAATCAATAGTAAAATACTAGGGGGCTTTGCCCCGTGTTCGTTTCACTCATCCACACCCTCCCACTCCGAGGCGCACTACGCGCCAGCCACTTCACATCTTTGCCGCTCACATTGTGAAAGGGGGGGGGGGGGGCTGAATGCACGCTAAGGAGGCTTGCTGCTGCTGCTGCCATGCTGCATGTTCTGCATGGCACGCTGCAAGTTGATCATTTAAAAGCCTGTACAGCAGCTGTCCTTTTGTCTCACTGCCTTGTCTCGCGGGATGTCAACGTGTCTTCCAAGAAGATTACATCTCAACCCAAGATTTTTTTATTGTAATAGAGAGATATATATTTATGAAACCAAACAGGTTGAGAGACACTGGTCTAACGGAACAATTTTGTTGAAATCTGCCCCCACTTATTCTTCAAGGAAATTTGTCAGCAGTTTTGGAGAGTTCAGTTTTCGTTGAGATATCTCCAATGCCACATGCTGTATACATTTTTTTAAATTTCAAAATCTCCCATTTAAAAGCGTTGGCAAATTTGTAAACATGACTATCTTAAAAAGAGAGAAACATTCTGTGCAACTTCAATTATGGTTTAGTTTGTGGTTTCAATTTTACTTTACGAATGGTTACTTTAACTTGAATATTTATTTTTTTTTACATGTTCACCATCCACTCTTGGTGTCACAAAAGTGGAACTCCTGAAGTCGGGTGCTGAAGATGGAAGGGGGTGGAGTCAGAGGTGCGTGGGGTTAGATGACTATATAAGGAAAGTATGACATTAGAAGTGTATTTATTTATTCAATTCGCTGATAATGATATTCTTTACTTATTCAATATGTTAATAAAGATATTGTTAATTTATCAATCACCATGTTGTCCCTTACTGTACCAGAGCACAGTACTAAGTCTCGTTATTTGCTAATAGCTTGCTTCTGCCTCTGCCCTGTCCCACTCGTATCTACGTCTGCACCGTGTCTTGCGTGAACTTCTGTTACAGCAGCTCACTCATTGAAATCGAAATCGGTAAATGACATGATGTTCATATCTGTATAAAGAAAAAGTAAAAGCAACTTAACGTATCTACAAATACTCCAGAATGTTATGCCTTGCAGACATTTTCATATTTGTTATAATTCATTTAGAAAGATATGCAGAATTTAGTTATCAGTTAACTTTATTCTCTTCAGTGCTGATTAATGGCAGAAATTTGGACCTCCTGTTAGTAAGGGTGTTTTATTCAGGGGACTGGAGAGTGCAACATGTTGCATTTTGATTAGCACATGCAACTAAGAATTTCTGTAAACTCATACAATATCCACCTTAATAAAATGATGTGTTTGTGTCTCTGCATATCCATGTGTCTGTCCGGTTTCTATGTCTCTGTCATTCAAACAGATGGCACATCACAGATATTTGTGGTAACATTATGCATTGCACTTGTCATTCCAACAGATGGTACATCACAAACATTAACACTGCTTTTATGAATACCGTATGGTATATAACATAAAAATAAGCATTGCATTTGTCATTCCAACAGATGGCGCATCACAAACATTAGCACTGCTTTTTTGAATCCCTTATAGCATATAGAAGTGACATATGCATTGCATTTATCATTCCAACAGATAGAGCATCACAAACACTAGCATTGCTATAATGAGCCCCATATTGCATGTAACAGAGACATATGCATTGCATTTGTCATTCCAACAGATGGCACATCATAAACATTAACACTGCTTTTATGCCCCATATTGCATGTAACAGAGACATATGCATTGCATTTTCTGTTCCAACAGATGGCGCATCACAAACATAAACACTACTTTTATGAATCCCTTATAGTATATAAAGGGGACATGTGCATTGCATTTGTCATTCCAACAGATGGCGCATCACAAACATTAACACTGCTTTTATAAGCCCCATATTGAATGTAACAGAGACATATGCATTGCATTTTCCATTCCAACAGATGGCGCATCACAAACATTAGCACTGCTTTTATATGCCCCATATTGCATGTAACAGAGACATATGCATTGCATTTGTCATTCCAACAGATGGCACATCACAAACATTAACACTGATTTTATAAGCCCCATATTGCATGTAACAGAAACATATGCATTGTATTTGCCGTTCCAACAAATGGCACATCACAAAACATTAACACTGCTTTTATGATTACCATATAGTGTATAACATATATGTATATTTGTAATAATGCTCTTTACTGCTACAAATGTTTATGATGTGCCACCTGCTGGAATGACAAATGCTATGCATTTTATTACTACATGCATTGCAAAGCACATTCCAATGGATGATGCACTGCAAATATTAACACTGAGGTCTACGTTGATTATTTTGATTGAAACCCCTCTCAAACAGGTAGCACAGACCCTATAAATGCATAACAACATTATATATGTTTGGAATGTAGGAGGCAAACTGGATTTCTCAAATAGGCACTGGAAAATTGTGTAATTAGGACACAGATGGGAACCAGTCCGAGATTGAAATCCTGTCAGCTGGAAGTGTTAAGTAACAGTTTCTGTCAAAATAAAGAAATGTAAATTGAATGTGCTAGAAAGCGTGCTTGACAAAAAAGGCCAGCAGAGGTATTTTTTTTCTGGGGAATTCTTCATAAATCTGATAAAAAAGAAAAAAAAAACCTCCTCATAGCTCACATGTCAAGGAGTGAAAGCAACCGCTCTTGATAAAAATCTCCACAATGCAGAGTGAGTATCAGCACACACTATTTAAAGACAGTATGTAACTAATTGACAAAAACAAAAAATAGCCCTCCGTCCTCGTGATGCCGCTCGCCACACTGGCACTCATATCCCTCCCGTCACTAGTAATATGCTGGAGGTTTGGCTGGCCTTTCTGCGTGAATACTTGAGCCTGTTGTTTACTGCACTGAGACAAGGGAATGTGAGATGAAGAACTGGTAGTGCTAAGCCAGGTGTGTGTGAGACCCCTGAGGGCCTGTAGAGTTTAAGCAAGGCACCTCTCAGAGCCGTTGGGAGGTTTGAACATCATTATCCATTATCTGTTACTGCAAGCAATGAGCGAAATATGCAAGATGGTAATGGTGTTGACAGATCGACATGCCCAGTATGTTCTTACCTACTGGGTTGGGTTTTCAAATGTAGTTCACTAATGAAATGTTGACATTTGAGTTTCTAAAATAGGGGGGAAAGGAACTGCTAAAGTTTAGAAGACCACATGCAATGATTATCAGTGACATTCAGTAAATATGTCAGTGACTCTAAACTCTCTGTCTTTGGGTGTATGAGTTGGAATTGCCAATGCGCTGGCATCTTGGCCATGGCTGTTGCTTACCTTAAGCCAGGATAGGTTTACACTTCCTATGAGAATTTTATATAATATGTAGGTTACAAATAGAGGAGGGGGCACACGTGAGCAGGGTGGTAGAGATGAGGCAGCAGGGGGCATCGACGAGGTAGGAGAGCATAAACCTCATGGTCTGACATCTGGCAGGCAGATCTCCAGCACATAAATTTCCTGAGCCAAACTGTCTGTGATGGCTTACCCAGCCCAGCAAACCTTCACATCAGGATCACAAATGAGATGCCATCTTGCCCCTTCTGCTCAGGAAGAGGACCATTAGAACACATTCTCTTAATGGCAGTGGCAACCAACGTACCCTTACCCCTAGCGGGAACATCACCTTTTGCAAGGGCAGGAGAACAGGCTCGACCACAGCTCAAATTGCAGAGAGGCCTACGTCACATGGAGCTCTGTCTCAAGACCAGTCAGCGAACAGCATGAATTCACAACACGCTTCGCAGTGACATTACAGGATCAAGACAGAAATCCTGGGAGGATGGCATGAAAGAAGTGTATGAGAAGGAAGTGTGTGAAGTACCAGGACCCTCTGGACCTATACAGGGGACAAGGATGGTGAGCTTGTTTCCTGAATGTGGGAGTAGGTTTCTGGATGCTGACTCTGTAGGGTGTTGACTTTGATTGACATCACTGGGGGCACAAAGGGGGCGAGCCATTAGACGAATCATGGAAGCCGTAGAAAGTGACTACAGATGGCCTTAGCAAATGAGGGGTAGGTCACAAATATTTGAATGCAAGTTAAGGACTGAGCACCCCCTGCTGGGTCATCTAGACAAGGGTGTCTTGTCCAAAACACCCAATGACCTCAGGATACATCACCAATAATGCTCCATAGTGCGTCTTTTGGATGAGGGGCACAGTGGTTAGCACTGCTGATTTAAAATTCAAAGGGCCTCATCTGTGCAGCACATACTGGTCTTTATGATTTTTTACAGTATATGTTTACCACTTCCTTTCGTCTCACTCCCTTGACACACGTATTTAAGATTGATTGGCAACTCTAAACTGACCTCATATGATTGAGTGTGAGTGTAAGCAGACTGGCGCACAGATCAGGGCTGCCAACTTGCCTTGGGTCCAGTCCTGCCAGGCTGTGACTCCTTTTTAACTAAATACAGTACTGGCTCTGCCCATGTAGTAGTGAAACAGAACAAACTTTAAAAATCAATACAAATTTTTTAGAAAAATGTAATTGTGGCCAAGTGGAAGGCAGATATGCTCCAACAGCAAATGTTGGCACTGCATCTGATCATGTTCAGCTCTGACGGAGAGAGCGTCCCCCACGTGGGGAGAAAAGCACGTGGCTGTGATATCTCTGGCAATAAGCAGGTACCCTCTAAAACACATGGAGCTCTGATCTCTGTTTTGAAAATGTCAAACGTTACTCCTTAACAATCTGTAGATTATAATGTCTATTGAACAAACAGGTATCGCTAGCTAAACAGAGGCAAGGTGCACTCCAACACATGGAGAGAGGTAGAGAGGCTCAAATGGAGGCTGGCACGTGAGTGAGGAGGGCCCCATCCCACTCCCCTCGGTCCGCTGCGTCTCTCTCAGATTCACGCAAATAAATCGTTACCGTAAGCAAACTGTGATACTTAGCGCAATGAGAGAAGTCGCAAAATCAACTGGAATGTTCAAGAAAATTATAGAGAAAAAAACATCTAAATCCATTAAGTAGTTCTCTTGTGAAAAGCGGACAGACATACATACTGATGTTGGATTATATATATATATTAGCTGTCTAAGCCCGTGTTGTAAAAAGTCCGGGCTCCTAGAAACTATTGAAATCATCAGAATAAAAACTGAAATGCAGAGTTTCGTCTTGTGGACGTGCTCGCCCCCCTTGTCTATCGGCGGCCAAGCGAGTTTCTCTCTTGTTTGTCTTTTCACTTTGGCGATGGAGTCACTTTCTTTGAGCATCATGCTGTTGCCTCGTCCTTCTTTCTTCTTCTGACTTGTTAACTTGAGGCCACAATGCCAGCAATCTGAACTTCATGCTGTAGCCTTCCACATCCGGGCCAGACAGACAGACAGGGGGCTGTGCCCCCTGCTCGCTTCGCAAGCCCAAACCCTCCCATCCACCCTTGCGTCTCTGCCGCTCGAAGGGGGTGGCTGAACGCACGCTTTGGAAATGCTGTCTTTCTACTCCTCCTGCCATGCTCCGTGTTCTGCTTTTCGTGCTGCTCGTCGATCATTTCAAAGCCTGTACAGCAGCTGTCCTCGTTTTGCTCGATAACCATCTGGGGGGCGCTAAGCGCCTGCCACTTTGCGTCTCTGCCACTTGCGTTTTGAAGGGGCTGGGGAGCTGAACGCCACGCTAAGGAGATGCAGACGGATCAGCTGCTGTCTTTCTGCTGCCGAGCTGTGTGTTCTGCTTGTTGCGCTGCACGTCAATCATTGGTCTCCCTGCCTTGTCTCGCAGGACGTTAAAGTATCTCTCGCAGGATGTCCAGGCTGATTATTACTTTCCTTATTTTCTGAATTTGCACATAGATCATTATTGTACTCTTGTGCATCCTTTTTTGCCTTCTTTTCTCTCCAACACTTTTGTGTCTCTGTTTGACACGCTGCTCTTTCTTCTTCGCTTAGTCGTTTACAGAACGTATAACATTTTTAAGAGCTGGGAGCACATGAAGTGTGTCTACCAAAAGCATTCCAACAACTGCAAGGTTAGATGTCCGTGAACTTGTTTTAAATTGTTTGTAAGTAGGGCGTGACATGCAAAAATCACCGTCTCACTGGTCTTGTTTCCTAAGGTTGTAATGTCTAGTCTCGCATGACGTTAAAGTGTCTCTCCGAGATGATCGCGTCTCGACCCAAGATTTTTTTATATAATAGATATATACATGCACATATATATACTGACATTTAACAGATTGTGTGTGCCACTGTGACCAGTGATAGAGACATAGCAGCACTTGAAGCTGTGCAGAAAAGAGCAATTAAGTGTGCATCCCAAAATTCAAGAACATGTCCTACTGTGACAGACTCAGAAAATTAAACCTGTTTAGTCTCGAGCAGAGGAGACTGCATGGGGATCTCATCCAGGTATTTAAAATCCTCAAAGGCATTGGTACAGAAAATCCAGCAGAATTATTTCAGCTTAAGGATGAATCACATACTTGAACACCAATGGATATAAAGGAGAAGTGCATTTAGAGCTGAAAGCAGGCTGCACTTCTTTACACAAACACTTGTGGGAATCTAGAACAAAGTGCAGAGACATGGAGTTGAAACAGAATGTTGACAACCCTTAGGAAGTATCCGGATTAGATATTTGGAGAGCTTATCTATTAGTTAAACACACAAGCTGTCATTTGTCAGGTTTCTTATATTCTTATGATATCAACTTGCCTTGCTCCCAGTCCATACTGGTTAAGAAACAATCATTTAGTGTAAAGGGGTATGTGTGAACTGTGGTGTCCAATGATGGACTGGTGGTCTGCCTTGCACCAAGTCATTCACATGTAGGCTCTGTCAGCCATGTATTGAGCTTAAGGAGGCTAATGAGTAACAGACCAATGGCTTATGGCGCCCTGTTCATGGATGGTACTTTTCTCATACCCTGTCCTGGGGGAATACTATGAAGAACAGGCACTGGGTCTTCAGCCGTATTTTATATTATGTGGATTATGAAACTGGACGGAAAGGCTTGTTATTGATTGTGCTAAATAGGTTTTGATGTGTATTGGATTAAACAGGTTAAAAATGGATGGAAAGACTGATCGCTAAGTGTAGGTGGTTGCATGACCCAGCATACCCTGCAATTGTCAGACAATCCATTCAGGTTTGGTCCTTACCTTATACTTAATAATTATTGTGAGTATTTTTACCCTCATATTGAAGTAAATAGGCAAAACAAACAAAAAAAAGATGGATCCAATGATCAGTCAGTGTGGGTAATTTTAAGCCAGCATGCACTGCAATAGACTGGCAGCCTAACCAGGATGGTTTCTGCCTGTACCAATAGGCCCTGGCACTTCAACCTACATTTTGCCATCTGTACTTCAGAGCAAATAGTCCACCTCAAGTTAAGCATGTTTGGGCCCAGCCAGTACTTGAATAGGAACCCATCTAGGAAAAGCTTGGGTTGCTGCTAGAAGAGGCATTGGTGTTTGGAGAGGCCATCAGGGTAGCACTTATTCTGTGGTCTGGGTGTGGATGCCATTGCCCCAGTGCAATGACGAGGAAGCTGTGCTAAAAAAATGGTGCTGCCCTTCAGATGAGATGTAAAACTGAGGACCTGAATCTCTGTGGTCATAAAAGAACCCTGGGCATCTTTCATAAAGAGTGGCATGTTCCTCAATGTCCTGGATAAATTGTCCACCATAACTGTGTCTGTTCTGGGACCCTGTCACTTATTGGCTAACTATCTCTCAAACCCCTTCACCACCTAACAGCTAATGAGTGGTGAGTGTATGAGCTCAAACATGGCTGTCGTCAAACCATTCAGGTGGATGGTATACATTGGTGGTGGCTGAAGTGGCTTCCCACCATTTATGTAAAGCACTTGGAGTAGCTAGGAGAGTGCTACGAAAATGAATGGACTGACTGACCAGTGGTTGTTTTCGGCTGTGTGAACCAGCGTATGCAGTAATGGACACTCTCTTCAAAGTTGGCACCTCCCTCACACTGGATTTAACTGAGATAGGTTCCAGCTTACTTGATTTATGTATTAGAATATAAGGTTAAAAATTGATGGATGGACAGATTACAGAGTTTACAATCCAGCATACCCTGCAATTGTTTGACATCCCATTCAAGGATGGGTTCAGTGTTTGCCAGAAATGGTCTCTGCCCTTACTGGCCTAAGTAGGTTAACACATAGATGGAAGGACTGATCACTGAGTGTAAGACAGCATGCCCTGTGATGGACTGGCACTCCATTCAGATTGGTTCCAAGTTTAGCAATTTCTCAAGCTTGTATTGACATAAGTGTGTTATGAAATGGATGGATTGACCAACTGGTGGTTGTTGTCAGCTGTGTGAACCAGCGTACACAGTGATGGACACTCAGTTCAAAGTTGCCACCTCCCACACACCTGATTCAACTGAGATAGGTTCCAGCTTATGTTATTTATGTATTCGAATAAGAAGGTTGGATGGGTTGATTGCTGAGTGTACGCCAGCATGCCCTGTGATGGACTGGCACTCCATCCAGAATGGCTCCAAGTTTAGTAATTCCTTAAGCTTTTATTGACATAGGTGTGTTATGAAATGGATGGATGTACTGATCCCTCTGTGTGGATGAGAGTGTGGGTGTGATGGACTGGTGGCCTGTCCAAGTCTGGTTTCTGCCTCTTGCTTCATCCTCCTAGGAGAGAGAATTCAGATCTTCATGCCCTTGAATAGACTGGCAGCCTTTCCAGGATAGTTTCTGCCTATAGTGGGACAGGTCCTAGCTCCCCAACTAGATTTTATATTAAATGGGTTATGAAAATGAATGGATTGACTGGTCAGATAATGTACCTACCTTTTGCATGTAAGCCAGTATGCACAATGATGGTCTAGCACCCTGCTCAGTGTTCACACATCTAGATGAGATTGATTTTTGCTCATTTTAACCATGTATTAGAATAAGATTGTCAAAAATTATGGAATGATAGGTCACTAAGTATAAAGTACCTGTACATGTCCTGCGATTGCCTGGCATCCCAGTCAGGGTTACAAGAAAGGCCTCTGTCCTCGGTGACCGAAGCATTTTAAGAAAATGGTTAAAGAAGATTAAAAAATCAATGGAAGGACTGATCACTGAGTGTAAGACAGCACTGCCCTGTGATGGACTGGCACTCCATCCAGATTGGTTCCAAGTTTAGTAATTCCTCAAGCTTTTATCGACATAAGTGTGTTATGAAATGAATGGATGAATTGATCCCTCTGTATGGCCGAGAGTGTGGGTGTGATGGACTGGTGGCCTATCCAAGTTTGGTTTTCTGCCTCTTGCTTGATCTACCTAGCAGAGAATCCAGATCTTCATGATTAAGAAAATGGGTGAATGCATTGATCAGTCAGTGTAGGTAGTTTTGTGAGACAGCACACCCCAGAATAGACTGGCAGCCTATCCAGGATGGTTTCTGCTGATAGTGGGACAGGCCCTAGCTACCCAACCATCCATTATCCAACCCGCTGAATCCGAACAGGGTTACAGGGGTCTGCTGGAGCCAATCCCAGCCAACACAGGGCACAAGGCAGGAACCAATCCTGGGCAGGGTGCCAACCCACCGCAGGACACACACAAACTACGGCCAATTTAGAATCACCAATCCACCTAACCTGCATGTCTTTGGACTGTGGGAGGAAACCCACGCAGACACGGGGAGAACATGCAAACTCCACGCAGGGAGGACCCGGGAAGCGAACCCAGGTCTCCTAACTGCGAGGCAGCAGCGCTACCACTGCGCCACCGTGCCGCCCGCTACCCAACCAGATTTTATATTAAATAGGTTATGAAAATGAATGGATTGACTGGTCAGATAAAGTGCTTACCTCTCGTATGTAAACTAGTAATCCAGTGTTTATCAGCCTTTTTCCATGTGTGCCCCATTTTTTCATATTAGTTTTTGTGGCGCATCCCTAAAGTTTTTATGCACATTTTCAGATTTTTGATTATATTGAGATCCAGCCAACAACACTAAATTTTAATTTTGAAATGCACTATTGGCAGAAATGCTCAAGTCTGGATCAGACTGGGGCATCGCTAATATTTTTATATCATCAAAATATACAGTCACACATGTGACACATTACAATTAAAATCCATGTGATAAAATATTCAGTTTTCATTAAATTTCATGAAATTTTTTAGTAATTTTAATAATTCCACATTTTTAATTATTTTATTCTATAATAAGACAAATTTAATTACAAACATTATAAATACTCATAACAATACTACCACTTCTTATTTCTAAAAACAGTAACTGACATATCAGCGATTACAGAAGTTATGTACAGTATAACGGTAAGAGAGAGCGATGAGTTGTAACTTGAATTGTGATGTTTGCTTACGGGCGGACAGGCCTATCTATACACAAGTCCAGATGAGTCTTGAAATGACAAGTGACGCCATTAATTGTAGCAGCCTTCGATTTAATTTATCTTTATTCACGTCTCAAACTTTACTTTCTTTATTAACGTTGTTATATCATCCCAAGCACCATGAAAACTATGAACAAAAAATATAAACATACACTTTTTAACATTTTACAAAGAAACAGAATAAATGAAACAACATATAATCAATTGCATACCTTGCTCCATTTACCAAGGGTGCAACAATTTTAAAGATTATCATTTCAGAGATCAGCGCTTGCCTTCCGTTATTTCCTCACAGTTTCTCTACACTTCCGGTATTCTACGTTATGTCCCCTACGTGCGGAATGATTTTGCGGTCATTTACACTAATACCACAGAGCTGACAGACGGCATACTCTGTGTGATTTTTCTAACAGTTTCAATAAACAAGTGCGTTTCAATAAATAGCTTCTATTTTGATTTCCATTTTTTTGTGCCCCCCTTGTAGATATCACCCCACAGGTTGAGAAACACTGCAGTATGCACAATGATGGTCTATCGAACATCTAGATGAGATTGAGTTTTGATAATTTTAACCATGTATTAGAATAAGATGGTCAAAAATTATGGAATGACAGGTCAATAAGTAAAAACTAACATGCCCTGCAATTGTCTGGCATCCCATTCAGGGTTCCTAGAAAGTTTAAGAAGATTAAAAAAATGGATGAAAGAATTGATCACTGAGTGTAAGACAGCACTGGTTCCATGTTCAGTGATTCTCCCTGTCCCCATTGATGTAACTGGATTATGAACTGAAAGGCTGAATTGATTGTGTGTGTGATGCATGTTTGGTTCTTTGCCTTTGGTCTGATCTTCCTAGTATCCAGATCTTCATGACCTTATATTGAATGATGAAGGTTAGGAAAATGGATGGAAATGCATTGATCTCTATGTCTTGGGTGTGTCTGTGATCCAGAAATTCAATTTCTGTGTGTTAGTCATTTGTGCAAAAACCATAAGTAATACAATGTCTGCAAGGTTTTATTAAGCCTCCCCTACTCTGTTTCTCTTCACCATATCTTGATGTGGCACTTGATACCACTGATCTACTGCCAGGCTGTTCTCCTACTCATCTTAAATTAAGGAGCATTGGAATCACGGGATGGAGATTCTCTCATCGGACTGGGTGGCCAGCACAGACTCTAGTGTAGAATAACCAGGAGGAGGTGGGCAGCCAGTTGGTCGAGGTCTCCAAGACTGTGCTTATGTCTGACGTTGTCTTTGATGTTCTCTGTTCCAGCTGATCGTGGACCACTCAGGGGTTTATTTTCTCCAGTGATGTGACCGACTTGAGTTTTTGCTTTCCTCTCCTCCGTTGTCAACTGGCCGTGGACAGATATTCTTGGTTTCTATTTATATTAATCAGTTTCTACTTTGTTCTCTGTGTGTTTTAACAAATCTGTGCCTTTATATGTACTAATTCAGTATTCAGCAAATTGTGAAATTTATACCTGCATGGCGCCTGCATTTAGTAAAGAACGCTATACAAAAAAACAATTGAATCGAATCAATGGCCTGGTAACTTGAATTGTATTGATGGCCTGGAAACCCCTCTTGTCTGTCTTGCTTCCTAGACAGACCTTTTCTCTCTGAAATCTTACAGTAAACTGGACTATGCCAGTTAAGAAAACAGAAGAGTGGATTGCCTGGTGAATGTGCCCCATAATGCACTGGCCACTCGTCTATCGCTGATGATTGCCTTGCGACAGTGCTGCAGGGACAGACGCCAGCTCCTTATGTTCTGGTATTGGAAAAAGTGCTTTTAGAAATGGATATGTGAGTGCAAGTGAAGCACAAAGTGGACTGATGTACCACCTGGATAACTATCACCGCCTAAGGTTTAGCTTAAGGAAATAAGTGGATTTGTGTAATCGATTAGAAAACTGCAGTAAAAACAAATGACAGCCTCGGTAACGCACTTAATACTGAAAATGAAGAGGTCATAAATCACATTAACGCATTCTCTAATAATTTGCAAGTATCGATCGGACTGCACATATTCCAAAGTTCAACAGCCGAGAAAGATTAATCCGTGAAGTCAAACGCACTCTGAGTGAGAGGCACTGACGTCAGAGGCCGAAAGCATCCACCATTGTGTTCATTGTGGGCAAAGCAGAGCCACAGAGGGCCATGTCAGGCATGACCACAATTGAACTTGAGTTTTATGTGACCTTTTCATGGCTGCACTTTGTTAAATGATGTGCGGGTCACAGGGGTCAACACTAATCCGCATAGCTGTGTCCACGAGAGGCGACAAAATAAGGCTGTCAAAATGAATTCGGGCTAATCAGTTAAGGGCAGGACTGTAAAAATTGACAGCATTGAGAATTTTTATAACTTTCAGGTAGCATTAGTTATAAGTGAGCATTACAGCATTTTAAAGTATTTATTTAAAAATGCATAAAAATCTGTTTAAAAGTGTGATTGCTTACGTACACAAATTATCAGGTTGTCTTAAATAGTGCAGATGGTTAATCACTGGAAGTGTACACACCAGAGAGTCACACTCATATCCAAACTGGCCACAGTCTTATTAAAATGGGGGAGAAATGAATAAAATAGACGTTATCATTGGGGATGGCACATAAATACAGAGCAGTCACACGTGTGCAGTAGCTCTGATGTACAGACACGTGTTGGAGTTCGTGTTTGTATACATACATAGGGAGATTATGTCATGTTGTTGTCTTCAAGAGAAAGAAATAAAAGGCACTCAATTAGGAATAAGGAAATTAAAAGAAAGACACATATTCCTTGGTTTGATAGAGACATAGAAGTGAAGATCACAATTAACAATGGGAAGATAGATGAGCGGCAGCTAAGTGCGCAGAAATGAAACGTACTGTCTTAGATAGATAGATAGATAGATAGATAGATAGATAGATAGATAGATAGATAGATAGATAGATATGGAAGACATTATATAATAGATAGATAGATAGATAGATAGATAGATAGATAGATAGATAGATAGATAGATATGAAAGACACTATATAATAGATAGATAGATAGATAGATAGATAGATAGATAGATAGATAGATAGATAGATAGGTATGAAAGACACTATATAATAGATAGAT
>JANRMT010027041.1:23564177-23579224 GCA_026402145.1 Polypterus bichir lapradei
ATAGATAGATAGATAGATAGATAGATAGATAGATAGATAGATAGATAGATAGATAGATAGATACTGAAAAGCACTATATAATAATAATAATAGATAGATAGATAGATAGATGTGACAGGTACTATATAACAGATAGAAAGACATAATCATACCTAAACCAGTCATGGGTTCAAATACTGTCCCTTCTTATTAATAATTTTTTTTTTTCACACACAGGTTAAGTCAACCAAAGTATAAAGAGCCCAGAAAACAAACTTCTCTCTTCTTTCTCACTTCCTTTTATATTTTACTCGGGGGTACCTCTGGAGCTAGGAGATGGTCTGTCAGAAGCACTTCCATCTCACATGGGAGTCCCACAAATTAGTGCCCCCAGGTGGTACCCACGGAAACCAACAGGACTGTATTCCGGAACTCCAATTCCCATGATGCCCTGTGATTAACCAAAGGGAACCCGACATTCTCTCTGGCATATTGGGGGGACATAGTACCAAGATGCTGTTGTCTGTCCTGGTCCTCCCAACATACTGGACTCGCTGCTGGATAAGGATTCTTGTTGCCATCCAGACAGAGCAGGGGTGGGCAAAGTCATTCCTGGAGAGCTGCAGTGGCTGCAGGTTTTTGTTCCAACCCAGTTGTTTAATAAGAAGCGCTTATTGCTCTAGTAACACTTCTGCTTCATTTTAGTTGTTTTGCTGGTTAAGATTTTGAACCCTTATTGCTTATTTTAGTCTTAAACAGCTGTAATCTTGGTTTTTAATGGCCCCTTATTGGCAATAAGATGCAAATGATAAAAGAAACCAGCATTTCTCCATTTGCGTGTTACCATTTACAACTCTGTGTATTTATCATGCACTATTGGGCTTAATTAAATACTTGGAATGAAAGTTAAGAGAAAAAAGTGAAGCACTGAGAATTATTCATCTGTTTCAGACTTCAAATCATTTGAATGATATCCTTAGAAAGAAAACGAAAATCTAGTATACGAGAATGACTTCACATGGCAGAGTTAAAGCAGTAACAATACATTAAATTAAATAATTGACAAGAATTGTTTTTTAATTAAGCAACTGGGTTTGGAGCAAAAACCTGTAACCACTGCCGCCCTCCAGGACTGGCTTTGCCCACCCCTGAGTCAGAGAGCCTGTCCTCCCAGTTTCTTTTCTCTTGGTGCCCCGTCCAGGCAAGGAATCACCCTCTGGGACATCCGTTAATCTCCTGCGGCACTCACAATACATAAATAGATAGATGTGAGGGTGTGTCAGATGAAAACCTTAGAAATTCAAAACACCATACTATTTTCATTTTAGTTGGCAACATCATTAATAATAAGACCAAGAGTGTCCAGCAGGTGGAAGCATAGTGCAGACTAGCTACATGACGTCATAGTAGCAGTATAAAGAATGGCAGCCCCACTAGAAACGTGCCAAAGTAGGGCAGTGATTTGTCATCTGCTTTTTGGGCAGTGAAGGGGTGAAGCCTGTTGAAATGAATTAGCAGATGAAGGTTCACTACGGTGAGGTATGTCTGTCACCCCCGCAAGTCTTAGAGTGGAGTAGGAAGGACTGAAATGGCTTGAGTTATGTTGCTGAATCTTCCACATCATCCATCCTCATGTCAGGACATCAGGGAACACTGACTCTTTTCAAAGGATATCCAGAGATCTTTTTTGACCAGAAAGAGGACAGCACCTCTCTGGGGCAGTGGCACCCACCCACAGACCACTGGGTAAGCGCCTCCTCCAGGACTCACCAAGACCTCTTCCAGCTTTTCCTAGATGGTCTCCCACCCAAGTACTGGCTGAACAGCCTTAGCTTCAAGTGGATTACCTTCTCTGAAATGTAGGCTGATAGGTAACTAGTAGTTCTGGTGTCTAAACACCATGGATTCAAATCTACATGGAGTTTGCATGTTCTCACTGTGTGACCTACCTGGAAGGTCTGGGGTCTCTTTCTGAATTGCACTTCCCAAGATTTCTTCCATTTGTTTTTTCCTACAAGGTTTTTATGGTAGTTTTTTCTTGTCTTCTCATTGAGTCAAGTCTTTTGAATGTCGCAAATTAAACAGGGTCACATAAAAGCCCATTAAGGCCTTCCTTGTGTGATTTTGAGTTATACAAGAAATGAATTTTTGATGTTATATGGAGGTTTTCCTCCCGTGTCATTAAAGGTGAACATTTAGTTTATTAGGGGGTTTCATTGCCCCTTTTTGGATGTGTATGTCAGTGGACCCTGTCATAGACTGGCACTCGTGGCCTGTGTTAGAGGCTCCAGTTTGAATTTTATGCCGTGTTACGTTTGTCCAGCTTTCCACTTAAATATCAAAAATATTTGTGTTACGTTAAGGACCGACTATAGGTGTGTGAATGACAGCACCCTACGATGGACTGGTGCCCCTTTCTAGGTTTTCTCCTGCCACGGACCCTCGAGCCTCCAGTCCCAAACAGAGCACATGCCTCTTCATTGCATACTTCACTTCCAGTCCACATTTCTTGTAGAGGGTTGTGGTAACAACCTGCAAGTCCAGACAGACTAGGTCACCTTCTTATGCGCAACATTCTCCAGCTCCTCCAGGGAAATTCCCAGATGCCATCAGTCTGAGAATGGCCTTTTCTCTGTCAAATTCAAGTGGTGGCCATTTGTAATTTACAGTGGCCTTGGCTTGCTTTGCTGAAATAGCATTCGATAGCTCACACGACATAACACAACCTGACATTCTCAAATCTTTTTAATCCGATTCAAGGCCCCTGAAATATATCCTGGCTGCACTGGGTACAACGTGGCAGCCATCCCTGAACAGGGCACCAATCCATCACATGCAAACTGTGATGCCGCCTTTCCTGCAGCCAATGGGCATCGTCCTCTATTAGGACATCTACAAGCGACATTCAAAAAGTTTCTGCACTTTTATATTTTCGTTGGAAACTGAGAAGGCGAGACAGAGGAGTAGTAATTGGTCGTGTCTGAGAGTGTCATGTGACAAGTTCTGTCTGGGCTGCCCTTGCAGTTTAGTATAAGAGTTGTCACTGTGTGGTCAAGATAGCTGCCAAAACTTAGAAATTGCACCAAAGAGGAACAGTGTTCTGTCCTACACACTTTTTGTGGGCAGAAGGTGTGCCAGGAACACAAATTAATTTCCGTATGTGTGCTTAGTATGGGGGTGAAGTTCTGTATCGTAGAGTCGTCTATGAGTGGATTCAGAGGTACGAAAATGGCCGCACTAGTGTGACGGATGCAGAGCACACCGGACGTCGCGCTACAGCCATGACCACGAGGAATGATGTAAAAGTAGGGCTGCATCAGTGGCTATGCGCTCAACCAAAAACATTTTTTTGCTGATGGCATTAAAAAATTGATATGACGCTGGGGAAATTGCATGACAAAGGCAGGTGACTATGTAGAAAAGTGATGTCATTTGTTTCTGAAATTCTTAATAAACAGAGTTAAACTTTTCCAAATTACTCTTCCAAATTTATAACCATATTGGTGTCACTCACTAAGTCAAATCAAGTTGGGGAACATGCACTGGTACAGTGCGATGCCGCAACCACTACATGACGAAACAACTCAGGATCCTGGTTGGCATCCTGACACGCAGTCCAGTCCCACCCTCCAGAAAATGACCCTTTATCTGCCGCAGCCAGGTGTTACGTGGGCAACCCCCTGGCCTGGTCCAGCCAATCGGGTCCCCAACAATGATGATCTTACGAGCTGGATCACCCTCGGGGAAATGCGCAACATAGCCATAGTGCCGTAACTGATGCTCCCTCACAATGCAGGTAATGTGCCTCATTCAGGACTCCATGAGAAACCGCTCATTCAACACAAAATCAAACCAACGGTACCCAAGGATTCTCTGAAGAGACACGGTACTGAAGGAGTCCAGTCTTCATTTTAGGTCACTGGATGGCGTCCATGTCTCACAACCATATAGCAAGACAGGAAGCACCAGGACTCTAAAGACTTGGACCTTTGTCCTTTTGTATAGATATCGGGAGCACCACACACCCTTTTCCAGCAACCTCATGACCCCCCCATGCTCTCCTAATCCATCTACTGACTTCATAGAAAGAGTCACCAGAGACATGAATGTCTCTGCCAATGTAAGTAAACCTCTCGATGACATCGACACTATCTCCACAGACAGACACACTGCTGATGGCCGTGCCCAAGAGGTCATTAAAGGCCTCGATCTTGGTTTTTATCCAGGACACTCGGATGTGGGAGAAAAGTCCACTGAGGTACAAGGTGAACATGCAAACTCCACAAAGACAACCCCTGTGGGATTTACATTTACATTTGTATTTATTTGCTTAGCATTTATCCAAAGAGGCTTCCAAACGTGCGTGGCGACTATTTTGGAACAAATGTTACAGGACAAAGTTTCAAAATTGATCACCACAAGTGGAGCTCAGAAGTTACAATTCTTAGGATATAAAAGCTGACGACTAATATCAGCAAGTCAGTCATTAGTCCCAAACAAGGGGATCTGCTGTGGCCTATCTCAGCTAGCATAGGGTGCAAGGTAGGATCAGACAACTCAGGATAGGATACCAGTCCATCGCAGGGTGAACATACACACCCTCACACCAATTTAGGATCGCCAATTCACCTAACATGCATGTCTTTTGGACTGTGGGAGAAAACCAGGGAGACACGGGGAGAACAAGTAAACTCCACGCAGACAGGACTCGAAAATTCACCCAACAATGCTCCTCAACCATATTGATGGTAACAGAAGTTTGAATGGAGGTGGATAGGCAGCTCATCCCACTAGCCAGGATCTACACATGAAAGAAAAGTCAAAAGTGAGATTAGATGCCATGAAGAGGTGGCATCACCAAACGCCATTCATCAGAGTACCCCTGAAGTGTCTCCATATATAGAGATGCTAAATGCTCTGTAGGCAAACTTCAAGAAGTGGAACTTAATGTGTGCGCTGCTACAGGAAGGCAATGTAGTGAACTGAAAAGAGGAGATTCTGCCTTTTAGTTTTAATATGAAAGGCAATATATACTAATACTTGGGATCAAAAGTACAGAGTAATTGTGGATTGTGGAAGAGAGGTGAAAAAGAGAGTGCAGACAGAGTGGAATGGGTGGAGAAGAGTGTCAGGAGTAATTTGTGACAGACAGGTATCAGCAAGAGTGAAAGGGGACGTCTACTGGACAGTAGTGAGACCAGCTATGTTATATGGGTTGGAGACGGTGGCACTGACCAGAAAGCAGGAGACAGAGCTGGAGGTGGCAGAGTTAAAGATGTTAAGATTTGCATTAGGTGTGACGAGGATGGACAGGATTAGGAATGAGGACATTAGAGGGTCATCTGAAGTTGGGCAGTTGGGAGACAAAGTCAGAGAGGTGAGATTGCATTGGTTTGTACATGTGCAGAGGAGAGATGCTGAGTATATTGGGAGAAGGATGTTAAGGATAGAACTGCCAGGGAAAAAGAAAAGACGGAGGCCTAAGAGAAGGTTTTTGGATGTGGTGAGAGAGGACATGCAGGTGATGAGTGTAACAGAAGAAGATGACAAAGACAGGAAGATATGGAAGAAGATGATCCACTGTGGCGACCCCTAATGGGAGCAGCCGATAGAAGAAGAAGGAAATGGAGTATATGAATAGAAAGATTGTGCCATTAAGCTTTAGCATGAAAGGTACTATATAAAAATAAATACTGTTTCCTTTAGTGTATAAAAACAAAATCTGCTTTTTTTTAGTTTTGGCAAGAAAGGCCCGCTATACGAAAATGTTCCTTTTTGTATATAAAACCAAAGATGATCCTATAGTTTCAGCATGAAAGGCACTATAAAGACAACAGAGTGTTCCTTTAGTTTTAGAATGAAAAGCACTATATAAAAATAAAGATTGCACCTTTTAGTACTGAATATAAACAAATATTACACCTTTTAGTTTTGAAAGGCATTACTTGAAAACAGAGATTATGCCTTTTAGTTTTAGTACAGGGAGAGCCAAAATGAAGTAGCGCATTTCTCAAGTCATTGTGCGAGGTACAGGCAGCCGAGTGGGCTGGGGTGGGGGGTCCTTTGATTGGAGATTCCTTGTAGGTTTCAGTTGGCCACATGCCTTGGTCCGGTGTGCACCGTGCTTTCGCTGTCGAAGTGCTCTCCAAAAACAACAAATCCATCATCACTACGCAACGCGCCTTCACTTCAGCATTCCTCCTAACGGTGACGTCCCAAATCGGATGGCTAAATTAAGACAGATGAGTATAACACTGAACAGAAAATCTCCTCGGACTGTATGAACACCTGAAAACATCCAAGCTGTAAGGGCATCTCTGGAGAGACCTAAAAATGGCTGTCCACCAACGTTTACCATCCAACCTGACAGAACTGGAGAGGATCTGCAAGGAGGAATGGCAGAGGATCCCCAAATCCAGGTGTGAAAAACTTGTTGCACCTTTCCCAAGAAGACTCATGGCTGTATTAGCTCAAAAGGGTGCTTCTACTAAATACTGAGCAAAGGGTCTGAATACTTAGGACCATGTGATATTTCTGTTTTTCTTTTTTAATAAATCTGCAACAATTTCAAAAATTATTATTTTTTTCTGTCAATATGTGGTGCTGTGTGTACGTTAATGAGGAAAAAAATTAATTTAAATGATTTTAGCAGATGGCTGCAATATAACAAAGAGTGAAAAATTGAAGGGGGTCTGAATACTTTCCATACCCACTGTATATAAAAACAGGTATCACACCTTTTAGTGTGTAAAAAGAAAGGTTTTGCCTTTCAGTTTCAGAATAAAAAGCTCTTTATAAATAAAGGGATTATGCCTTTTAGATTCAGCATGGACGGCAGGATATAAAAACAAAGACTGCACCAGCTGTAATTTAGAAATGTGTATTCTTTAACTAGCTAGAGGGCTGTTACATACAGTATATCTCTGAATGAATGAATGAATGATTACATCAATTAAATTTAAGGCTGGAATGTGAACCTGTGGAAGAGCCTGTGGCTTTAGAGGGATTAGCTTTGAGAGCTCTCAGACACGGTGATGCTGCACATTTCAGTCTTGCCCAGACCGCCCGGCCACGGACCGTGGACTGTTTGTTAAGACTGCGTGTTGTTTAATGGGATGTGTCTGAGCACTGAGTCCATTCTGTTTGTTGGCGGTCTCTTTGTTTTAATCTCCCCCAGTACTGGTGGCAGGGCTGTGTACGTCTGGTGCCATCAGTAACAGGTGGTGAGGCACTGCGGGGTGGGGCCTCTGACATAATTGAGCTCATTAAATTTCTTTGAAGGGTGACTCTTGACACACATTGGAATAAAGATGCAACGCCATAACCGATATTTGCTCCAAAGCCAAAAATGTCATAAGATCTGCCATGTTCAAATGGCTGACTAAAGGCTCAACAAAACATCAAGGACCAAGCTGTCTGATTGTGGGCATTGCAGTGTGCTGTCTGTCTGGCTAAAGGATCGGGGCTGGTAACTTGAAGGTTGCCTGTTTCAATCCTGGCAGTGACAGAAGGAATGTTACTCTGTTGGGCTCTTGAGCAAGGTCCTTAACCTGCAACTGCTCCAGGGGGTCTGTACAGATAGCTGACCCTGCACTCTGACCCCAAAAAACTATCTGAAGAGTAAGTTGGGGTATGCGAAAAATGATAAATTCCTAATTAATTAGTCCATTCTTATCTCACAAGGTCTAATTTGTTATGGGAGCTGGGTGGCATAGTGGTTTGTGCTTCAGAATTGTCGGTTTGTCTCCTCAACCTGGAGCTTGCGGTCTGTGTTGATGTAGCACAAGAGCTGTTTCTCAACATGACCATATAAAACTCATCTGCTTTTTTGCTATTTGATTTTCTGTTTCTACATGGTAAGATCTTACAAAGGTTCTAAATGCATATGGGTGACAGGACGGTGCAGTGGTTAGTACATCTTCCTCACATCTTCAAGTCCTGGATTTGAATCCTGGCCTGACAAGTATGTGTGTGAAGCTTGCATGCTCTTCCCGTATCAGTTTGGATGCTCACAACGACATTTAAAAATCAATCACTTTGTCTCTGCCATGTGATTTGATTTTCTAGAGTCTCTCATTGTGTGGATGGCACAGTGGGTAGCACTGAGGTCTTATGGCTACAGAGCTCTGGGTTGGAATCATCGTCTGGAACATTTTGGTGTTGAACCCATCAGCTTGTCTGTCATGTAATTCTCTTCTCTTCACTGTCCGACTGTGGATTGTAATGAATTCATTTCTCTTTCAAAAGGTTTAATTGTGTCCAGGTGGCATGGTGGCTCAGCGTTCAGTGCCCCTGCCTCTAAGTTCTAGAGTCTTGTTTGAATACTGAGGCTTTATTCTCCCTGTCTGAACTTTGGTTTCTGTACTATATCACAAAGATCTGCAAGTTAGAATAATTAGTGACAATGCATTTGTGCTGTGATGGACTGCCACCCTGAATTGTGTCCCATCCTACCAGGAGAGGCCGCAGCTCCCAGTGAGCCGTAAATGTGTAAAGCAGCCTTTGCAAGTGAAAGTCCATGAGTACATGTAGGAGTTCACCCAGAGTTGACTCCTAGTTTGCAATTAAATGTTATTGGGTCAGGTTTAAATAACATTAATGGATAATACGAGGGGGGACCCAAAAATAGCCGGAAATATTTTTAAAACGTGTTTAATTTAATTTTCTGTACAAACTACAATTAGTCTCCTTCAAAGTATTCTCCTTTGGCGGAAATACACTTATCTAACCGTTTGTTCCATTGATCGAAACATTTTTTAAATTCGTCTGAAGTAATGCCCATTAATGCTCTGGTCGTTTCTTGTTTTACCTCTTTGACGTCAGCAAAACGCCTTCCTTTCAAGTCTTTTTCCATCCGAGGGAACAAAAAGAAATCACACGGAGCTAAATCCAGTGAGTAGGGTGGGTGGTTCAGGGTTGTCATACCGTTTCAATAACAATAGTTTCTGCAACACTTTTTTCAAGAAGAAAACAAAATTTCACTGCCGCGCGTTGCTCACGATAATCGGCCATCGTAAAAAAACGACGCTTGCACAAAACTACTTTTACAAAATTCACTGAACACAAGCACAGCCTTCCAGACTGATGGCACTTGGCAGACTGACTTGTGAGGAGTGTAACTAGATCGCCCTAGCGGCCCAACCACGTACTACAAGTACCAACCTAACAACAACAAAATTCCGGTTATTTTTGGGTCCCCCCTCGTATACATTGCCGTGCAAAAGTATTCAATCCCCTTGAAAGCCAAAATTATTTTTTTTGCAAGACAAAAGATTTGTACCCACACCTATCCACTCGGTGAACTCTTATGCTGAAACAGTACATTTGCAAAGTCAAATAAAACATTTCTGTAGATATTTAACTGACAAAGAAAAACTCAAACATTCATGTTTGCATAAGTCCTCAAGACCTACCCATTAACACTTTATCAAGAACCCTTTGGATGCAATAACAGCCTTCATTCTTTTGGTTTTGCACATTGTCCAGGAGGGATTTTTCCAGGTTCTTCTTGGCAGAATTTTTAGAGACCCTCTTGGTTGGTGGGATGGCACCTCTGGACAGCAGTTTTCAAAAAGTGCCACAGATTGTCAATAGGGTTAGGATCAGGGCTTTTATTTGGCCATTCCAAAACATTCACCTTTCTGTTTCTGAGCCATTCCAGTGTCACTTTGACCTTATGCTTAGTGTCATTGTCATGCTGAAAGATGAATCTTCTCTCATGCTGTAGGTTCATAGCACAGACTGGAACAAGTTCTCCTGCAATAATGTGTGGTATTTGTGCCTATCCATTGTCCCTTCAGCTCTGACAAAATTCCCAGTCCCAGCTCATGAAAAGCTTTGCCATAGCCTGATGCTGCCACCACCATATTTCACTGTCGGTATGGTGTTTCTTGAGGCCTGGGCAGTGTTAGTTTTATGCCACACATACCTCTTTGAAGTCTGGCCAGAAAGTTCTATTTTGGTCTCATCTGACTATAAAACCTTCTCCCACATCATAACTGAGTCTTTTTCATGCTTTGCAGCCAATGCCATACATGCTTTTATGTATGTGGTATTTCTGAAGGAATGGCTTCTTTCTTGCTACCCTTCCGTAGAGGCCTGCTTTATGGAGAGCTCTTGAAATTGTGGACCCCCGCACCTTCACATTGCAGACTCCTGAGAGTGAGAGAAGGATTTTTAGTCGCCTCTCTCAGCAGTCGACGTCTCACTCTGATGTTTAGTTTTGAGGGACGGCCTGTTCTAGTGAGAGTCTGGGTGCTCTGATGAACCATCCATTTTCTGATGATGGATCCCACAGTGCACAACGGGATATTCAATATTTTTTTGCAGCCGTTTCCTGCCTAGTGCATTTCAATGACTTTGTTTCTCCCATCAGCAGATGATCCTTTGTCTTCATTTTCGTAGTGATTGTCCAACACAGACTATGGCCTTACAAAGGGGGCTTTTTATATCCAGAGAGACAGAAAGGACTCACAAGTAGCACCTCATTACGTTTAATTGTGACTGTCAAATGACTGTTACCTCTGTGATGTGTCTGATTAATTTGTCATTTGTGCAAACCAGGAGCTTCCTAAGCACAGAGCTTTAAATGCGTATTGTGATAAATAAGGAATTCAGAGACACTCCAAAAAGAAGTGGGGAATTACCCCGTATAAGGTGCATCGGACACAAATGAAAAAATAGCAAAGCTGATCGAAAAACAAGAGCATTTGACAAAATATGGTGGGTTACATGGCGTTTTCATAGAGAAAATGGTGGCATGGAAATGAGTAAAACAGGAAATGACATCACAAATATCTGGGCGGAATTGACGTCATCATGATGGGCCAGAAGTGGCATCATCGAGGAGAGCCGGAAGTGACGTCATCACGGCAGAGCCAGAAGTGGTTTCATCAGTGAGACCCGGAAAGTGACGTCATTGAGTGGAAGCCATTTTGAGAAACCGGAGGTATTGTAGGTGAGTTATGGTTTATCTTCTTTATTTCTGTTGATGGAGAGAGAGAGAGGCATTAGTACATGCAGTCAGCCTTTCATCTCTTATAGTATCACTCACCTTTGGGCTTGTTGGCTGCCACCTAAGTGAACGTGTTTGACAGTATGTGAACATGAACTGTTAAGTTTTACTTCTTCAGTTAAATATTTGCAGAAAATGGTTTATTTGGACTTTGGAAATGTATTGCTACATCATAAGAGTTCACATTAAAAATACCGAATGGATAAATATGTGTGCAATTTTTTTGTCATGCAGAAAATTATAATGATTTGAAAGGGGATTAAATACTTTTGCACATCACAGTAAATAATGACACTAACAAGTTTTATATAAAATCAACAGTCAAGGGAACCCAACTACAAAGTCAGCGATAAGAATACAAATACAACCCCAAACCCACACATACAGCAATTCACCTTGTTAAAAAGGTAAAAAGAAAAGCAGCCTAAGCAAAAGCTAATAGGGAAGTGCTGCCCAAATGCCAGACCCCACCAAAATCAGCACTTATGTTTCTTAAGCATTTTGTATGGCACCCCAGCCGAACACCACAACTCACGATTTCTTGATTGTGGTCTCAGAAGAAAGGCTGGACATCAAACTAAAAGAAGTGAGATTTAAAAGCTGTGCGTGTGTCGATGGGGGGCAAAATTGACCAAAATTCTGGAAGCAAAAGCTTATGAGGGGAGAAACAGATGAGAATTAAGTGGTGTCCCTCTGGGATCAGTGCTAGGGCCACTGCACTTTTTAATATCCATAAATGATTTGCATAGGAATATAAGTAACAAGCTGGTTAGGTGTGCAGGTGATTCCAAAATAGGTGGATTGGCAGATCATTTTGGAATCCATTGAATCAACACAGAGGACCTTGGACAGCATACAGGCTTGGGCAGAATAGTGGCAGATTTAATGTCAGGAAGTGTTAAGAATTCTGTGTAGGCAGTAAAAATGATAGATTGGGAGTTCTGAAACTTGAAAGTACTAAGAACCTCGGAGTATTAGTGGGCTTGTCATTATCAACTTCCAGAAAGTAGGAAATAAAAATGTTACATATGAATGCACAGTAAGAGAATGTAATAATAATAATAATAATAATAATAATAACAATAATAATAATAATAATAATAATAATAATAATAATAATACATTTTATTTATTTGTAGATACCTTTCTAAACACTCAAGGACCATAAACAATAGATAAAGCACAGATTATAAACAAAACTAAAATACAAAAATTAAAATCAGACAGAACAATTGTAATCAAAGAGAAAAAGCAGTCTTAAACAACTGAGTTTTAAGTTTAGATTTGAAAAGTGAAAATGATTCAATATCAGAGCTGGGGAGTAGAGCAACTGAATCCTCTGCTCCCCATGGTGGTAAGACAGGCGAAGGGGACAGTCAAGTGGATGGAGGAAGAGGATCAAAGGGTACAGGAGGGAATGGCAACATGGAGGAGGTTGGGTAGATATGGAGGGGCAAGGTTGTGGATAACCTTAAATGTTAATAGAAGAATTTTGAATTGAATGCGGAACTTAACTGGAAGCCAGTGAAGCTGCTGCAAGATGGAAGTGATATGGTGAATAGAGGAGGTTTGAGTAATGATGCGGACAGCTGAATTGTGGAGCAGTTGAAGCTTATAACAAGATTTGTGAGAAAGACCAAAGAAAAGGGAATTGCAATAATCCAGACGATAAGTGACAAGGCTATGAACAAGGATAGCATTGGCATAGGGAGTGAGGGACGGGTGAATACGATTAATGTTGCACAGGTGGAAATATGCAGACCAGGAGATGTTATTGATGTGGAACTGAAAAGATAAAGTACTGTCAAGGATGACACCCAGACTCTTAACCTGTGGGGAAGGGGAGACAGAAGAATTATCAATAACAAAGGAAAAACAATCAGTTTTGGATAATGTCGATTTTGTACCAAAGAGGAGAACCTCAGTTTTGTCATTATTTAATTTAAGAAAATTTGAAGAGAACCAAGATTTGATTTCTACTATGCAATCAATAAGCGAGGAGGGTGGAGAGGAAAAAGTAGGTTTGCTAGTGAGGTAGAGCTGGGTGTCATCAGCGTAACAGTGGAAGTTAATGTTATATTTATGAAAGATATTACCACGGAGAAGGAGGTAAATAATGAAAATGAGGGGCCCCTGAACAGAATCAGTTAAGTTCTTACAGAGGGCCTTGGACACCAGACAAGCTTGGGTAAATCTGAAAGTGAATTTAAGTTTAGGTTTAGGTTTAGGGTTAGGTAGACTTTATTATCCCAGAGGGAAATTTGTTTGCAGTAAGAAAGTACAAAAAAAGACAACATTATTACAGAGATCCAATAGATAAACAAAGACATAACATTTGACAACCAATGTTATTGCATAAACACAAACTCAAGATCAGTACAAAGAAACATAATTACTGGCAACAGTACACAAAATAATAATACAGAATTTAACATTTAGCAGCATCCCTACAAAAAACACAATTTAAAATGCTTATAGAAATAAACAAGTCCTTAAACCTGTTGCTGTTTATCTTTGGAAACCTAAATCTGCAGCCTGATGGCAACAGCTGGAATTTCAAACAAAAAGGATGACTCCTGTCTGACAGAATTGAATGATAGAGGTCTGCTGTGAACCAATCATTTAACTGCAAGTTGTTATATTGCTCTTAAGATCATTTATATTCTTATTGTTGCATTTGCCAAATCAACAGGTAAAAGCAAATGTAATGCTGGATTTATTAAAGACTTATAAAAAAGTGTCACTATGGTTTTGTCTACTTTAAAAGAGTTGAGTTTCCTAAGAAAGAAAAGTCATGATTTCCCTTTTTCTTACAGATTTGTGGTGTGTTAAGATCAAAGTTCAGCTGGTTGTCAATGATTTTTCCCAGATATGTGTATTGTTCTACAATCTCCCCTTTAATTAAAGTTGAGAAAGTGGATGGTGGAGAGCGCCTGAAATCTACCACCATATCTTTTGTTTTAGAAATATTAAGTCATAAATTTGAGCAATTGACAATAGGTCCATGGCTGTCTTCCTTATCTTGTAGAAGACTAACAACGGCAGAGTCGTCTGAAAATTTCAGGATATGTCTACCCTTAAGTAAACTCCTGTAGTCATCTATATACAGGATAAACAGAAGAGGAGATGGGCAGCACCCTTGTGGAGTGCCACAGATGTAGTTAGGCTATTAGAGAAATAGCCATTGACACTCACTCTTTGTATTCTGCTTGTTAGAAGGTTCAGAAACACCCCCAAAAAGTTAGGGTCCTAGCAGATAAAGTAAAGTATTACTCATACAACACATGGGAAGCAGAAAGGTAGAAATGAAGTAGAAACTTCAAAGTACGCCTTATAAGTAAGACCTAAAAGTCACACTTGAATCATCACTGCCTACATCCGGGTAGTCTACAGAAGCCAGTAAGGCCAACCGAATGTTAAATTCTATAACCTGAAGTGTAGAGGACAAGTCAAAGGGGATCAAACATACCATAAGCTTCATAAAGAACTGGTGAGGCCTCACTTGGAGTTCTGTATGCAGGTTTGATCTCAGGGTTATTAAAGAGATAAAGCAGTGCTAGGAAAAGAGCAGAGAGGAGCGACTACAGTTTAGTCTGATTCAGGGACTGAGAGGAAAGAGCTATGAGGAGAAATTGAAGGAACTGAGCCTCTCCAGTTTAACCAAACAGAGATTGTGAGGTTATAGGGTTAGTGTTTAAAATTGAAGAGGGAAAAAGTTCAGTGGATCGAGATTTTAAAATGAGTTCAACAAAAACACGGTAACACTTCTTAAGGGAAAACATCCCACAGCCATTTTCTTTCACATGGAGATATATACATATATGGATCATCAAGTAGTGGGGTACTGAGCAGGACTTCAAGGACCTGCAGATCTCAATTTAGCACTATTTTGGAGAAATTAGGTGGATAGAATTGTAGGGATTGGTAGGCTGAATTAAATAAATTCCTTACAGTCTATCTATCTATCTATCTATCTATCTATCTATCTATCTATCTATCTATCTATCTACAGTGGTGTGAAAAACTATTTGCCCCCTTCCTGATTTCTTATTCT
>JANRMT010027041.1:23581124-23597840 GCA_026402145.1 Polypterus bichir lapradei
TCTGTACATTGCTGCAGTCATCTTTCCCTTTATCCTGACTAGTCTCCCAGTTCCTGCCGCTGAAAAACATCCCCACAGCATGATGCTGCCACCACCATGCTTCACTGTAGGGATGGTATTGGCTTGGTGATAAGCAGTGCCAGGTTTCCCCCAAATGTTATGCCTGGCATTCACACCAAAGAGTTTAATCTTTGTCTCATCAGACCAGAGAATTTTGTTTCTCATGGTCTGAGAGTCCTTCAGGTGCCTTTTGGCAAACTCCAGGCGGGCTGCCATGTGCCTTTTACTAAGGAGTGGCTTCCGTCTGGCCACTCTACCATACAGGCCTGATTGGTGGATTGCTGCAGAGATGGTTGTCCTTCTGGAAGGTTCTCCTCTCTCCACAGAGGACCTCTGGAGCTCTGACAGAGTGACCATCGGGTACTTGGTCACCTCCCTGACTAAGGCCCTTTTCCCCCGATCGCTCAGTTTAGATGGCCGGCCAGCACTAGGAAGAGTCCTGGTGGTTTTGAACTTCTTCCACTTATGGATGATGGAGGCCACTGTGCTCTTCTGCTTCAAAGCAGAAGAAATGTTTCTGTAACCTTCCCCAGATTTGTGCCTCGAGACAATCCTGTCTCGGACGTCTACAGACAATTCCTTTGACTTCATGCTTGGTTTGTGCTCTGACATGAACTGTCAACTGTGGGACCTTCTATAGACAGGTGTGTGCCTTTCCAAATCAGGTCACATCAACTGAATTTACCACAGGTGGACTCCAATTAAGCTGCAGAAACATCTCAAGGATGATCAGGGGAAACAGGATGCACCTGAGCTCAGTTTTGAGCTTCATGGCAAAGGCTGTGAATACTTATGTACATGTGCTTTCTCAGTTTTTTTATTTTTAATAAATCTGCAAAAACCTCAAGTAAACTTTTTTCATGTTGTCATTATGGGGTGTTGTGTGTAGAATTCTGAGGAAAAGAATGAATTTAATCCATTTTGGAATAAGGCTGTAACATAACAAAATGTGGAAAAAGTGATGCGCTGTGAATACTTTCCGGATGCACTCTATCTATCTATCTATCTATCTATCTATCTATCTATCTATCTATCTATCTATCTATCTATCTATCATATAGTGCCTTTCCTATCTATCTATCTATCTATCTATCTATCTATCTATCTATCTATCTATCTATCTATCTATCTATCTATCTATCTATCTATCTATCTTTTGAAGGTGTGAGGCTCTGTGATTGATTGCCATCATACAATCCAAAGAAGGAGTAAAACATCATGAAATTGGATGCTGTGCGTATGAATTAACTAAGGAAGTAAACTCGTGCGAGGCCACAGGTATGTGTTAGGGTACATAACTTTTAAACATCCTGTAGCTGCTGTGCAGGACGACATTGAACTGCATTGGATCATATTGATGTGCCCAAAACCTGCAAGAGAAGCCAAATGTTAATTACTTGTTAGTATACTACTGCCTTGTCACGTTACTTGGCATCCCAAGAAAGAATACTGATAGGTGTTTGTCAAAAAACTTCCTTTTATCATGTGTAAGCATTTCAAGCTCACTTTTATAAATGGGGTCAGATTTATCTGACAGATTATTAATCAGCTTCCTCAAAAACACCGAGTTGCACAGCACAGAGTTTTCACATGTGAACAGTTCCCTGCCAAGGCTGAGCCCTGATTGGTCACTCGACTGTGACATGTGTTTGGAAATATCTTGTCATTCTGCAGTGCATTCTAATCGTTTTCAAATATACTTGGTAACAATGATTACCTGTGAGTCAGTTATAACTGGTCAGGTAATGAAAGGCTTGCATGATAATCGCCTTCCTTCCATTCTCATGCATCCTGAAGTTTTCTAACCAGCAATTATGTTGTCACAAAAGGGCCTCTGAACAGGTTATCCTTGCTGCAATGTTGTCTGCCTCGTTTGTGAAGGCATTCTGGCGACGCGTCTGTGATTTCAGGCTGCCAAACCTGAATGAAAATATACAATTTAGCTATTTAGTTCTTTATTGTTGATTTTAATGTTCCACCTTGTAGTACAGTAAGTACATTTTAATTAGCTTAGCGGACAAATATCTGGAATTTCACATAATATTTAGGAAGGACATTGTGTTCTGCTCATTTTACAGCGTGGTTAAAGAACGTAAATCAGTTTTTATGTTTATACATATGCTTTGCAAACTTGCTTATTCAAAAACAGAGGGGCATGTGAACACAAGACAGGAATTGCAGGACATACACACTTATATTGACCTAGCTTTGAGCTGGTGGTCATCCAAAGCTGCACCACTTTGGGAAGAAATCACAGTACCTGAAAAATGCCCATCTGGGTGATGGGGAGAGAAAAGGTAAACTCCACACAGACACTAAGCAAACCAGAAAGAAGTGAGCCACGGTGTGCGGTAATGACGGTGACATTAGCATTTGTGAATTTAATGTAGGTCACAACTCCAGGACAGTGAAAGCCATTATTAAAATATTAAATGCGCCCCCCCCCCCCCCCAGCTGGTTGAGGGGAGGGGGGGGTACCATCACAGTACAGTTGGGACCCTCCTAGGACTCAACACATTTTATCAATGCTAGCATAACTCACCTAGGACCCCTGAAGTAGTAGCCAGACGTAATCATGACATAGAGCTTAACTCTTGTTACTGATGTGGGACTGAAAAGATAAAGTGCTGTCAAGGATGACACCCAGACTCTTAACCTGTGGATGTCGACTTTTATCAAAATCAATGGGTTATGGAGGGCATCCACAGATAGAGGGTAGTGTTGTGCAAGTTCACACCTCACAAGAACTTGCTCAAAGTTCAGTTCACGCAGATTAAAATGAATAAATTCACGTTCATAGTTCACCATTTCAATTTTGAACTAATGCATGTTCAGTTCATTTTGTATTTTTTAAGGAGTGAGAATAAATGATGCTTGAGTTTTCTTTTATCGATTTTGCATGCCTTTTATTATGGCTATTACAGTGTTCTTAAATAAAATACAATAATTATGAAGACTTTTTTTATTTAAATACACTTTATTGAGTTATACCAAGCAACAGACACGTATAACCATATATGCTAATATTCTCCCATTCAAAAAAGAAATTAAATACGTGGACGTAGACCTCTGGCCTTCAATGTAGGGACAGCATGGTGCTTTGATCAGGTGGTAATGGCGCAGATTGGCAACACAGAAAACAGGAAAAAGAACAGCAGAGAAACTAGGGGTTAGTAAGGATTGTGGAGCAACCATGAATGATAATGATAATTAAATGCATATACAGGGTATTAGGATTGAACTAAAATGAAGCTGTGAGAAAACCATGTTAAAGTAATGTGTTTTCAGCAGTGTTTTAAAGTGCTCCACTGAATTAGCCTGGTGAATGCCTATTGGCAGGCTATTCCAGATTTTAGGTGCATAACAGCAGAAGGCCGCCTCACCACTTCTTTTAGGTTTAGCTCTTGGAATTCTAAGCAGACACTCATTTGAAGATCTAAGGTTACGATCTGGAGTGTAAGGTGTAAGACATTCTAAAATATAAGATGGAGGAGATGATTTAAGGCTTTGTAAACCATTAGCAGTATTTTAAAGTCAATTCTAAATGGCACAGGTAACCAGTGTAACGACGCTCAGACTGGTGTGATGTGCTCGGATTTTCTTTTCCTAGTTAAGATTCTGGCAGCTGCATTCTGCACTCATTACAATCGATAAATGTCTTTCTTGGGTCATCCTGAGAGGAGTGCATTACAGTAATCTAGCCAACTGAAAACAAAAGCGTGAACTCATTTCTCAGCATCTTGCAATGTTAAAAGGGGTCTAATTTTTGCTATATTTCTTAATAGAAAAAATGCTGTCCTAGTAATCTGATTAATATGTGATTTAAAATTCAGGTCAGAGTCAATATATATAACAAATGCTATGCATTTTATTACTAAAAATGTATGTGATGTGCCATTTGTAAGAATGAAAGAGACCTAGCAACTGGTTTATTGCACAGATGCTATCCTTTTATTAAGGTAGAAACATAAAAATATTAAATTTTATTTATATAGTCCTTTTGCCAAGTGCCTCACAGAAAGTTAGAAGGAACAACAGGGCATCTGTAACACAGGATAGAATTACTGTAATATCAGCATAAAACACTAAATAAATATAAGTGCAGGATAAAAAAGCATTGAATAGAACAAAAAGACAATAAAGCAGAATAAAATTCAGAATTGTACAAAAACACATATCAGATTAGTTTCATTTCACTATACGATGTTGTGTATTTCCGCCTTATGAGCGTAACCTCAATTTAGTTTATCTCGATTCACATGTCTACTGTCATTTCACTTATGTAAATATTCATTGATAATTTTCATTTTGAAATGTTTGATTAACATTTGTTACATAAGTCAATGTTAGTGTGCCTCCATATCTGTATCATGCCTGTGAATTGATTGCACTGATAGGAACGTCCCACCAGTGCACAGTGGAAGATTAGGGGTCTTACCTCTCAGGACACTTGTATTTGTTTCTCCCCACCTCTGTATGTATTTAAGGTGACCCTCTCACAAGTGAATTTACACCTTTTCTTTTTATTTATTTTTGTATATATTGACCAGCTGTTCGACTGCGCATGAGAGAGGCTCTTAGACTAAATCAGGTGTTTGGTTTGCTGTGACTGACTTGTAATTGCTCGAGTTGTTTAATGTGAATTGTGTTACATTTGTTCTTTAAGCGCGTATTTAGTTTTTACTTCTTTTTTATTTTTGATGCTCCATGTTAACCCTCAACTCATTATGTTGTGAATGAGATTCCCAAAGTACCGACACCAGACACTCAGTGTGACTACCACAGCACGCAAAATTTCACCCATAATGCAGTGTTTCATGTACTTCAATCACTCCCTTGTCAGATCACATTCATACCTGTACGGTTGATACCTCACCGAGACCTCTGTGACGGACGGCCAGTGTTCTTGCTCGGCCAGGAGACCGTCATAGTGGAAGGACCAGGGGGGCAGATGTACACAGGGCACTGCCACCCCCAGAGTGCTGGGTTTCAGTGGCACCTTGAATCCCTGCAGGGCTTCATGGGAGTTGGAGTCTGGCACAGCCCTGTTGGGTTCCATGGCAGCCAGCAGGGGGAGCTGTAGAGCCCTACGTTGGGCTCTCACCAGACCTGGGAGTGATTTCAGACCTCCCTAACGAGCCACCTGGGGTACTCCAAAGTGAAGCATGAAAGGAGCCACCTCACTTCACCCAAGGGGCCAGAGTCGGGAGGGAGAGAGACGAAGCTTGCCAGAGGAGGAGTGGAGATGGAAGGAGAAAGAAGGAGACAAGACAAAGAAAGAAGAAAAGTGTGTTTTTGTGCCTAATACTGTGCTGCACACAGTGCAGCAGTGGGAAAACAAAAGGAAGCGTTTCCCACTCTTCAGATAGACGTGTGTGTTGTTGAACTTGTGCCTGGTGTCTGCTTGTGTCAAGTGCTGGGGAGCTGACGCAATCACTGGTGGTCATACCACCCTTTCCAAAGGGTCTTTGTACAGTTATTCTGGCCCACACCGGAGTGTAATTTGTGTTTTCACATCTATCTAAACAAACCAGACTTTTGGGGACATTGCATCAAACGCACCAAATGAACTAGGTGTGAAAACACGTTAAGGTCTTTATAATAATATTAATTATTTACATTTATATAGCACTTTTCTCACTACTCAAATTGCTTGTCATAGTGAGTGGGGAGCCACTTCAACCACCACTAATATGTAGCATCCACCTGGATGATGCAACGGCGGCCATTTTTGTGCCAGTATACTCACCACACATTAGCTTTTAGGTGGTGAAGAGGTGAGAAAGATGGCCAGTTAGAGACAGGGGATGATTAGGGGGCCAGAATGACTAGGCCGTGGTGGGCAGTTTCTGTGTTATTTCCTGATTATAATTTTTTCTTTCCCCTTTTTAATAATAATTTTTTGGTTATTACTTTGGCCTTTTGGATCCGGGTTTGAGGATGGCTTGTGAGCCCCGTCCTCATTTCACACAGTAAAAAATGAAGGCTCTCCTTTTAATATCTGCCTCTGTCCTTTTTAATGAAACAATAACAGTAATAATATTCATGATCACAGGTGGCATTATGCCCCTTCAAACAATTTTGAAATATTCAAATTCACACCTCTGCCCTTCTTCGATCGTTGAAATATATTCCACCTAAATGCACTACTCCCTCCATTTGTGTGATCGCGCTGTTGGTGTTAATTAAGGCATTATGTCTGCGCCATTTGCTTGGTTTCTACTTGATTATTTGCCTGACCTGTGTGTCACCCAACAAGCAGTTGTACCTTTGGACAGGCTTTGACCCTCATTGACCGTAGAAGAAAAGAGGCTGTAATTAATAAAATGGCTTAGCTGATGGATGACCCTGTGAAATGGTGGTCCCTGAAAGAACAAAGGTGAGAAGAAGATCTTTCAAATTATTTTAAAATCACAGAGGTCTAGTGTGAGGGAGCCCAAGGCCTCAAGCGTGACTGCCGATAATGAACCCTGCGTTCGTAGGAAGAAATCTGCTCTTAGGGATAAAGCACAGACTCTGCGTTTTAAGAGTTTATAGTAAATTCATATTTATTGATGCAGGGAATGTACGAGTAAATAGAAGTCAAGCAAGCAAGCAAGCATGCTGCCTCAAAAGCTTGCATATTGTAATCTTTGTAGTTAGCCAATAAAAGGTGTCTTTTTGCTTGACTTCCCATTGTATCCATAATGGTACAACATCCTATTACTAAATGACGGGAAGTGAAAGGGGCTCTGATGGCAACGGACTCCTTCCACCGAGGCTCAGATGGAACACAAGGCAGGAACGGACCCTGAATGGGAAATCACAAACACGCACATACACAAACTAACATCAGGACAAATTACTTGAATTAAAGCTTACCCGGGCAAACTTTCTGGCACCAGCAGGCAGGCCAACACAGAACTCTGGAAATCTAAAGCCACCAGGGAAGTCATTTAACCTCCCATATTAAATTTATTGGTATAAGAGTTATTCTTAGTAACTTACTGTAACTGTTGCTAAATTTTGTGGCGGACAGCTGGGGCTCATGCCCAGCCGGAACCCCCCTGAGGGTGGAAGGACCTGGAGAGGCGCAGTGCCTCCCCTGGAATACAAGAGGGCAGCCGTCCCGGATGGGTGTTAGGGCCACAGGAACGGAGCTTCTAAGCTCAACCCTGTGGGTGCCCGTGGCCAGGGGGCGGCTGGACAGCAGCACGTCCGCCATACCAGGAAGTGCTGCTGGAACAGGAATCAGGCACACTTGGAGTGCTTCCAGGTGCCCATGCAGCACTTCTGCCACACCAGGAAGTGCTGCAGGAAGACCATCAACGAGCACCTGGAGCATATCTGGGTACAATATAAAAGGGGCCGCCTCACTCCATTCAGAGAGCCGAAGTTGGGAGGCAGAGGACTGAGCTTGCGAGGAGAGGAGTGGAGGCGGCAGAAGAATAAGGAGAAACATAAAAGATAAAAATGACTGTGTGAGTTTAGTGAAGTGATTGGCACACTGTGTATTGTGGGTGCAGAAGAAACAAAAATTTAAAGTGCGTGTTCTGGACATTGTGGTTCTGCATCTCTGTCTGTGGTATGGGCTGGCATCTTCCACAATTTATATAAATTAATTAATCTTTGAATTAGTTCAGGTAAAATGTTTAGCTTTACAAAGCTGCGCAGCATACAATAGTTCTGACCTGGTAAAGGAATCCCATCAGTCCTGGCCATCATAGTTGGCACCACGGATGGACTGGCATTATGGCCAGGATGGTTTCTGTCCCCTGTCCTGACTGGGATGCTGGTATAATGGAATAACAAAGGGCCACTGTCATCTATCCCATCACTCATAAGCACATAAGTTCAGTTTAGAATTGCCGTTTAACATCATCAATGCATCTATGGGGTGTTAAATAAAATTCATGAATATTAGCTTCTAAAAAGTCGCATAATCTTTACTCTGTAGGCCAAGTTCAAAAAGTGATGATTGCGTAAGTACATGGTGGTCTAGGACCCAGTGCGTGCAGCCTTTTGCTTTTTTCCCCCGTTCATCTGCTTTTACTTTTAAGTGAAAGTATTTAACTTGCTTCATTCCCTTCAGGCGAAACAAGGAGGAGGGGGCTCTACCCGTCGGTCCGTCTCTCTCTCTCTCCTTGTACCTCTTTACCTGGGCAGTGAAGCAAAATGGGAGCTCAGCTGCAAATCTTCCATATGACTGCTGGAAACTTCCTCTGAGTCACACAAGCGAACGTTTCTGCGGGTAGAGGATTAGCACAGGCTGAGGAATGCAAGCAGTGAACTTTAAGCGGCTTTGTGGAGAGCTGGGGACGTTTCGAATGTGTCATTGTGAAAAATCCTGCAGGAATGCACAGAATTAAAATTGATCATGCAGATGCCATGGGAAATTCCCTGACTGTTACCAAAACGTTACATTACACAAGCGAGGATAGTTAATGAAAGTGAAGACATCCCTGGCTTTCACACGCAGTCGTCAAAACGTTATTTAGGGCTCCCTGGAGACGTCTGCGCTCTCGAGTTAAATGAAGCAGGGTTGGTGGAGGAGGGGGGCGGGAGAGACAGTTCATTGGATGAGGAAGGGGCATCTTGAATAGTTTTACTTCCTTTTAGCTTCTTCTTGTGATTTCTCGGCTTTACCTGAGATCAGGGTGTAAATTATATTTTGGTATCTGGGGTTTGGGGGCTCATTAAAGAATAATTTTGAGGGAGGAATATTAGGTACATTTCATAACAAAAAATAAAAAATAAAGTTTTTGAGGTGACGGGCCAATCACCCAAACCACTCACCAGAGTGTACTTTTCATGTAAAAAGAAAACAAATAGCATGAGTATGTGATAAACCCGCCAGCTCCATTGCCTTTATACACAGTGGATAGTTAAAAAATGTCATGGGAGACAACTCAAGGGTATTGGTAACAACAATTACCCGCCGGACCAGAGGCTGGCACTGTATACTAATGCCTTCTCTTCTCCTCCCTCTCCAGAATGAAAGATTGACAGATTCTCGGTCTCTGATGTCACTTCCTTGTCCATCTGCCTGGACCCGCCCCATCCTGCTTGCTAAACTCATAACCCTGAAATCTGCCGTCTTGAGTCATTTCTGTTATGAACTTGCATTTGTGAAGATGTTTCTGCAATTATTTTGTGTTTTCTTTTGATTTAAACCTTTCAGATATACCAGATCACAAGGTGGGTTCCCCAAACCCTTTATCATTGTTTGTGTCTTATTTCATACAGAACTGAAACTGAAATGTAACCTACAACAAATATGGTCAACTTTTATTTGACAGGCTGAGTTACCTATCTACGATGGGCAGATTACTAATTCAAACCTGTAAAAGAATAAACTGCATTTGATTTAATTTCTTCAATATGTAAATTCTTCTTCTACTTGCGTAATCTGATCTCTCACTCTCCCGCTATATCACAATTCCGGGAACTTTTTGACTGGCCCTAGTCTCTTATATATATTTTTCTTCTGGTTCGTCCTGCTTCCACTTCAAAACTGGTCCTGCCTACACACAGCCGACACGGCATTTCTAAATTTCTAATTGTCCTCTTCCAAACCCTTCCCCATGCTGCCTGCAGCTCCTCTTCAAAACCGGTCCCGCCCACATGCAGCTGATACGCAGTCCACCAACGCAGTCACAGCAGACATACACACAATCCTCTTCCCGTTACCACAGGTACTTCTTCACCTGATTCCTGTCTTCCCGTCCAAGAGTACAACATTGGTTACTCCAGACCACCAGTGCAAACACTGTCGTGCACTATACTGGCCTGCTGAGCGTAATACATCCAACAAGTACTCGAGGTGCTGCCACAAAGGTAAAGTAGCTTTACCACCTTTGTGGGAGCCACCTGTGTCTTTACAACAGCTTCTTACACAGCAAACATAAGAAGGTAAAAATTATCATGAACGCATTCGAGAATACAACTCTTCTCTAGCGTTTGCTTCCATGGGTGCATAGATAACTCAACCTCCTGGCCACGGACCATACTGCTTTAAAATACACAGGCAAATTTATCACCAAATCTCCCCACTATATGCTAACACTTCTACCTCTCCAGGATATGGACAGTTGTATGTTTTTGACAAAGCGCAAGCTATTGAAGTACGCTTACAAAATAAAGCAAACTCTGCATGCAGCAAAGATTTGCTTCTCCAGCTAGATTCCATGCTCAGAACCATCAACCCCTTCACTAAATCATACAAACACATGCATGAAATTGCTCAGTCCAATCCAACAGCATCTGTACAAATGGTTTTCAAGGAAAACCCTGGGCAGAATTTACGACGATACAATGCCCCGACATGTCACAACGATGTTGCTGTGATTTTCGTCGCTGAAGATGGTGAACCCCCTGCTGAAAGGGACATTTGCATCTATCCCAGAGGCAACTCCTGTAAACAGATATCCACACTCAATATGAATTGCGATCCTATGGTTTACCCACTTTTATTCCCTTACGGAGACTTTGGCTGGCACAAAGATTTACAACATGTTCCCGATAAAAGAACCGACAACCGAATCAGGCTTACTAAATGCCAATTTTACTCGTACAGATTATCAATGAATAATACATTTAGTATTTTGCACTCCAGCGGCAAACTATTCCAGCAGTACGTCGTAGATGCGAATGTTAAAACAGAGGGCGCGCGTCTCAAATATCTCAGATTACATCAACAAGATCTGCGCGTGGAACAATACAGAGGACTATCAGACACACTGCAAGCAAAGGCTGAAAATAACAACGTAATTGTAGGCAAAATGATCATATTACCGTCCACATTTCCAGGAAGTCCAAGATACATGCAAAAAAACTTTTGTTTTTTGTGGCTTTTTCTAGGGTTAGATCTTTCGACTCATTATCTGTCGTCTCCAGCAAAACACCTATTCACAACTGCGTCTTTCAAGAAGTATTTCTTTCTTCTTGATTTCTGAATTCCTTTCTCACCGTTTTCTGTTGCTATTCTTATTCTTAATATAATATAATATAATATAATATAATATAATATAATATAATATAATATAATATAATATAATATAATATAATCCTTCTATATAAAAGCGGTCGGGATTGTCCTTCTGTCCCGTGAGTGCTACGCAGGCACGGTGTTTCACACACACCCCGTCCATTTTGCAATGCACGATGGGATTTGTAGTTTCGTTTTTCCAGGTAAAAGATGATTTTCTACTCCAGACTGTGCGATATCTTCTTCTTCTTTCTTACTATATAAAAGCGGTCGGGATTGTCCTTCCGTCCCGTGAGTGGAAAGCGTAGCGGTATTCCGCTTATCACAGACTTACTACTTGCAGCTTGCGGTACGAAGCGACATGATGTGAGCAGAGTTCTGGTGCTCCCATCGTTCCCTTGCTTTTGTGCGCGATGCGCTGGAAAAATAGACAAAATTATGTCTCTGGAAATAATTAATGTTGATGGAGTACAAATGCCTCACCGCATAGTAAATATCGGGGGGGTTCAAAAGGGCGACCTCAATATAGAAAAAAAGTTTAAATTTCATCACAAAAATAACAGAAACTACAAGTATTAAAGTAATACCGCTCAAATGCAATATAACCAAATTAATGAGTTTGTATAAAATATCAAATTGATCTACATATTGAATTGCCTTAAACAGTGGTCAACTTAAAAGTCGGTCGCCTTAAAAGGCGGGTCAGCCTAGTATAATATAATATAATATAATACAGGGGCTGCGGTGGGTTGGCACCCTGCCTGGGATTGGTTCCTGCCTTGTGCCCTGTGTTGGCTGGGATTGGCTCCAGCAGACCCCCGTGACCCTGTGTTCGGATTCAGCGGGTTGGAAAATGGATGGATGGATAATACAGGGGCAGTCAAAAAGTTCCTGGAATTGTGACATGGTGGGAGAGTGAGAGATCAGATTACGCACACATTGTTGTGGAGGGGAGTGCAATACATCTGCAGATTAGTTACAGCAGGTCTGGATTGGTTTCTGGCTTGTAGTATTGTTTTTTGTTTATCGTTACCATTTCAGGTAGACATGTGCATAGTCATTTGGCACAATGTCGCAGTTTGAACAACGTGCTAAAATCAAATTCATGTGCATACTGGGGAAATCAGCTTCGGATACGCGAGTGGCACTGCAGCAAGTCCTCAATTTGCACATGAACTTCAATGGTAATTAAAACAATATGAAAAGTAAAAAAAACTAACAATGATAACATAAAATGAATTTGTCCACTGGTCTTTGCTGTAAATTTGCTTTCTGTATGATTCCAATAATTTTGATCATTTTTATCGTCGTTGAATTTCTGTATTTCCTGTTCAAATACAGGAGAGAAACGCGAGGTGTGACAGCGACAAGCCTCACCTCATCTTGGACTGCCCTCTCCCTCACACACTGGGCTGATGCCTGCAGTTGGCGCGTGCCTGTTGCTATCTCTCTGTATGTCGACAATCTATTGTTTGCAGACACGTTTATTATACACCCTGACTTTCCACAGTCTGGCTAATAACCTTTAATGAATGTGTGTGAAATATTTAGTCTTACTGATCAGACGTAAAACCACAGTGAAAAGGCACAAGGTAAGACAGACACTACCGTGCCGCACCTGAGCCCAACAGGTGCTCGTTGCTGCTGTTCTTCTACTCAGAGGCTCTGGGAGCCAATAAGTTGTCAATATCAGAAAGTCAAGTGCACTGCAGCGGTCCGTTTATTTTTATTTTTTGTTCCAACTGACTGCCAAAATAGAAGATTTAAACTTTTAAAACTAAAGGAAAATAAGGAGGACTTTTACAAGAAATTGATAGAGATTTTCATGAATAAGGATAGGCGCATGGACTTCATTTACAAATAAAGGTTAGACCATAAACGGTTTTCAGTTTTATAAAAAATGGGATCAGACCAAGCGTAAGAAATTTTAATAAGGTCCCGCCCTCGACCGGAAGTGGTTACCTGTTCACGACAGACTTTTCTTTCTGCCATATTGGTTTATCTACAGCATGTTTGTTTGTTTGTTTCAGTTGTTAAACCTTGTGAATTAGCGCATTTCCAGAGGTTCCTGACACCCCTCTTTTACACTAAGAAATAAAATAATCCAATATTTACAAACTAAATCTTGACCTTAAATAAAATATTATTTTGTTTTTCTTCTTATCCTTTTTTTAAACAGTCTGTATTAAAATTAATTAAAGCATAAGAATTAAAAGCTTTTAAAAACAACTAACTATTTCAATTAAAGTAAAAATTGAAATACGTTTTTTTTTGTACACCACTCTATACTTTCATTTGTATTGAATGAGTATGAATTGTGAAATTGCAAGACAAATTTAGAACACATGGAGAGTGCAGAGCAAATGCGCTCTCTCCGTTCTCTCTCGCCGCTATAAATGTGACATTTTTTCTTAGCCAAATATGTGCTTTACCTATGTGTGTGTAAAGAATGCTGATGAGATATGAAACATAACCAGTAATCCATGTGTATGCTGCCAGTTGAATAGTGAATAAGCTACTCTTTTGGGTTCATATATTTGTAAATCAGACTCTGAAGGAGTCAGTGCCTTCCTCACCAACCATGAACCTCACCGCACATCACAGGTTCTCAGTGGGATTAAGATCTGAGAAGTTTCCTGGCCACAGGTCCAAACTTTCAACGCTATGATTTCCGAGTCACTTTGTTATTACTTCTGCCTTGTGACATGTTGGCTCCATCATGTTAGAAAATACACAGATCCTCACCAAGTTGCGCCCATATTGTTGGGAGAAGTTGCTTTCGGAGGACGTTTAGATACCATGCTTTATTTATGACAGTGTTCTTGGGCAGATCTGTGAGTGGGCCCACTGCCTTGGATGAGAAGCAACCCCACACATGGATTGTCTTATAATGTTTCACTGTTGGCACAGTGACACAGGACTCATGGTAGCGTTCGCCTTTTCCTTTTCCAGACAATCGATTTTTCCAGATGTTCCAGTTGGAAGAAGGATTCATCCGAAAAAGTAACTGTGCACCAGGCTTCTTTGCTGCCCTTCTTGACTCAAAGTTGTCCAAAAGTCTTCTCCTCACTGTCTGTCCAGATGCACTCACACCCACCTGCTGCAAATACCAAGGAAGCCATGCCCTGGTGGCAACATGATTCTGTAGTTGACTGCTCAGGAGGAGATGGTCCTGGCACTTTCTGGACACTTTTAGCTGACTTTTTGTATCAGGGGTAAAATAAGTGAATACGGGTTTTTGTGATAAAATTAACTCTTTATGCTATTAAAGCTCTTTGCAATAAATTAATATGCATCTGATCACTCTGCACAATAATATAAAAACAATGTGAACTGCCACCACAGAAACTGAAGCCACACATTTTGCAGAACGCAAAATTTGTGTCACTGCCAAAACTTTTGGCCACTACTGTAGTTCAGGTCTTCCTTTCCTATTGATTTTTCGGTGAAGTTTGCAAACATTTCCGTGATTTTGCCAAACTCAAGGTAAAGTGAATTCAGCGGGGTTTCTCTCATGACTTTTTATCACATATCTGTAGGCAGTTTTCAACTGCGAACAAGCGACATTAGTCACCATGGGAATTTAGAATAGTCAATTAACTTAAAATATGCCACTTGGAGATAGAAGGTAAAAAATTGGTGTGCCTGGAGACATTAAGGTATACGGAGAATGTGCGTATTCCATCCAGATAATAACCCTTTGACCGAGGACGCTGCATCCCTGAGGTGGCACCACTAAACGGTGCTCCACCTTGTGGCCCTACACAAAAAACGCCAATCCAAATTCCTTTACTGGCAGAGCCTGCAACTTTCTCATGCATCCCAGCAGTCTGTGAAACATAAAGAGCAGAGAGACTTTTGGCTTTTTGGCTAAAACAGCACAATTTGCAATGTAACTTTAAACCCACAAATGAACTTTGCAATGTAGAGCTTACCTTTGTAATTCAAATGGCTCTTTACCCGAACCGCATGTGGTACAATAATAAGAAAAGGAAAATAATCTTGTGGCCGCTCTGAAGTGTAAGAACTGTGCCATCCCAACTACTTTGGCAGCAGTCTGGAACAGCTTTATGAAATTAGTGGTAAGATCAAATCCAAAAGAAATTTAAAAATAAATAAATGCTCGAGGAAGGGAGTTAAAAATATGGCACTCCAGAAATTGAAGGAAACCAAAATTAGCTGCCCGGTGAGTGAGGAATGAAGACGTGTCTGCTTACCTTGGGGCACTGGTTCCTGTGCTGTAGTTCTATTATGGGGCTTTACTCTTCATCTCGAGTTAGGATTAAACATGGGAGCCTGTGTTGGTTTAGCCGTGGGGACTAACAACTACTATAATTGCATGATTACCTCCATTTGACTAACTGGCATTTCAGAAAAAAATAAATAAATAGAAACAGGGATTTGTCTAACACTCCCGTCGACACCGTAATGTACTAAAGCTAGTTATCACAATGAAGGAGAAGGGTGAATTACACAAAAGAACAAGGTAAGGCGTCCATGTGCACTTCTTTGAAATTGGAACTGGTGCCTTTTCTTCATAAACTCTGCTGCATCACAATTCACACTAGTGATTATATTCAGAAATTGCTAAAGTTCCATGGGTTCAATTCCAGAGTCACTTGTTCACATGAATGTCCTGGGGAGCACAAGATGTTCCAGGCAGTTTCAGGTCAAAGTTGCATGGTAAACCAACTCTGGATGGGGTGTCAGTCCACCCAAACTTGCACTCACACGGTCAAAGGGCCAATTTGGGGTCAACACTAAACCTGATGTGCACATCTCTGGCAATGTGGAAGGGAACCATGAAGACCTGGAGAAAAACCTGCACACACCAGGAATTTCACAATTACTTCAAGAAATACTGCATCTCCTTCTTCATCTACAGTAGCTGGGAAGTGATGGATACTCAGAAAGGAAAAGTTAATTAAAAATGTGTTGGAATATTAATAAAGGCAGAATTGTGCACTGACTTCAAAACACAGGGCTGTGAGGAGGAGTGTAATGTCTACAGGGCAGACTTCAAAGGAGATGACCTGAACATTATACAGAGCCCTTCTATCTATCTATCTATCTATCTATCTATCTATCTATCTATCTATCTATCTATCTATCTATCTATCTATCTATCTATCTACGATATAGTACCTTTCATATCTATCTATCTATCTATCATGACAGCTGCTGCAGGGGGACCCAGCAGCTCTTCAGAAACCCCCTCTTAAACAACATTTCAATGGGAAAGAAACACACTCTTACACATCCTCTTTACAGGATCAACTGCCGGCTTGCTGCCTTGTCACGAGACATGCTCCTCACACGGGGCTTCAAACATTTGAAAGATTGAGCCTTGGCCATCCTGATGTCTAACTCTCCTGTCTCTCTTTTCCCAGACTCCTTCTGCTCTGGCCACTGCTTCCTAGCCACTGTACCCCCTTGTTGAAGAAGACTTTGTGTTCTTTGGAGTATTAGTCGTGGCCGATGCATCAAGTTTGATTGCTGTTCCTTGTGAGGCCGGATCATCTCTAAAAAAGACTTGTGTTTGTAACTGTCTGAACAGAAATAAAGTTTCCATTCCTTGAAAAACCTGCTAATCTCCCCTGTGCAACTTTGTGACACAAGCTTGACAATATTCATTATATAGTATATCTATCTATCTATCTATCTATCTATCTATCTATCTATCTATCTAT
>JANRMT010027041.1:23597850-23632273 GCA_026402145.1 Polypterus bichir lapradei
TATCTATCTATCTATCTATCTATCTATCTATCTATCTATCTATCTATCTATCTATCTATCTATCTATCTATCTATCTATCATATAGTGCCTTCCACACTGTCATCTATCTATCTATCTATCTATCTGTCTGTCTGTCTGTTATGTAGTGCCTTTCATATCTATCTATCTATCTATCTATCTGTTATATAGTGCCTTTCATATCTATCTATCTATTATATAGTGCCTTTCATATCTACCTATCTATTTATCTATCTATCTATTATATAGTGCCTTTCATATCTATCTGTCTATCTATCTATTTATCTATCTATAAGAACATCACAAATTTGACAAATGAGGGGACGCCATTCAGTCCATTTGTCACACATTTGTGTAGCTAAGAGCTAGGCTGTCCCAATATCTCATCCTAATTCTTCACAATGGTTGTCATGGGTTTCTTTTTCAACTCCATGTCTTGGTAGTTCCCAGAACTACTCCTTGTGTAAGAGTCCCCTGTGCATCATTAATATCATAAATGCAAAGATTTTATCAATAGAACAACTAAGACACATGGCTGATGACTCAACCAAATATTTACATGTGACAGTAAAGGAGTGCATTGATTTTTTTTAATGAACTTCTTTGTAATGCTAATTGTAAGGCAGACACATGTGGAAGTAACGCACATAAATATTTCCAGACAGGTCTAAACACTTTTCTTCTTGTGTCAATGTCACAACTTTTGCTGAAAGCGAAATGCAATTTGTTTTGTGATTTGAAATATCATGTTTCAATGCAAATTCAGTTTTTGGCTCATCACTACCAAGCATCAACCCCAGATGGGCTGCCAGTCCGTCATATTAGCCAGTCATTTAGACAGCACACTACCTGTGCCAATTTTAGGCTCACTAATTAACTTAATGTACTTGGCTTTGAGATGTTGGAAGAAAATCATAATGGGGGGGGGGGGGGGGACATGCAAACTCCAGACAGAGAGCACAGACAGAGAGATTCCGACTCAGGATGCTGGACTTGTGAAGTGGCTGAGCCGACCACTGCAACACAATCCGGACAAGAATATAAACAACAAGCTGGTGAAATTTGCAGATGATGCCAAAGTAGGTGGAAGGGTAAATAATCAAGAAATCAGCTTAATCTCATCACAGAGGGACTTGGACAGCTTACAGAATTTGAGCATATTTGTGGCAGATGAAATGTAATCTCAGTAAATGTAAAGTATTATGTGTAGGCAGTAAAAATGATAGGTTGGGAATTCTGAAACTTAAAAGTACAAAGGACCTTGGAGTATTAGTGGGTTTGTCATTATTAACTTCTAAATAGTGTACAGATCAAAAAAGCTAATACGTTATTAGTTTATACATCATGATGTGTGGAGTACAAGACAAAGGAGGCTATGCTTAAGTTGTATAACGTGCTGATAAGGCCACACCTGGAGCACTGTGTTCAGTTTTGGTCTCCGTATTGCAAAAAAGACATAGCAGGACTAGAGACAGTTCAGAGAAGATAGACTAGGCTGATTCTGAGACTAATAAGAGAGATTGAAGGAGCTGAACATTTTCAATTGAAGCAAATGGAGTGGGGACATCATGGTGGCACAGTGGTAGCATTGCTGCCTCACGGTAAGGAGACCTGGGTTCGCTTCCCGGGTCCTCCGTGCGTGGAGTTTACATGTTCTCCCCGTGTCTGCATGGCTTTCCTCCCAAAGTCCAAAGACATGCAGGTTAGGTGCATTGGCGATTCTAAATTGTCCCTAGTGTGTGTTTGTGTGTGTGTGTCTCCTGCAGTCGGCTTGCACCCTGCCTGGGGTTTGTTCCTGCCTTGCGCCCTGTACTGTCTGAGATTGGCTCCAGCAGACCCCTGTGACCCTGTGTTAGGATATAGCAAGTTGGAGTATGACTGACTGGCTGACAAATGGAGTGGAGGCTCTGAGGCTAAGGATCTGTGTTGGTACGTGGAAGATCGCCGGTTCAAATCCCGTCACTGCCAGAAGGGATCCTATTCCATTGGGCCCTTAAACAAGGCCCTTAACCTGAAAATTGCTCCAATGGCTGATCTTGTGCTCTGACTCCTAAAGTTCATGTGAAAAGACAATTTCCCTCAGGGATTACCAAAGTATACCAAATCAAAAAAATAGGGAACATGACTGAAGAGTTTAAAATTATGAAAGAAAGTAGATTCTTGTTGCTACTTTAAAATAAATTCTTGGGTGGAAACCTGTTAAGTGCAGATTTCTCAGAATGTTAGGAAGTTTTCCTCATGCAAAAAACATTAAGACATGGAATAAGTTAACAAGTAGTGTGGCAGAAAGGAGGACTTCAGGGACCTTCAATCCTCGACTTGATGTTATTTTGAAGAAAGGATCAGTGAGATTTGTTGAGCTGGATGGCCTGTTCTCATCCAAATTTTCATAATCTTCTAAAACCCTATTGTGAATTTTACTGTACCATATGAATCAATGTTTCCTGCTAATACGGCACACGAGACCTTTGATGTCTTATTTAGTTAATAACTTATTAAAAATGCATATTACGTTCCTTGCAGTCGTTGTATATTGAGATCAGGGACATGCCTCACTTATCATCATGAAAAATAAAAAAAAACTAATAATGATAACATAAAATAAATTTTCCCACTGGTCTGTGCTGTAATTGTTTTTCTGTATGATTCCAATAATTCTGATAATCCTCATAGTCAAAATCACTGAATTGGCACATTTCCTGTTCAAATACTGGGGAGAAACACGAGGTGCGGCAGCGACGAGCCTCACCTCACCTCGGACTGCACTCTCCCTCATACACTGGGCTGATGCCTGCAGTTGGCACACGCCTGTTACTATCTCTCTGTATGTCACCAATATAATGTTTGCAGACACGTTTATTACACACTGTGACTTTCCACAGTCTGGCTGATATCTTTAATGAATGTGTGTGACGTATTTAGTCTTGCTGATCGGACATAAAACTACAGTGAAAAGGCACAAGGTGAGGCAGACAGTACATTGCCACCCTGAAGGGGGCGCATGTGAGTCCAACAGGTGCTCGTTGCTGTTGTTCTACACAGAGGCACCAATAAGTTAACGATATCAGAAGGTAAAGTGCATTGCAGTGGTCCGCTTATTTTTATTTTTTGTTCCGATTGACTGTCAAAATGGAAGATTAAAACTAAAGGAAAATAAGGAGGACTTTTACAAGAAAGTGACTGAGATTTTCGTAGAGAAGGATAGGCACATGGACTTCATTTACAAATAAAGGTATTTTTTGAATTTTATAAAAAATGGGATCAGACTAAGAAAAAAACAATCCAATATTTAAAAACTAAATCTTGACCTTAAATAAAATATTGAATATTAAATATTGAATACTGAATATTAAAACTGATTAAAGCATCAGAATTAAAAGCTTATAAAAACAACTAAATATTTCAATTAAGGTCAAAATTGAAATCCATTTTTTGTCCTGTACATCACTCTATACTTTCATTTGTATTAAATGAGTATGAATTGTGAAATTGCAAAACAAATTTAGAACACATAGAGGGTGAGGAGCAAATGCGCTCTCTCCGCTATAAATGTGACATTCTTTCTTAACCAAATATGTGCCTTACCAATGTGTGTCTAAAGAATGCTGATGAGTTATGAAACATAACTGATAGTTACTGTGCATGCTGTCAATTGAATAGAAAATAAGCTGCTCTTTTGGGTTCATATATTTGTAAATTTGACTGAGGAGTCAGTGCCTTCCTCACCAGCCATGAACCTCACTGCACGTCACTCATTGAGTTGGCAGACCTTTCTGAAATGTACTCTACCCCTCATTTCTGTCACTGGCTCGGGCACATAATAGTAATATATCAGTATGTGACCTGTAAACCTTTCCATGACTTCAAAACTAAGACAAAATAAACCTAATTAGGTTAGTTCTTTGATGGAAGTGGAACCTCATTTCAAATATTTGTATAATTTGGCAAAAAACACATGGCGCTATGTGTAATTTTGCTCTCACGTTCTGACGAGCCGTTTAGCGGTTTCTTTAATTTCATAGACAGCATCAAGGAAGATTAGGAGTAAAAAGTATTTCCTCTATAAATTCTCTACCCTGCAGGCATTTTTTTTTGTTTATTCAGAAAGAATATTTCAAAATATTTATCAAATTATAATAACCTCCATCTGTTATTCAATAATTTACCGGCACTTTTTTCTTCCATCTGCTCATTTCGCTTTCCCCTTTCAAGTGACATCTCCTAACACTTGAATCCACAAGAAAAACAAGGGTGATATTTTTGTGATTTTGTTGTATCTATCATATGTACATGACAATAGAATTTAAAAAATAAAGTACCCCCAAATTATAAAAGACACTGTCTTGTGCTTTTTCAATACTAAAGGGCTTTAGAAAAGCATTTAACACAATCCTGCACCTTGATCAGAAGCTCAGAGTGTGCGTCAGACAGACAGTAAAATCAGCGTAATGATAAGAGAGAAGACTTTGCTGGGGAAAATTTTCCCCCTTGGCCTGGCCTTGTCTAATATACAGTGCCCTGTGAAAGTATTCATTCCCCTTGGTGTTTGTCCTGTTTGTCGCATTATAACCTGGAGTTCAATTGGATTTTTGGGGCAGCATAATCTTATTTACGAGAATTCGTCACACATTCACTAAATTTGATATGCCCAGCGATTTTCCACCATTTAATTTGAAATGGTTCAGCAATGAGACCAGCAACTGTAGTCGGCAAGGCCAACATACCCTATTGACTGCAAGTTGCCTAATGCAAGATCAGCTTTGAAAGATCTAGCAAATTCAAGGCTTCTTGTTGCTTTGACAAAGATACAAGTGTGTGCAGGCTTCTACAACATTGGTGCAATGTTATCAGACTTCATGCGCCGGCCAGCTCTTGTGGCTAACAATGGCAGGGCTATCATCAACAACATGGCAGCATTCATGAAAAGTAATGATAGGAACATCTAACAACAAGAAGGACAATACTAATAACTCCACATATTTAATAAAATGGATTAGGACAGGTTGAAATATTGTCTTAACAGTGAAACTATAAAAGAAATTGAACACAGTGAAGCCAGACCTATAGAAACAGGATCCTGACACATGACTTGATCTTACATCATTTTGAGCAATGAAGGTCTGCTTGCACTTCCCCTTATACTCCACTAGATGTCCTTGAATATTTGATTCATTATTCAATTGAAAAAAAAAATGATCTGCTGGGCGAATTCAGCTGACAACTTTCAGAGTCTGGAAGACCTGCCTTAAGGCTCCTTGTATCCTTCTGAAATTTAAGAATGATGATCAGTATGCCCCAGGACTTAAGGACATGTCCTACTCTGTACTGGTGCCGATATTTAAGAATAAGGGGAATGTGCAGAGCTGTAGTAACTACAGGGGGGTAAAATTGATGAGCCACAGCATGAAGTTATGGGAAAGAGTAGTGGAAGCTCGGTTAAGAAGTGAGGTGATAATTAGTGACTAGCAGGATGGTTTCATGCCAAGAAAGAGCACTGCAAATGTGATGTTTGCTCTGAGGATGTTGATGAAGATGTATAGAAAAGGCCAGAAGGAGTTGCATTATGTCTTTCTGGACCTGGAGAAAGCATATGACAGGGTGCCTTGAGAGGAGTTGTGGTATTGTATGAGGAAGTCGGGAGTGGCAGAGAAGTACATAAGAGTTGTACAGGATATGTACAAGGGAAGTGTGACCGTGGTGAGGTCTGCAGTAGGAGTGACGGATGCATTCAGTGTGGAGGTGGGATTACATCAGGGATCGGCTCTGAGCCCTTTCTTATTTGCAATGGTGATGGACAGGTTGACAGATGAGATTAGACAGGAGTCCCCGTGGACTGTGATGTTTGCTGATGTCATTGTGATCTGTAGCGATAGTAGGGAGCAGGTTGAGGAGACCCTGGTAAAGTGGAAATATGCTATAGAGAGGAGAGGAATGAAGGTCAGTAGGATCACCAAGACAGAATACATGTGTGTAAATGAGAGGGAGGTCAGTTGAATGGTGAGGATGCAGGGAGTAGAATTGGCAATGGTGGATGAGTTTAAATACTTGGGATCAACAGTACAGAGTAACGGGGATTGTGGAAGAGAAGGTGAACAACAAAGTGCAGGCAGAGTGGAGTGGGTGGAGAAGAGTGTCAGGAGTGATTTGTGACAGACAGGTATCAGCAAGAGTGAAAGGGAAGGTCTACAGGATGGTAGTGAGACCAGCTATGTTATATGGGTTGGAGACGGTGGCATTGACCAGAAAGCAGGAGACAGAGCTGGAGGTGGCAGAGTTAAAGATGCTGACATTTGCATTGGGTGTGATGAGGATGGACAGGTTTAGAAATGAGGACATTAGAGGGTCAGCTCAGGTTGGACAGTTGGGTGACAAAGTCAGAGAGGTGAGATTGCATTGGTTTGGACATGTGCAGAGGGGAGATGCTGGGTATATTGGGAGAAGGATGTTAAGGATAGAGCTGCCAGGAAAGAGGAAGAGAGGAAGGCCTAAGAAAAGATTTATGGATGTGGTGAGAGAGGACATGCAGTTGGTGGGTGTAACAGAGCAAGAGGCAGAGGATAGAAAGATATGGAAGAAGATAATCCACTGTGGCAACACCTAATGAGAGCAGCCGAAAGAAGAAGAAGAAGCCTAGAGCAGAGGAGACTGACGAGGGACCAAATCCATGTCTTCATATTTCTCAAAGGGTCTGCATACTTATATGAATGAGAGATTTCAACATTTGTGTTGCAAAAAAATTACCTAGAAATGCTTTGAAACCACTTTCATTTTTTTTTGTCCATCACCTACTTATTCATTGATATGAGAAAACCTCCATATATCATACACCATTAGACTTATCTTGATGTCTAGTGTGGCAGGGTATGGGAATGAAAGTTCTGCTAACAGGAAGAAATTTTGGGTCACCAAACGGGTTGTCCCTTTTATTGTCTGAGGGCAAAGCAAACTAACAGAAAAAGAAAAGTTGCTCTTCAGTGTATGTCCTGTATGTGGGAATTCTGGGAAAATAAAACACTAGTAGGCTTTTACTCACTGCTAGTGGAGCTCCATCCAGCGGGTTGTTTGAACCAGTAATGATGCCTCTCTTTCCAGAATGCCCAGGGTTTTATTTATTATATGTATATATATTTTTGGTGATTTTTAATCCTTTATTCACCATATACATTTTCTTGTATTTGGAATTTTGACATTTTTCTCATACTCCAACTTACTCTCCAGAGTATTTTGGGGTCAGAGCGCAGGGGTAGCTATTTGTACAAGCGCCTCTGCTTATGACGGCTGGGCCAGAATGGGCGGGGGTCATTGTTAGTGGCAGTGCCGCCTCTCATCTCGGAGGATTAATAACATACCTCGAATGAGCCTGTGAAGAACCTGTCAGACATGCATGAGTGGCACTAGTTATGCAAGATGTTGAGCTTTTTGGGGTTCAATCCCTAAGTTTAGCTCTATAGACCTGAAAGACTCTTATGTTTTTAGATCATTTTGTGATTCTGATATCATAAAATAACAAAAATGGATGAGGCCTGGCCAGCCCTAATACAGTTCGCACCCAGGCAAGCTTGTCTCTATGCAACTGTGAGGTTTCAGGCCAGATTAGATCCCAAACAGGATTTTTAAAGTAAAAAATAATAGCAAAGAGTCTTAATGCAAAATATAAATCAAAATTTTAAGACAAAAGCAAAATGAGAGAGAAAAAAGGAAATCCAAAGGCAAATAGCAAAAGCAAACTTACACCAACACTCCATTAAAGCACATTCAGTGAATGGGGGGGACTTCTGGGCTCAATTGTGATGGACAGTCAGCCCCATCTCATGGAGAACCACCCACGGGGAACACAAAGAGATTTAAAGAGAAAGGACATAAGCAATTTTAAACATAACAAAAACAATAATACATTACACATATGGACTAAATGATAACAAAACAGAACAATATTAACAGAAATAACCATAGAAAAAAAATTCAGACTGAAAAAGAGAAAGATAAGGAAGAATAACATAAACCAGGAAAGGAACCCAAGCTAAATCATGACACATATTTTATGCAGAAAATTACACACTGATAATAAAAAGTAAACCAATAGGTGTCTTCAGCAAAAATGATCAGAAGGACTTGAAGGTGTGCATGCCACATCAACCAACTCCAGGGGTAGAGCCCCAAAAGGGATACGAGGGGTCAGAGCAAAGTTTTGAAAAAAATGGGGATCGGCAATATTGGTATGTGGAGTGTTATTTTATGCTATTTCGAGGTTACTGATCACAAATATGGTAGCATTTTTGATATTTGATTCTTTACTGGTGGTCCTAGCCCTCTAAGAGACACACCCAGAAGATTACAAATGGCACTGTTTATCATTTTAGACCATTTTATGAATATAAATATGATATTACTTTTGATTTTTGATCCTTTCCTAGGAGTCTAGCCCTCTATGGACCTCTATCAGAGTGTGAAAAATGACAAATTTATATTTCAATCAATAATGTTTACACTTTAAACCTTTAAATCGAAGAACATATTTTAATATTTTATTAGTTGGTGCAACTATTCTTACTTATTATGTACTTCTACCTCATGACATAAATCATCACATTTCTTATGAACAACCTAAATTAGGACAGAAAATTCAGACATTTTGCTCTGAGATTGTTCTTTTTACTTTCTTGCATGCAAGGTATAAGGAAAGTATTGTAATCGTTCAAAAACGAGACCTCAAGATTATGATGAATCTCAACATTTTAGAACTCCCTGAGTCTGATTTACTTTCCCATAGGAAAATTGAATTTCGAGATTTTGATGAATCTCGAAGTTTTAGACCTCCCGGAGTCCAAAAATACCATTTTTGGAATTATGTCTGTGTGTCTGTCTGTGTGTATATAAACATGATAACTTGAGTACTCTTTCACTTAGGTCAACCAAATTTTGCATACAAGTAGGTACAAAATGTAGATTTTTATCAACTTTTGGGATTTTCCACTAACCAGAAGTGGTACTTTTCATTCATGCAGCTGCAGAGTCCGATTTATTCAACTTTACTTTTATAATAATTGTTCAATATATTATTAATTTGATTTGATTTGTTGTTGATGGTTCTTTAATGTATATAATATAAAAATATATTCATTGTCTTGCGGTTTACTCCTCATACGACGTATATCCATCCCCATATCTGAGTATACAAGAAAGTCGAGGGGAGACCAATCACGATTTTTTAAACTAGAGAAATTTCTATGGATTGATTGTCTCTAAGTAAAAACTAATTGAGGCAAGTTATCAATAATAAAAGCTGAAACAGAAAAAGTCAAAAATTTTATAAAACTAGCCTGATAGTAAGCTGAAAATGCAATGGCTGGTTAAAGTGCTACAGCAACAATAAAATAATCTAATAAAATAACTTTGTTAAATAGGAAAAAAGTAAAACAAAATAATAAGGAACTGAGCATAGAAACAAGGTAATTGGAAAATTTCTAGTTAATAACTATTAAACAACGTCAAAGCATTGAGGCACCACCCTGGTGACCCTGTATAACTGATATAAGAAATCAAGGAAAAATGCACAACAAGCTGCAGGTAACAGCTTTCAGAGGGGAGCTCAGCACTGAACTGAACTCAAAATGGCTGAACTTCAAGTCAAATGTGTTTCAGGCATAAAGGGGCGGGTCCAAGAGGGCGGGTAACGGAAGTGATGTCGGTGGTGGAATGGCCGTCAATCTTCCGTTCTACAGAAGGAGGAGGAGAGAAGCCATTGGAACACAGCGGCAGCCCTTGGCTTGGTGGGTAATTACTATCACCAGAGCCCACACTTAAGTCGTCTCCCATGCGCATGTGCGTGACAAAACTTAGCCAAAGCCTTGACAAATCCAGAATCATTAACAAAAGGTCAGAAAAGGAAGTTCAAACTCAGGAAATTTAACACGATTATGTTTAATTGTTTGTGGAACTAATAAGAGCCAAGACTAGAGACCAAAGCCTACTATAACATTAATAAAAAATAAACTTACTGAAAGTCAAAACCTGAGCATTGAAACTGTAAGAATAAGGAGACCATGTCTGAGTGTAGGGGAGCAATCGGCAAGGCACAAGTCCTCCATGCCTCAGCAAAACACAAAGGCTGCACAGCGTCTTATATAGAGCCTCAGGTGGCTGCCATAAGTGGCGACATACCTGACGACTTGATGGTAATCAGATGCCCCTTGAATATCATTGCAAAAAGAAGTAGGGGGAACAAATTAACATTTAAAGAGGAAAAAATTAGGAAAGGAATGACGTGAAGCTTCAAAACTAAGACGTATCGGATGTTTCACGTTTATGCTCATCACATGTGTGGATTAGTCTATCATGGTCTAGTGAGGGTAACCTTAACTGATGAGTATGACTAGATATCACGTCAATTCTTACCTAATGATGAGGCAAAAAAACGGTGTGAATCTCTTGCAAAAGTGGAACTGTATTCATTTCAAAAATGACGGAAGTGTAACTCTTTTTTCGACTTCATGTGAACTCTAACGCCATAGATGAATCATGAGATGTTTGTGGCAAGAGACAATGCGGAAAAACATGCAAATGAGTTGCAGGATGGGATTCTATCTGCACAACCCATCATGATGTCTGCTGGTGACTGCTCACTATTGCTGATTGAAGAGCAATGGGCTGAACCTGACTGTTATAGACTAAGTTTTTCTTGATGACCTTAGATGACAGGACTCTATTTGTGTCACAGATTACGATGTCTGCAACTTACTGCTTGTCAGTGACAACTGAGTATGAATACGAAGGCTGATTATGAGTAGTGGGTCATCTAAAGAAATAAGTGCTACTTGATGACTGCCAGATTATTCACATGGAGACATAATGAAGAACAGCTAGTCTTGTAGTCTGAGGTGTCATTGTGAGTCTACTGACTGTGAGAGTCTCCCTTCTTCATGGAGGGTTCACTCCATTTGAACCCCATCACTCAGAATCTCATGCTCCGCAGCAAGACACTTCTCAGTGCACATCTGCTTTGAACTAGTTGTCCACTACTGGACTCTCAGGACACAAACTCAGGTCAGCACCACACAAGGAATATGGAAAACAATCATCATGGCCGATCGGCTCAAGAGACTAATCAGGTTCTAACTGTGAGGGTTGGTGCCTCTTCTTTGTAATTGAAGTGTTTAATCTGCACACTGCTTTAGTAATTCAAACCTTTTTATCTATGTAAGCACTCTGGTAATGTTTTCAGTGAAAGGCACTATATAAGGACAAATGAAAATACTTTGAAAATATAAAACGATTTAATGACTGATCAACCACTAAGTATGGACGTCATCAAACAAATATGAAAACTATTTTTATTAACTGTAGCTCCATTAAGCTGAAAAAGATGTCAACTTCACCCACGGCCGCCCTTTCAGCATTCTCTTTATGTATTGTATACTTGTAAATACATTACGGTTTCCTCGGCTCTGCTGTACTTTGCGTCCCATTTTGTTAAAAGGCAGTGCCTTGGCCTCCCACCTTTCATATCTGCCTGCCAGGTGACACATTATTGCTTCCGTTTTCACTCAATGCTAATGACGCCTTTGCCTCCCACTGATGATAGCTGCTCCATCCCGTCTTTGTGTAGCCAAGGCCGGTGTCCCTTTAGCAAACACATCTGACTGTCCTCGACACTTTATTAAAAGTTATTAGTGCGGATGCTGAATGAAGCCATTGTGGAGATGTGCTATTGAAAAGCCTCGTGGTACATGTGGCCTGCCATACAGGGGCTAATGTGTTCTCTCCATCTGTAAAGAAAAAAACTGCAGTTTTAAGGTTACATAATAATTTTAATATTAATAATAAAATTTAATCTTTCATTATTAAAAAAACTAATAATATTAATAAAATAAAAAATAATAATCCATCTATCCATTATCCAACCGGCTATATCCTAACTACAGGAGCTGGAGCCAATCCCAGCCAACACAGGGCACAAGGCAGGAAAGAAACCCCGGGCAGGGTGCCAGCCCACCACAGGGCACACACACACACACACACACACACCAAGCACAAACTAGGGACAATTTAGAATCGCCAATGCACCTAACCTGCATGTCTTTGGACTGTCTGAGGAAACCGGAGTACCTGGAGAAAACCCACGCAGAAACGGGGAGAACATGCAAACTCCACACAGGGAGGACCCAGGAAGCGAACCTGGGTCTCCTAACTGCGAGGCAGCAGCGCTACCCACTGCACCACCATGCCAAAAATAATAACAGTAATAATAATAATACTTATTGATATTATTATGATTATTATTATATATGTTTATCACAGCCTGCGGTGGGTTGGCACCCTGCCCAGGATTGGATTCCTGCCTTGTGTCCTGTGTTGGCTGGGATTGGCTCCAGCAGACCCCCGTGACCCTGTGTTCGGATTCAGCGGGTTGGAAAATGGATGGATGGATGTTTATCACAGCAATTTCCTGGAGGCTGCTACTGTGTTAATGTCCTAATCAAAGACCTAAGGTTTGGCCAGCACTTTATGAAGAATATAAAGAGTTCCCATCAGTGCAAACCTCTGTATATCTTGGCCCTTGTGGTGTCATGGCAGCTCCCGCAGATTCTTTTTGAATGCTTTCTGGATGGTATTTATATAGAGCCCCAGCCCAGCCACCACAAGCACATCTCAAGTCTTGGTGCCCCACATCCTGCTGATCTCAATTCCCAAATTTTTATATTTGCTTTGCTTTCCAGCTTTATTGTGTAAAATGTTGTCATCTGGTACTGCTACATACTGTAGATCAGCAGGCATTGCTTCTCCTTCTTGCAATTGACCATCAAAATAAATAATGAAAACCTTTTACAGGTAGACTGAACATCACTAGTTTTCCCCACAATTCAGTCAGTCAATCAGTCAATCAGTCATTGTCCAACCCGCTTTATCCTAACACAGGGTCACAGGAGTCTGCTGGAGCCAATCCTAGCCAACGCAGGGTGCAAGACAGGAACAAATACCCGGGCAGGGTGCCAGTCCACCACAGGGCACACACACACATGCACAAACCCACACACTAGTAACAATTTAGGATTGCCAATGCACCTAACCTGCATGTCTTTGGACCTTGGGAGGAAACTGAAGCACCCGGAGGAAACCCACGCAGATACGGGCAGAACATGTAAACTCCACGCAGGGACCCCACAATTCAAAATTTTTTTAATCTAATATTCAAAGGTAATACAATACAACACACCAATTTTAGACATATACTCAGCAAAAAAAGAAACGTCCCTTTTTCAGGACTGTGTATTTCAACAATAATGTTTTAAAAATCCAAATAACTTTACAGATCTTCATTGTAAATTGTTTAAACAATGTTTTCCATGCATGTTCAATTAACCATAATCAATTAATTAACATGCACCTGTGGAATGGTCGTTAAGACCTTAACAGCTTACAGAAAGTAAGCATTTAAGGTCACAGTTCTAAAAACGCAGGACACTAAAGAGACTTGTCTACCGACTGTGAAAAACACCCAAAGAAAGATGCCCAGGGTCCCTGCTCATCTGCGTGAACGTGCATTAGGCATGCTGCAGGGAGGCATGAGGACTGCTGATGTGGCTAGGGCAATAAATTGCCATGTCCACACTGTGAGACGCCTAAGACAGCGCTACAGGGAGACAGGAAGGACAGCTGATCATCCTCGCAGTGGAAGACCACGTGTAACAACACCTGCACAGGATCGGTACATCCGAATATCACACCTGCGTGACAGGTACAGGATGGCCACAACAACTGCCCGAGTCACACCAGGAACACACAATCCCTCCATCAATGCTCAGACTGTCCGCAATAGGCTGAGAGAGGCTGGACTGAGGGCTTGCAGGCCTGTTGTAAGGCAGGTCCTTACCAGACATCACCAGCAACAACGGCGCCTATGGGCACAAACCCACCTTCGCTGGACCAGACAGGAGTGGCAAAAAGTGTGTGAGTTTCTGCATGACAGCAATGTCAGTGTTCTGCCATGGCCAGCGAAGAGCCCAGATCTCAATCCCATTGAGCACGTCTGGGACCTGTTGGATCGCAGGGTGAGGGCTAGGGCCATTCCCCCCAGAAATGTCCAGGAACTTGCAGGTGCCTTGGTGGAAGAGTGGGGTAACATCTCACAGCAAGAACTGACAAATCTGGTCCAGTCCATGAGGAGGAGATGCACTGCAGTACTTCAAGCAGCTGGTGGCCACACCAGATACTGACTGGTACTTTTGATTTTGAGCCTCCCTTCATTCAGGGACACATTGTGAAACATTTTTAGTTTATGTCTTATGGTGTTGACTCTTTTAGTGTTCATACAAATATTTACACATTAAGTCTACTGAAAGTAAAAACAGTTGAAAGTCAGGGGACGTTTCTTTTTTTGCTGAGTATATATATAATGTGGACTAGCAGGGGTGCACCAGCTGCCCCAATCCCGACACAGACAGACATGGGGCAGAAATGCAAACAGATGCTTTTATTTTTTCTTTGTTTTTCCTGTGGGAAATGCCTTGCCCCATTTCCCGCTGGTACAGCACAGTCACAAGCAAAGCAAACACAGTTCAGCCCAAAACCTTTTTCTTCTTCTTTCTTTTTCTGTCTCCTCCGCTCCTCCTGGCAAGCTTCATCATCTTTCACCTGATTCTGGCTCCCAGTGTAGTGGCTGCTGGCCCCTTTTATAAGGCACCTGGAAGTGCTTCAGGTGTTCGTTGAATGTCTTCCGGGAAGTGCCGTAACCCAGTGCTCCGCAGCAGCTGCAGTACCCCTTGGTGGCGCCAATGGATCCCAACAGGGTTGCACCAACTCCAACTCCCATGGAGCCCTGCAGGAGTCTGATGTGCCGCTGCAACCCCAGGGGGCTGCCACCTAGTGCAGAGGTGATGCTCTGGATACATCCCAACCCCAGTCCTTCCAGTGTAGAGGCATCCCGACCGGAGCCCTTGCTGTGTATGCCACACTATACATATATATCTGTATATATTTAAAATCCAACATCTGTCTGTCTGTCTGTCCACTTTTCATGGGAGAACTACTTAACGGAATTAGTTTGGGTTTTTTTGTATAATTTGCTTGAACATTCCAGTTGATTTTGCAACTTCTCTCATTGCACTAAGAATCATAGTTCGCTTGCAGGAGTCTTATATTCGCATTAATCTGAGACTGAGGCTGCGGGCTGAGGGGAGGGGGAAGCGTGACGTCAGGAGTAGGGAGCTGGGCGGGGCCCTCCTCACTGTCCTGTTTTGCTACTACATGGGCGGAGCCACAGGGGATGGCTAGTGTATATATACTACAAAAGGTTGGAGCATAGTATGGTTGTTTTACATACTACTGTATAGTGTATGCCCATTGGGCATTCTATCTAACCTCAATGATCTCAATCAGTCTATCATCAAGAGCTTGATGATGATGCTCATGTGGACCTCTGGCCTTCAATCCATCAATGTAGGGACTGCACGGTGCTTTGATCAGGTGTTGGTGGCACAGATCAGCAACACAGAAAAACAGAAACAAAACAGCAGAGAAAGTAGGGGTTAGTGGAGCCACCATGAATGATAATGATAATTATATGCATATACAGAATATCAGGGTTACACTAAAATGAAGCTATGAGAAAGTCATGTTAAAATAATGAGTTTTTAGCAGTTTTTTTAAAGTGCTCCACCGTATTAGCCTGCCAAATTTCTACCAGTAAGTTTTTCCAGATTTTAGGTGCATAACAGCAGAAGGCCGTCTTACCACTTCTTTTAGGTTTAACTCTTGGAATTTTAAGCAGACCCTCATTTGAAGAACTAAGGTTATGATTTGAAGTGTAATGTGAAATGCATTCTGAGATATAGGATGAAGCAGATTATTGAAGGCTTTGTGAACCATAAACAGTATTTTAAAGTCAATTCTAAATGGCACAGGTAACCAGTGTAGTGACATCAGAACTGGTGTGATGTGCTCGGATTTTCTTTTCCTAGTTAAGATTCTAGCAGCTGCATTCTGCACTCATTGTCTTTTTTAGGTGGTCCTGAGAGGAGTGTTGCAATAATATAGTCGACTGAAAACAAAAGCGTGAACTAATTTTTCAGCATCTTGCAATGTTATAAGGGGTCTAATTTTTGCTATACAGTGGAACCTCGGTTCACGACTATAATTCGTTCCAAAACTCTGGTCGTAAACCGAGTTGGTCGTGAGCCGAAGTAATTTCCCCCATAGGATTGTATGTAAATACAATTAATCCGTTCCAGACCGTACGAACTGTATGTAAATATATTTTTTTAAAGATTTTTAAGCACAAATATAGTTAATTATACGATAGAATGCACATCTAATAGTAAACTAAATGTAAAAACATTGAATAACACCAAGAAAACCTTGAACAACAGAGAAAACTAACATTGCAAGAGTTCGCGCTATAGCCTTATGACCTGATCGCTGTAAACACTTTTTTTTAATGAGTTTTAAGCACAGGGAAAAAAATGAACATTTGAAAAATCCGTAATTTAATAAACCACCAATGCACGCTATAAACCGATCGCTGTAAACAGAACTGAAAACAAAAACAAGCCTTTTCTACCTTATGCGTCCAGCCTTCCCTCTCTCGCTTGCTCGCTCTCTCTCTCTCTCTCTCTCTCTCTCTCTCGTGTGTGCGTGTGTCTCTTTCGCGAACCTGGAGCGCCTCCTGCTCCTGTGTGTGTGTGCCTCTGTCTGGCACGCCTTTGTGTGTGTGTGTGTGTGTGTGTGTGTGTGTGTGTGTGTGTGTGTGTGTGTGTGTGTGTGTGTGTGTGTGTGTGTGTGCCTGTGTCTCGCGCGTGTGTGTGTGTGTGTGTGTGCCTCTGTCTCGCACGCCTCTGTGTGTGTGTGTGTGTGTGTGTCGCTCTCTCTCTTGCTTGCTCGATTGCTGCACAGGAAATGCACAGGGAGAGACTGAACATGTACAAACCAAAAAGGAAACTGGCTTGTTCGTATACTGAGTGCGTGGTCGTGAACCGAGGCAAAAGTTTGGCGAACTTTTTGGTCGTAAACCGAGTTGTACATGTATCGAGACGTTCGTGAACCGAGGTTCCACTGTAGTCCTTAAAGTGAAAAAATGCTGTCCTAGTGATCGGACTAATATGTTATTTAAAATTCAGGTCAGAATCAATAACTACCCCCAAATTCTTTACCTCTGTCTTGACTTTTAAGCCTAATAGATCAAAGGTCACACTTGCTTTGCCTTACTTGATGACATATCAAAGGCATGCAGGTCTGCATGCGCCAATTGCTTTTCATATCCTCACTTTTCAGGAGGCATACAGTGCTTTTTCAATGAGCCATAAGAGTACAAACAAATTTGTCCACATCTATTATATTTGTAGGTGTTGTATTTTTTTTGTCAGCTCTCCATTTTGAGGAACCTGCTCTGGCTGAACCAACAAGGATCTGGCTGCATTGAGGTGAGTAACTTCTGGACTGGTTAGTCAAGGTCCTGGTCTGCTCTTTAGATTATGCTTGATAGCGTCACACTCCTTTTTTGTGGATCCCATTTCATAACAACACCAAATGAAATACAAATGTACATCTGAATGGAGCTAAGCAGAATGAATGAGTGTCAGTGCTGACCCACTCAATGGCCCCAAGGGGAAATTCTCACCTTCTCCAAAATAATATCACAGCACCTTGTGTTGTTTCATCATAGTGTTCCAGCATAATAGTGATAGAAGATCTCCCCTACCTGAACCCATGCTGACTGCTCACTAATTCATGGTATGTGATACTTGATCTTTCCCTTAATGATTACTTCTATTAATTTATCCAGGATGTCTATTAAGCTTACTGTCCTATTGTTACTGGGGCTGGCCCAACCTTTTATAGCTGTAAAAGGATAACATTTGCTGGCTTCCTCTCTATGATTGAATTTTCCCATGATGCAGTGGACCAATTTTCTGCACAAGATCCTGCTGCCCACAGTCCGACAATTAAATGAAGCAGGATGAGTGAAAGGATAATTGTTAAGCTTTGACATAAAACTTTTACAGCTGCAAGTGTTTGTTTGCAGGCAATGTTATTAAAAAAAGTAGATAACTAAGTAGACACCAAACCACTCGAAGGCTAAGTCAGTTCTCTAGCATTTCATGACCAGTCTCTATGAATGTTTTGCTCAAGGCTAAAATTCAATTATGTGAGTTGTATTAAAATGTAAAGGCAGTCGGACAGGTATCATTTACATACAATCCAGGTGTCCGCCACAGAGAACCGTAGTGAGCTGTGATTTGCCTCAACTTATACTTTCAGGGTTTTTACATCTCCAGATGTTGGGACCTCACGGGAAGTGTTACTTCAGGATAATCCGAAATATTTGGGCAAAGGGGATGTAACCTTTTGCCACATGAACCCTGACCCTTCCTCAGAAGCTCTACAATAAAACGTAGACCGGCATTCCTAGAAAATTACAGCAAGTCATTTGCTGGTGTAGAAAGCAGCACCCTGCAGTGTGGATGACAGAAATCATTTTCTGGTGCAGTTTCTGACAGAAGGCAGGCGGTGCTCTCCTGTGTGTACACTGCTTGAGTGCAAATCTGTCATCTTTCTGAATGACCCCTTTTGTTCCTTTCAGGATTGGGGGAAGTACCACCAGGTAAGGCGCCTAGCCAAAGTATGTTAGGTTGGATCCTGAGGGATACTAAAATTTCTGATTGTTAAGCATGACAAGCACTAAACTACAGATGTGGCTAAAAGTTTTGAGAATGACACAAATATTATTTAAAAGCAATATTAAATATTGCTGCCTCAGTTTTTATGATGCATATACTCCAGAATGTATGAAGAATGATCACATGAATTGCAATTAATTGCAAATTCCCTTTTTGCCATGAAAATGAACTTAATCCCAAAAAATCCTCCCACTCGTGCTGTGAAGAAGGCTTCAGGTTGCCCAAGAAAGTCCAGCAAGTGAAAGAACCATCTCCTAAAGTTGATTCAGCTGCGGGCACCACCAGGGCAGAGCTTGCTCAAGAATGGCAGCAGGCAGGTGTGTGTGCATCTGCATGCACAGTGAGTTGAAGACTTTTGGAGGATGGCCTGGTGTCAAGAAAGGCAGCAAAGAAGCCAAGAAAAACATCATGGACAGACTGATATTCTGTAAAAGGGACAGGGACTGGACTGCTGAGGACTGCTAGGGGAAAGTCATCTTCTGTGATTAATCCCCCTTCAGGTTGTTTGGTGTGTCCGGAGAAGAAAAGGTGAGCGCTACCATCAGTCCTACATCATGCCAACAGTAAAGCATCCTGAGACCATTCATGTCACGTGGGGTTGCTTCTCAGCCAAGGCAGTGGGCTTACTCACAATTTTGTCGAAGAACACAGCCATGAATAAAGAATGGGACCAAAACGTCCTCTGAGAGCAACTTCTCCCAATCATCCAAGAACAGTTTGGTGACCAACAATGCCTTTTTCCAGAATGATGGAGCACCGGGATATAAGGCAAAAGTAATAACTAAGTGACTCGGGGAACAAAACATCAAAATTTTGGTCCATGGCCAGGAAACTCCCCATTGAGAACTTGTGGGTCAGTCCTACAAGAGGCAGGTGGACAAACACAAAACCATACATTCTGACAAACTCCAAGCATTGATTATGCAAGAATTGGCTGCCTTCAGTCAGGATTTGGCCCAGAACTTGATGAACAGCCTGCCAGGGTGAATTGCAGAGGTCTTGAAAAAGAAAGAAGGTCCGACATTGCAAATATTGACTCTTTGCATGAACTTAATGTAATTGTCAATAAAAGCTTTTGAAACTTATGAAATGCTTGTAATTCTACTTCAGTATACCATAGAAACATCTGACAAAAAGATCTCAAAACACTGAAGCAGCAAACTTTGTGAAACCAACACTTGCATCATTCTCAAAACTTTTGGCCACAACTGTACATGCAGTGGACTCAGCTAGATCCTGGACTGAAACCCTAGCTCAAAGTTTGCAATGCAATTTACAAAGATCGTCGTTGGACTATTGAAGAGATTTCTGAATTGACTCGTGTGTCTTGGAGTTCCTGCCACCTTCCCTACTCGCCTGATCTTTGCTCTGTGCGACTTTTTCTTGTTCCTGCATATAAAAAAAGAACTCAAAGGAAAGCGTTTTTGTACTGTGGAGGAAGTCAAAGAAAAATTGCTGCAGGCCTTGGACAACATTCCTCTTCAGCAATTCCAAAAATGTTTCCACCAGTGGGAAAACCTTTGGGACAAGTGCATTCATTCACATGGAGGGTACTTCGAAGGAGACTAAAGTTTCAGTAAATAAAAATTATTAAAACATTTTATTTTTCAATTCCAGTTATTTTTGGGTATCCCCTCGTATATATGTTTCTTTTCAGTTTAACTTACCCTATGCAGTTTGTATTGGTGCCATAGTAAAAACTGTAATCTCATGTTTTCATGGAGAAATTAAAAAAGAAAGATTAGAATTTTACGGGATCCTGCGTTGACCAACTTTGGCAAACGATGTGGAAAAAATCAATGGAAAATGTAAAAAAAAAAAAAATTAAAATAAAAAAAACTCACATAACGCTTGTTGCATAATCCACATGTCATTTCTACATTTCAATGCTCAAAATATGTAAAATACGAGGGGCAGTCAAAAAGTTCCCAGAACTGTAATATAACGGGAGTGTGAGAGATCAGATTACGCACACATTGTGAAGGAGGTGAGTGCAGCATGTCTGTAGGCCAGTATTGCTTTAATTTGTAAGTTCAAGTCCAACTTGCAGACTCGTACGCTAGTATCTGCATATCTAAAGCTGATTTCCTCAATTTGCACATGAACTTGAGGTTTACATGTTGCTCGAACTGCAACATTGCACCGAATGACTATGCACTCATCTAAATCAAATGGTAATTAAAACAATACCACACGCCGAAATCAATCCAGACCTGTTGTAACTGGTCTACAGATGTGCTGCACTCCCCTCCGCAACAATGTGTGCATAATCTGATCTCTCACTCTCCCACTATATCACAATTCTGGGAACTTTTTCACTGCCCTTTGTATATATATATATATTTTTTACAAAAAATAGGATTGAAAACAAATCAGCCCCCACCCCTGAGAAAGAGTGCATGGCCAACGGAATAAAACTTAAAGCTTGTAAAAAATACAAAAATTGATGAGTTTAATAGGCAGATAAAGATAAATGGGGAAGAAAAAGAAATGGGAAGAGAGTTACGTCCTCAGTGCTTTAAAAGCTTATTCTAAAATATTATTGATTAGATCCTGCCAGGTTTTGAAAAAGTTCTGCACAGATCCTCTAAGTGAGAATTTTATTTTTCCCCTATTTCAAATAATATAAAACATCAGTTACCCACTGACTTAAAAGAGGAGAGTTAGGATTCTTCCAATTTAGCAAAATAAGTCTCCGTGCCAATAGTGTAGTAAAGGCAATCACAGTTTGTTTGTCCTTCTCCACTTTAAGCCCCTCTGTGAGCCCACCAAACACAGCTGTTAATGGATTAAGAGGGATTGTGACACCCAGGCTGTCTGAAAGGCACTTAAAATTTTTTGTCCAGAATGATGTTAATTTGGTGCAGGCCCAAAACATGCGACCCAGTGAGGCTGGGACTTGATTGCAGCGTTCGCAGGTTGGATCCTGCCCTGGAAACATTTTGGAGAGTTTTAGGCGAGGCAGATGTGCTCGATATATAATTTTAAGTTGAATAATTGTATGCTTTGTGCACATGGAGCTCGAGTGAATTCTCTGCATTGCTACCTTACACTCCTTTTCTGATATGTTGAGTGAGAGATCCTTTTCCCATTGTCCTCTTGGATCTTTGAAAGTGAAGGACTGTAAAATAATTTTATATATTGCAGAAATGCTATCTGAGTCCTCGAAACTGCAAAATATTTTTTCCATCATAGAGAAGGGTGCGAGATGAGGAAAATCGGGCAGGTTCTGTTTAACAAAGTTTCTAATTTGAAGATAGTGAAACAAATGTGTTGCTGAAAAGTTACATTTGGAATATAATTGTTTATAGGATGCAAAGATGTTGTCTGTATAAAGATCTCTAAGCAATTTAATCCCAAATGTTTTCCAGATATTAAAAACTGCATATGTTTGCGAGGGTTGAAAAAGGTGGTTCTCATGCAGAGGTGCTACAGATAAAAGCTTCTCCATCTTAAAATGCCTTCTACATTGGTTCCATATTCTGAGTGAGTGAAGCACAACTGGGTTATTAGTATATTGGCAATAACTTGAATTTATAGGGGCACAAAGCAGGGAAAATAAAGAAGTACTGCAGGATTTTATTTCTATTGCGGACCAAGCCTGTGTATGTTCATCCATTTGTATTCAGGTTTTTATAGCTTGCATGTTTGCTGCCCAGTAATAAAACTGAAAGTTAGGTAGAGTAATGCCACCTTCTGCCTTAGGTCTTTGTAGGGTTACCCTTTGGATACGTGGATGCTTTTGAATTCGAAATAAATGAAGTTATGGCTGAATCTAATTGCTTAAAAAATTATTTATTGATGTATATTGTAATGTTTTGAAATAAAAAGAGAAGCTTAGGAAGGATATTTATCTTAAAAATGTTAATTCTTCCAGCTAGAGTGAGATGAAGGGTTGACCATCTATGCAAGTCTTGCTTAATTTTTTCCATATAGACGGCAAAATTTTGTTGTTAAAGAGCTTTATGTTTACTTGTGATATTTACCCCTAGGTATTTAAACTGATCTGCAATGATAAAAGGGAAGGTGTCCAATCTAATATTATACAGTATGCTTGAGAATTCACTGGAAAGAGCACACTTTTATTCAAATTAATTCTGAGACCAGAAATCTTTTGAAATTCTGTAATTGCTGTTAAAACTGCAGGCACAGTATTTTGTGGGTCTGATATATACAGTACCATATCATCTGCATATAGAAAAATTTTCTGTTTTAGTCCTTCTCTTATAATCCCCTTTATCTGATAAGCATTTTGACAGTGAACTGCCAGTGGTTCAATGATGATTGCAAATTGCAGTGGTGACAAGGGGCATCCTTGTCTGGTACCACGTTCTAGTTTAAAGTAGTCTGAACAAATGTTCATATAAACTGAAGCTTCTGGATTGGTATACTGTAGTTTGATCCATGCACAAATGTTCGGGCCAAACCCAAATTTCTCTAATGTAGTGAAAAGGTAGTTCCATTCAATCATGTCAAATGCTTTTTCTGCATCCAACGATAATAATATCTCTGGGTTGTTTGACTTTGCTGGTGAATATATTGGAATATATTGGAAGCTAAATGTCAGCCTTTAATAAATCCAGTTTGGTCATGTGATATTACCGAAGGCAGCATTTTCTCCATCCTTCTAGCTAGGATTTTTGAGAGTATCTTATAAAATTCTACAGGGTAGCCATCAGGGCCTGATGCTTTCCCGCTTTGAAGTGACTTTATAGCATCTAATAATTCTGAAAGCGCCGGAGGTTTATCCAATTCCTCTGCACTACAAGTATCTATTTGTGGTATCTGTAATGTATCCAGAAATGCATTAGATTGTGTGTTGTCTTCTTTAAACTCAGTAGAATATAAGGATTTATAATAGTCTCTAAATGTGTGTATTATATTTTTATGGTCAATGATTTTATCTCCGTTTGTGTTGGTGATTGCTGGGATTGTATTGCGAACTTCTTGCTTGTGGATTTGTTGAGCTAAGAGCTTATTAGCTTTCTCTCCGTGTTCATAGTAATGATGTCTTGATTTAAAAATGAGTTGTTCAGTTTCTTTGGTTGTTAAGAGGTTGCGCTCTGAATGCAGAGTTTGATTTTTCCTATGAAGAGCCTCACTTGGACACCTGGCATGTTCTTGAGCTATTCTAGTAGTTTCGCTGGTTAGCTCTGATACCTTCTTGGTTTCTAATTTATTTCTGTGGGAAAGATATGAAATAATCTGTCCCCTTAAGAAGGCCTTTAGAGTTTCCCAGAGTATTCCTGCCTCTGAGGATGTATTTGTGTCTAGGAAGAAACTGATTTGTTTGGATATAAATTCTGTACATTTCTTGTCTGCTAATAGAAGTGGGATAAGATGCCATCTGTGAGATGAGTGTGTGGGGTCTAATGATTTTTGCTCCAAGATCAGAGGGGCATGGTCGGAAATAACAATAGCGTCATACTTGCAAGATTTAATCATAGGCAAGAAATTATTATCTATAAAGAAATAATCAATTCTTGAGTATCAATGATGTACTGGTGAGTAGACGGAATATGTTCTTGAGTTTGTGTTTAGAAACCTCCAGGGATCTGTTAGGTTGTGGTCAGTTAAAAACTGTGTAATTGTCTTTGCAGTGTTAGATGTCATCCCCACCCCCGTGACAGGAGACCCATCTAAGAGTGGATTTAAAACACAATTAAAGTCCCCAGCCATTATAATTTTATGAGTGTTCACATTGGTAATGGATGCAAATACATTTCGCATGAATTCCCTATCATCGATGTTGGGTGCATGCTTTTTACAGAATGGGCTTACACAGCTGATATAAATATAAATGACAATATTTAAAAGATAGAACATGAGCAAAAGCAAAAAAAAGAAATTTAAACATGAGCTAGTGGAGAAACTGTAGGCTAAAACATAACAGTTCAAATCCACCTAACTGTTCCAGAGATTGAAACACCTGCTCCAAACAAACTGGGTATGAAAACACCTTAAAACAATCTTTTCAGTCGAAGTGAATGGTCAGTAGCACAGTGAAGAAACAAAATTTTTATTGCCATATTTAGAAGCTTTAGAAGCTCTGCTTCTAAAATGTAGGAAATGGAAGAGCATCAGCTGAAAAAGACATCCAGGAATTCATGTTTATGCCTTACCTGCTTCACTGACTCACAACATATGTGCAACACATGCATTCTACATAAGCTGAATGTGTATGTAAGCACACAGGCTACAGTTAGACCATGTAATGTAAACACCAAACACATAAGGTTGATTTCTTTACCAGTTTCTATTTGGAATTCCAGACCTGGTAGTGTAAGCATGGCCAAAAAGTTAGATTTGCATACAATGATCCAAAGATTTCCAGTCCAAGCGTTCAGATGACCACTGATCTGCAATGTAAAATATGCTATATTTTGTTCCTCTTTTATAATTTTGCCAGTGAGATTTATTAATTAGAACATCAGAACATTAGAAAAACTGTGACGAGAACAGGCCATTTAGCCCAAAAAGCTCATCTCTCCTGTTCACCTAAAGTGTCTCAAATAGCAAGTCAACCTTCAAAGGTCCCCAATGTCTTACTGTCTACCACACAACTTATACATGTCTATGATTGTCTATGTGAAGAAAAACTTCCTAATGTTTGTGTGAAATTTACCCTTAACACGTTTTCAAATGTGTCTCCGTGTTCTTGAAATCTGGAATAGCTTGCAAATAGGAATTCACCAGGCTAATACGGTGGAGCACTTTAAAACACTGCTGAAAATTATTTTAACATGGCTTTCTCATAGCTTCATCTTAGTTTAATCCTGATACTCTGGATATTCAATGAATTATCATTATTATTCATGGTGGCTCCAAAATCCATACTAACCCCTACTTTCTCTTCTGTTCTTTTTCCAGTTTTCTGTGTTGTTGATCTGCTCCACCACCACCTGATCAGAGCACCGCGATGTCCCTAACATTGATGGATTGAAGGCCACATGACAGTCATCATCTAATTCTTCCATGAGAACCCTGAATACAATGAAGACTGATTGAGGTCATTTATGTTAGGTAGAATGCCTAGAGCAGGCTGGGTGGTCTCGTGGCCTTGGAACTCCTGCAGATTTTATTTTTTTCTCCAGCCGTCTGGAGTTTTTTTTAATTTGTTTTTTCTGTCCTCTCTGGCCATTAGACCTTACTTTAATTCTATGTTAATTAGTGTTCCCTAATTCTATTTCCTTATTTATTTTGTCTTCTTTTCACTTTCTTCATTATGTAAAGCACTTACATGAATAAAGCACATTTGTATGAAAATGTGCTATAGAAATATATGTTGTTGTTGTTCTTGATGAACTCATTTTAAAGTCACAGTCTCTATCCACTGTGCTAATTCCCTTCATAATTTTAAACCCTTCAATCATGTCACCTCTTAATCTTCTTTTGCTTAAACTGTAAAGGCTCAGCTCTTTTAATCTTTCCTCATAACTCAACCCCTGTAGCCCCTGAATCAGCCTAGTCGTTCTTCTCAGGGCTTTTTCCAGCGCTGCTAGGTTTTTAAAAATGACTCCTAAGTCTGCCACTGGTATCATTCACTACCTACTACTCTACCTGCAATTCTGTTTTCGATTGCAGTTCTTTTCCTGTTGGGTGGTTGTTGTTTCGTAATGTGACTACCTCACTCCTCTTTACAGCTGGAGGGCCACTTAGTCCAAGCATATCATTACCTTTAGAAAGCAGATCAACAAGTCTGAAAAGACAAATGGAGATCGAAATGATTAAGGGTGGACGTTCTGGCACATGCCGGCTTTTAGAGAGGGAGACGGACAGGATTGAGTGCAGCTGCATATAAGTACAGCACATCTGGAGAGAATCTGTTGCAAACTTTAGCCTGGAGGGGGCTTTTAATTGGAGTCTGCTTTACAAACAAATAAACAAATATGTGAGTAACTGACAGGCCCAAGACAGCTCTCTGGAAAGCTGGTGCTCCAAATGGTCTGCCATCATCCACTTGTTTCAAAAGCTGGAAACTAAGAAAGCTGTTTATATATCAGAATACATGTATGTCTGTAGTACTAGGGTGGTGTACCATGTTAGCCATTATCAATGTAGTGAGAAGTTAAGCAAAATGACAGTTTTTATTGGCTAGCTTGTAACAATTCGTCCCGCCACGCTGACACGAGACAATCTTTACCACTAAACTGTCCTAATTGGTGGTAGATGATAAAAAGGATAGGCCAATATCACATCCCCCCCCAGTACACACCTTCCAGTACACACCTTATTTTAAAATGTTCAGTCACTTCTGATGCTGGAGCATTTATAGTCGAAGAAAAAAAGACTAGTGGTTAATCTTCATAAACGCACAAGGAATATATTACATCACAGAAAAGACAAAAAAAAACCAATTCCTTCCATATAAAAAAATTAACCCTTATATGTGACAATACAAAAAAATATATCTATGCTTGCGACTGGGAGCCCGATCGAATCGGGCTCCAAATTCTACATTTGTGAAATCCATACTTTCTCTGCAAAAAATTCTTTGTTTTTTTAAGTCCTTGAAATGATTTTGTTATCATGGCACTGATTTGTGGTTAAAATAGACTTCTTCGGCCGATGTAATGAAGAGCTTCCTATTTAAACGGGGCAGCGAGACGTGAACTCAGCTCTTTGGCGCACCTCATTTGATTTTTTCCGGCAAACAAATTTTCAAAACAAACCGTATTTTACGACTCTAATCAGAGTCAGAATAATAATTATGTTGCCGTGGTCATTTTAGATCTGAGATTGGATAAAATTTAAACAATGACCGTTGTTAATACCAAGCCATCATTACTCAGTTTGCCAATAGATGTCACAGGGACAAATGCCAAAACCGAACTGCCCAAAGATAGATTTCGATGTACCAAGCAAATGGCGATACGTTCTAAATTACTTACGGTTCTGGAGCTGTCGAAGGGTTTAAGTCAGTCGACGATGTTAGTCTTGGAAAGTACGCTCCACCAAAGCAACATTCCAAAAACCAACTGAACTTACTGTTATCTGCTCAAACCAACACCGACTTACTATACTTGGCCGTCTAGCGGCGTCACTGAAGCATTTGAACATTCTTAGCCAATCATGCAATACTGCGTCCACGTTTTCCACGTTATGTTCTAACTACAGAGGCAGAGTCTCATTGCATGGTTCCAAATTGTATTGAGTCGAGGTATTGACGCGAACACCATACATACGGATAGTATCAAATTATATATAAGGATACAATAAGAATATTCCTCCCCCAGTTCCCCTTCCAGAGCTTATAAGTAAGTCCACAGTTCCAACCCCTGTGGGCAGCAGGTGAAACGAAGAGTACTAACAGATGCTGACTCCTAGCAGCAAAACAATCTTCACAATAAAGTCAAAGTGAACTTTATTGTCATCTCAACCATATACAAGTATACAGATAGATGAAATTGCGAAGCTCAGGGTCCACAGTGTAACAACATGAAGTGCAAATAATAAATTAAAAATAGAATTAAAATTTAAAACTAAAACACAAACAAGACAAGACATTATGCAAAGACAAGATAAAGAAGTAGCAGCAATATTGACGTGTAGATAGCAATATGAACATTGATGCAATGTATGGTATTTGCAATCTAGGTACATAAATATAGTCAATAGATAGGTAATATAATAAATAAATAAATATAGATAATACAGAAATTATCAGTGTATGATAATAGTTGTTTAAGACACATGTAAACAATGACAGGCCAGAATGTTTCACAGCAGAAGGATATCAAGAGCGTCCAAATCCTTAAAGGTCAGTATGAGATTTTCAGTTGTTTTCTACCTGCACACTCGTCTTTGCAGGAAAGTGGCCTGCATGTATAAAAGTTCTGTTTTTAGAGGTAGGTGGTTGAGGCCATGTGAAATATCCCAAGGGGGCAGCATGGTGTTAAGGAGTCTGACAGCTTGGGGGTAAAAACTCTCCTGCAGCCTGGTAAGATCTGGTTCTGATGCTGCAGTATCATGTCTTGGATGGGAGGAGTGTGAAAAGTCCATGTGAGGGGTGTAAGGGGTCCTGCACAATGCTGCTGGCCTTGCAGACACTGCGTTTGTAAAATATGTCTTGTAGTGAATGGAGAGGAACCCCAATAATGTTCTCTGCTGTCTTCACTATCCTTTGCAGGCACTTGCGATCAGATATGTTGCAGTTGCCATACCAGACAGTTATGCACTATCAATGGTGTCTCTGTAAAACATGGTGAGGATGGAAGGGCGAAGACTTGCTTGCTTCAGCCGCCTCAGGAAGTGTAGTCTCTGCTGGGCTTTCTTGATTAGTGATGAGGTATTATGCATCCACGTAAGTTCCTCAGTTATGTGCACACCGAAGAACTTGGTACTCGTAACTGTCTCCACATCTAAACCATTGATGCTGAATGGGATGTGGGCAGGATGTGATTTTCTGAAGTCCACGATTATCTCTTTTGTCTACATTGAGAGATAGATTGTTGTCTTCACACCATGCAGACAGCCATTCCACCTCACCTCCGTATGCTGTTTCATCATCCCTGCTTATCAGTCCCAGCACCGTCGTATCAGCCGCAAACTTGATGATGTGGTTGGTGTTGTGTGTGGCTGTGCAGTCGTGAGTCAACAGGGTGAACAGCAGTGGACTAAGCATGCAGCCCTGCGGCGCTCCAGTGCTTAGTGTGATGTTGTTGGAGGTGTTGCAGCCCATCCGAACTGACTGGGACCTCTCTGTCAAGAAATCCAGGATCCAATTGCAGAGGGTGGTGTTCAGACCCAACCTGTTCGGCTTTACAATCAGCTTTTGAAGGATGATTGTGTTGAAGGCAGAGCTAAAGTCTATGAATAGCATCCTGACATACAGTATGTGTCATTTTTATCCAGATGTGTCAGGGAGAGATGAAGGGCAGAGCATATGGCATCCTCAGTTGACCTGTTTGAGCGGTATGCAAACTGAAGAGGGTCAAAAGAGGCAGGGAGATTAGCCTTTATTTGTGACATGTCTAATCTTTCAAAGCACTTCATTATGATTGGCGTGAGTGCAACTGGTCGGTAGTCATTCAAGCATGTCACTGATAACTTCTTCGGCACTGGTATGATGGTGATTGACTTGAAGAATGCTGGGACTGACGACTGGCTCAGAGATGTGTTGAAGATGTCTGTGAGGACACCAGTCAGTTGACTGGCACATTCTTTGAGCACACAACCAGGTATGTTGTCAGGTTCTACAGCCTTTCGTGGATTGACTCTGGATAGAGTCCTCTTCACGTCAGTTATGGAAAGACAAAGTAACTGGTCAGTGGAGAGAGGTGTTGCTTTTCTCACAGGCTCTTTGTTCTGTGCCTCAAACCGTGCAAAGAAGTTTTTCATCTCATCCGGAAGGGAGGCATCACCATCACTGCTATAATTGTAATTGTCTGAAATCCCTGCCACATATGATGTGTGTCTCTGGTGCTGCTGAATTGTTTGTTGATCCTCTGCACGTATGTCCACTTAGCTCTCCTTATAGCGCAAGACTGGTTGGCTCTGGTCACCCTGAAGGCGGCCTTGTCTCCAGATGTGAAGGCTGCATTTCTGATCTTGAGCAGCTTGTTCACTTCTCTCGTCATCCAGAGCTTTTTGTTTGCTCTTGTGGTAACATCCTTGGTAACAGTAACATCCTTTATACATTTGGAGATGTAGCCAGTCACAGAGTCTGTGTACTCCTCCAAATTGATGGAGTCACCATCCATAGCAGCCTCCCTGAAAATGTCCCAGTCCGTCAATTCGAAGCAGTCTTGGAGAGCTGAAATAGCACCAACCTGCCACACTGATGTTAAAATAAAAGTGATACAGTAAGTTCTTCGACAAGCTCACCCAAGTTCCTGGAAAATAGTGGAATGATCAATTCACCAGTCAAAAAATAATTACAGACTTCCACCTAACCATCAGGACTTTAGAAGCTCCTGTACTTCGTCTCGTGGCCCAGGCAGTTGCAGATCTGCTTTGTACGAGTTTACCCCAGTCTTCTTCTTGGCTCTCCTCTCTCCTTTTAAACGGTATGCTTCATGCAAATTGTTCCCTGAAAATGAAAAAAAAGGAAACCGGAAGTCCTAGCCCTGGGACACCACTGTCAATCTCAGTCTGTAAGTACAATCCCCACAACACCCGATCAACAGCAGAAAAACATTATTTTTATTTATGTGGCAGCGCTACAAACTAAAAAAGACTACAATATTCAAACTTTTGAGGCAACTCAGGCCTCTTCTTCACGCGAGATGTAATGATTAGTTGCCTTGAGAGCTTGCATATTGTAATCTTTTTAGTTCGCCAATAAAAGAAGTCATTTGGCTTGACGTCTCTCTTTATGAAAGTACACACAGCAGATTTTGACCACGCATAATTTTGGTTCAGATTATTATTGCACTTTTGGCTCATGCCTTTACCCAAGGTGACTTGCACAATGAGGATACTGTCACAAAAAGACTCCAGACAGTGAAAATGGTTTGGGGCAGCCGCCCGTATATTATGATCCTGGCTGCAAAAGCTTGAAAAATGATTGAGTCGTTTACAAGACTGAGTCCAAAACAGAACTGAATATGTGGAGGTAAGATGGCGGTTTTAAGGGTTGGTGGAGGAAATTATGTCATCTATGCTGGCACTGGAAGTGACATCATCATCGGCACCGGAACCGGAAGTAACATCATCAGAGGTGCTGGGACCTGGTGGGATTTCCCGGGAATGGTCTGCAAGGAACTGAGAGAGACAGTCAGCACACAAGTGTTTTGAGAGACTGGTCCAGAGTCATATCATGTCCTTCATCCCTACCACCTTTGATGCACACAAATTTGCTTGCAGGTCTACTGAGGACGCTGTTGCTGCTGCTCTCCATGCTACCCTGTCCCATCTGGAGCAACCAGGGGAGCTACGCATGTCTCCACTTTATTGATTTTAGCTCTACTTTTAACATCATCCTCCCTCACAGATTGGTGTGCATGCCGCTAGCCCTGGGACTCCCGTATGCCACCTGTCTATGGATTAAAGACTTCTTGACAAACCGCACACAAAGGGTTAGGGAGGGCCCTCACATCTCCTTGGCCTTCAGCATCAGCACCAGCTCTCCTCCCCCTGCTCTTCACGTTGTACACACATGACTGTACCCCCACCCACCACAGCAACACCATTGTCAAATTTGCAGACGACACCACTGTGGTGGGGCTCATCTCTGGGGAGGACCTACATGGATGAAGTGGAGTGGCTGACAGCATGGTGCACTGACAACAACCTGCTCCTGAACACAATTAAGACCAAGGAGCTCATGAAAAAGAAAACGGACATCAAACCACTCTACATCAGAGGGGACTGTGTGGAGAGGGTGTTAGACTTCCGCTTCCTGGGAGTCCACATCATGGAAGACATGTCTTGGGGTGTGAACACAGAAGAGCTGGCGAAGAAAGCTCAGCAGAGACTTCATTTCCTGAGAGTCCGCAGGAAAAATAACATCCCCAAAAACTGTTGGTGTCCTTCAATTGCTGCTCTATTGAGAGTATCCTGTGCTGCTTCCTCTGCATGTGGTTTTCCAGCTGCACAACAGCGCAGAGGTAAACACTTTAGCGGATCGTAAAGACTGCCCAGCAGATCATCGACTGTTCTTTACCCTCTCTGGATGAACTGCACAGCTGTCACTGCCTCAGGAAAGTGCAAAACATCTTAAAAGACTCCTCACACCCCACTCATGACATGTTCCAACTGTTGCCATCAGGTAAAAGATATAGGAGCATCAAAACAAAGACTAATAGACTGAACAACAGTTTCTACCCTGTTGCTGTTAGGGCAGATGTCAGAGGGGGACATTTTTTGTACACTGGGTGGTTCCATTTCTCTCTTAGGTAAAGGAACATGTAAATATTACATTTAAAACACAGCAGATGAAGAGGCAATAGGCGCCCATTGTTTGGGCTGGGGTCAGAAGTTAAAAGGCAAATTTCCTGGGTAATCCTGTTACTGATTATTGTGATGGCTGTCTACAGGATATTGGTATTTGCTGTCTTGCAAAAGAATCACTGCTTTGAAGTTATAACTAGTTAAATATACAAACACTATAAAATTGTCATAAATGAACTGCTCCTTCCTTTTGTATATTTGTATTTACCTGACTTGGCAATTAACATGTCTGAGAATATTGATTTCTAATCAGCATATGTGTACACTTTGGTAGTTGGTAACAATACATTTTGTTAACTTGTGTTTACACTATTTGTTAACTCCAGGAAATTTGGATGTGCCTTTGTTTAATCCATCATCCTGTTGATCTAGGCAGGGACTGAAGGACATTTAAACATTGGGTAAGAGAAGGCAGTGTGAGGGACAGTCCACTGAGAACGCTGCCAAGAGACTCGCACAGAGCACAGGGGCTCGCAGGCAGACAAGGGTATGTGGCTGGCACGACGTGAGGCACAAGGACGGCAACACTTACTTCCAGGGAGGAAGAGACAGCTCCACAAGGAGATGCCAGTTGTGGGTCCAGCAAGAGAGGGAAGCCGCATGAAAGGACCGAGCAAAGCTGGCAGACGAGAAATGAGGTATGCCTAGGTCACAGCAACACAAGGAGCCCAGAGTGGAAAAAAAGGAACGACAAAGAGACGCTAACAAAGATTCCACGATTTGACAAAACTTCTGTTGGGAAACGAGTGTCCGGTGAACAGACTGCGTCCGTGGACACTTAGACGATTAATTGTTGGGGTAACACAGTGCGCAGACTGGACTGTGCACCACTAAAGGTTGTATCCTCCACTTCATGTTTTTAACAGACTTTTAGACTGTGCTTTCTGTTAAAAAAAAGGAATTTCGTTCCTGATATTGTTAGATTTTTTTTATGTTCATTTATCTTTTTAATATAATTTATATTGTCTTGTGTAATAGAAGTTACTGTTGCTTTTCCTGAAATTACTGTTGTGTCTTTCATTGTGTGTTTACTCACCGCCCAATTTAAAGAAACCTGTGTGCTATTATCGGTAAATTTCAAGAGTTTCCAGTCTCTTAATAAAACTGGGTGGCGTAGTCGGATATTTTAATGGTGTCTAATTTAGATTACCTGTAAGTGTGACCAGACACTTGTCACAAACTGAATGTCACCTAATCACCTCCAATGCAACTTGTTGATTACAATGCAATAGATGACATCTTGTGTAATAGTGTTTCATGTGCAATAAGGTTTGATGTTGAATGTTTGTGTTCTACCTCATTTCTTATCTTATCATTTCCTATCCTTTTGTAATTATATCTATTTATATATATATACAGTATATATATATACAGTGTGTATATATATATATATATATATATATATATATATATATATAGTGGAAGCTGGCCCGGACACATCAAAGTCACCCAAAACATGTTTAATAACCATACTTTTATGTACAATAAGTGCCACACAACCCCAAAGTCCAGGCCACCAAATCAACACCTTCTTCCTTCAGGTCGCTTCCCTGCCTCCTCCAAGACGTCGTCCTACTTTCACCCGACTCAAATCCTTGAATGAAGGGAGGCGGCCCCTTTTATACACACCCGGATGTGCTCCAGGTGCTTCCTGGCAATCTTCCACCGGCACTCCCCAGTGTGGCGGAAGTGCCGGCTGCATCCTCGGAAGCACTCCGGGTGTCCCTGCTCCTCTTCCCCCCAGCATTTCCGTGTGTGGTGGAAGTGCTGAGGTCCAGGGCTCCCAAGGCATTGGGGTGCCCCCTGGTGCTGACCACGGGCCCCTACAGGGTTGAGCTTC